>JAWQUT010000346.1:729873-767075 GCA_033807755.1 Ellobium chinense | reverse complement strand
TATGCACAACATGCAGTGATTTTCCAAAAATCTGAGCACACTCGGTCCATCTTTGACACAGATCCCATCATTGCCAAACGCAGACCACCCAACCTCTCAAACTATCTTGTTAAAACACACCCTAAAATATGCCAGATGCCCTCTCTTTCTCTAGGGTTCACTGCCTGTTTGAAACCCAGATGCAAAACCTGTGCCTTTGTCACCCCCGCCGCTCACATCAAATCCACCACTACTAATCAAACTCATTTAATTAAACAGTCTTTAATCTGTGCTTCTTCTAATGTCATCGACACAATCACCTTCAAACAATGCCTGATACAATACACCGGACAGACCACCAAAACCCTACGCAGTCGCTTTGCTAACCATCGCTCAACCGTCAAAACAAAAAAACTTGAACAAGTAGTTGCCCTTCATTTCAACTTGCCCAACCATTCTATCTCTGATATGCAACTTACAGGCATAGAATTAGTCCAAAACCCCACCCAAGAATACATGGACAAACGTGAATCTGCCTGGATCTGGCAGCTTAAATGCCACTCCATCAACGGTGGTCTCAATGTTGGAGAACCGTATCTCAAAACTCTTAAACTCCACACTTAATTCCATTGTCTTTGTACATGTAGGTCTCCTCCCCCTACCTCGCTCCTGCCCTCCCAACGTCACCAAATTCTTTTTTCCACAGTCTTGGGACTTCCACCCCCCACCCTTCCTACTCTTCCTTTTCTTGCCGCTTTCTGTTTTTTATTTCGTGTCTTCCCGGGGCCGCACTCTCCCCCTTCCCCTTAGTTTAAGTAGCCTTTCATGATCCATGCATGTCTTTTAGCTGGTCTGAGCGTGAGTATGTATTTGTATGCATTTATTTATACGTGAACTTGTGTGCAAATGTGAGTGCGCTTGGTAGACTGTGTCGGCTCTTTCTTTTCTTTTATAGTTACATGTCACATTTTTAATCATTATAGTATTTTATTCGCCCTGATGAAGGTCTAGCGACCGAAAATTTGGCAAATTTTACCACTGGAGATTCTTATTAGATTGTGATTTTTATTTGTGAAATTCTTACTCCCTATTGTGTTATAATTATTAAATTGTTTAACATCGACTGATAGACAGTTCCTTAACATATATTTTTAATATATTACTCATAATCAATGATAATGATGATGGTGATGGTGATGATGATGATGGTGATGATGATGGTGACGACGACGATGATAATGTGCATTGAGGAAGAATCACAACTACCGGTAACTCAAAAGTTCGTGAATATTTTAATGAGCTCTTTTTTGTGAAGTAGTATTTCATGCATGAAAGTGCCATTTTCAAATTCTTTAGAAACACTGGAATGACAATACATTTTAGTTTATTGTCAATGTATCACACTGTATCATATGATGATGATGGTGATGATGATGATGAAATTAGAAAAGATGACGACAGAGAGGACTGGGAAGAAAGGGAGAGCTAAGGCAAATTATGCGTGTAGTTGTAACCGGGTGGAAAGGCAATACAGTAGTATGGTATTCTTTTAAAGGGGGGAGGAAGGTGAACTTAGTCTGATAATTTTTCAGATGTTACATATTATTTTAAGGAAGTGTGTCACCAGGGATTTTACCAAATTACTATGAGTGATCAATTTTGAGAAGAAGGGCCAAAAAAACCTACACTAGAAAATCTCTGTCCCTGCCGGGGATCGAACCAGGGTCTCTCAGCTTGCAAGTCAGAACGTATTACCACTACACTACAGGGACGCTAACTTCACAGCAATTTATTTCTTAAATACCTACTGCCTGAATCGGTCCCTACTTCCACGTGCCTACCTAGTGTTCACCCGTGACCTTAACACACTTCCCGACTACTCACATAGTGATGAGCTAATATCGTATCACTGTCCTATATTACTGTGTCCATGATCATTGTTGAAATCCTGTGAGACTCTCGCGACTCTATTATTTCGTGATTTCTATTTTACCCTCACTGTTAATTTTTAGGAAAACACACATACGCACTTAGCCACATTCTGAACTATCAAATAAAGAAACACAAAACCCTCATATTTAATACTTTAATTGATTATAAGTACGAGGTATGACCCAAACGTTCCTGGACCGTGGGTATGAAAGCTCATTAGGCTTACTCTATATTTTACATCCCTCTATCACTTTCGAAGCAGTCCAGCTGGGTATGAGCGCAATGATTCCAGGGTTGCTGTCGAAGTCGAGCGTAGCAATACTTCTGGAAGTCATTATTATTATTATGTCAACATTTCAACCCTATCTGGGATTCGGTCACTAATAATTATCTCTTCACTGATCTCTCATCTTCCCTTCAGCAGAATTTTCAGTTTTGGGAAGTGAAACTGAAAGAGGTCACATGGAACATAGTCTAGGAATTGCGTGGGATGNGGGGGGGGGGGGGGGGTGCACGCTAAAGGCAGACGACGCCGGCACTTTGTCATGGCGCAGCAATCAGTTGGAGTTGCGCCATTTTGCCGATCTCTTCTATCTCACAACCTTGCGCAACGTCTCAGGACCCCACAGTGAAAGTCAGCTTTGGCCGTCTAACCTGTAGATAGCTATGTGCGGTTTCTTCCTCTTCCCATGGATAAAAGTTCAGCGGAAGGGAAAGAGATTAAGGATAATAATGATAATAATAATAATAATAGTAATATAATGATGCGGTTTATAAGTCTCGTTTCCAGGCTAATGCATGCTCTCGCGACCTCACACTTTCATTACCCCAGCATGCCTGATCTCTCTAGGACTTTCTCAACTCCCTGGCATACAGTGCCGCTGTCATTTTCAGGCGCTGGTCACTAGCATTCTGACAATATCTTCCACTGCCATTATCCAGGTACCCATTCTACAGACGGGTGGACTGGGCAAAATATAAATGAAATGCTTTCCTGGGGCACTTTTAACATGACCGAAGTCGGGAATCGAACCCACGACCTTTAGATCTTGAAAGTCCAATGCCTTAACCGATCGGCCACGCTGCTCCAGATGACGAGGAGATAGGCTGAATCACAAACGATGCTTGACAAGCTGGCACATGAAGATTTCCAGGGTTATGTCTTAGAACCTACGGGATCAATGACTCTCAGGTGAAGTACTGTACTTTGAAGGTAACAGAGGAATGTAACACCCAGAGTGTCCAAGAGCTTCAATAGACAGAGACCGAGGCGTCTTGGATTACACATCATGTTATTTGTAAGTAAACTGCATATGCTCTAGCCCTCCCGGGCATTCGTAGACACTTAGTGTGTAATGACCTAATAATGTGTTCTCAAAATTTATTTTTAGCAACACACTGATACCTTTGTTTTTGATACACACAAGCAAACATACAAATGTGCTGAAAGTATAAGACCACTCTTCCCTTGATTGCTCTTGAGATGCAAAATGCGCCTGGCATAAAAGCATGCACTTTTAAATATTCCCTATAAACTCAGAGAACTGGCTATGGGGAAGGGGAAAAGGGTTGGATTGAACTTTCAAAGGTTTTGATAGGTGCAAATAAATTTGTAGACTCAGAATAGGTGAGGTTTAGCCACTCAAGTACAGTATAAATTTTGTGGTTGTTGTTAGATGGGCAAGCTCATCCTGTTTACTGTGTGAAAAGACCTAAATAAAGTATTCGGTAGCCTGCTTCCGTGCCTAAGTTCTCAAAATCTAAATTGGTTTAAAAGAGCTAAACAACATGTATGGAATGTATTTTGGCATGGAACCTCTGGATAATTTAATGAGAGGTATAAAACCTTATACAGTCAACAGTGAAAGTCGACTACCTATAACATATTTGCCTCAACACTTTAACTCTGTGAGTACCAAGGTATCTCGCACAAAAAATAAAAATCTCTAGCAGTATTGAAACACTCGGCATCATGCATATCGAAGTCAGGACCTTCTAGTACCAAGCAGTTCTTATTGGGGTCTAAGCCTGTCTCGTCTGCGCCCCAGTACAAAGATGTCACAGGCTCGCCGGTACGAGTAAACACCCATGTCCCATCAACAAGTTCGTCCCGTGCTCCTAAGAGGACGGCTCCGATACCAGGAATAGGCTGCAGATTTGTCTGAATGGCTCGATATTCATCTAAGTTATCGATCTCGGCCAGGTATCCTCCAGCTGTAATACAGATGTCTTGGGCGAAGTCAGGGTCGTTGTAAGGGTATGAGGACACGAGGTAGAGTCGATCGCTGTGGGCGAAGGAATACCGGAACAAGGGAGTCGTGTCTGGTGAGGAAAGAAAATCTTTGTCAAGGTAAGATACAGGCAGGCAATTAAATGATCATATTAAACATGAAACTTACGTTAAACAATGCTCGTGAAGTGCGCAAAGATAAACGTTAGCAACGGCAGTCGTGTTTTCTGTCTGTAATGACCTTCGTATATGTTCACACTGGCTATGTCAGGGTTTGGAGCTGCTCCTTAATCTTCAGAGGAGCGTTTACTTTAGAACTCGAGATTGCTTTATCCGGATGACATTTAAAAGATGCCCTCGGCAATTGATGCATAGATGAAAACAGGAAGAACGGACATAGTTTCTGCTAGACCCTCAGTCTCAAAATTTTGAGACATCGTGAAATATATATAGCATCCTTTGATGGGATATGAAACATTGTACTTTATTATTACCTGATACTTTTCTTGTATGTTGATTTATTAGACACACAATTTTCAAGAGACAGTTACACTCAGTGCAGGTTTTATCCATCACGAACCTGACTGGCTACTGCATGTTGTCTCTCAACTAACTGTTTTCAGTCATTAGAAAGCTTTTATTTTGAAGTTCGGATCTTTTACAGATCATTATGACAGATACAGGCATGCTCAGATGGCATTTCCTGATGTTAAAATCATAGTGCGCATTACAAACTAGAATCAGATGTGAATTCCACGATTAGATCTATGTACAAGTATATTGTTCATAACGTACAGTATAACGTGTAGATCATAAAACGCATTTGTGCATGTTAATCTTTTTTTCAAAACAATCCGTAAAAGATCCGAATGTGAACATTAAAGCTTTCTAATGACTGAAGACAGTTGAAAGACAACATGTAATGGGACCTCGTGAAAGTATGGATTGGGACAAGATCTTGCGCAAGTAAATGGAGATTTTCGAGTGTATTGCACGGTTGCTCAAAATGGCCCAGAGTGTGTGTTTAGTTTGGCTCCATGCGCCAGTGGTCACAAACTCACGGCCATAAATTAGCTGTCAGGCTGACGGGCAATTGTGAGATTCGAGGTCGTGATACGTACTACTGTAACGCATAGTTAACAACAAAAACCTGCACAAAGTCCTTCGATGATTCCATAACAACACGTTCCGAAGCCTGCATCATCCGGTGCGCAAACAGAACCAGCAGGGCAGCGTCCAAAGGTCTCCCAGGGGCGGCATTTGTAGTCTGTCAGAGTGCTGCAGGTGGGCGAGGAGAGAAGGAAGAAACAGGTAGAAATAGTCAAAGACGCCAGCGCAGTGTTGTATTGATATACATGTATAAAATGGGCTACTGCAAGTAAATGTAAAGATATGGAGAAGTGCGGGCCCGCATAGTCCGTTTATTGGCAGGGACTTAAATTATCATAAATGCATTATTTATATTACAAATAATATTTAATACATGATTTCTTAATTACATGGTATCTTACCCATTGCTTTTTTTTTTTTTTTAATTTTTATATATGGTTTGCAATTTACAGGATGCTTTCAGTTCTGTGGTAAATTATCTATGACAGTTACCTACCTTGGAATCACGTTAGCCCCGTATAAAATTAGCACTGAGTTATGATAAAGGTTTCTGTGGCACACGTCATCAACACCTGTTGAGAAGTCAGTTATTGCATCATTAAATTTGATTCGACGATCAGTCAACTAACTACTTTTCAACCATCTGTATTGTCGTTTAGTTGCGATACGCCGATATACGTTACCGTGACCGAAATTCAGATTTTGAATGACATTTTGGGACTGCCAGTAACATCGGGCAGATTGTGTCAAAATCTCAGACTTGTGTTCTATAGGTCGAGCTCCAGTGAGAAAAGGCGAAATATTTCTTTTCATAATGCACCAGTATTGGCATACATGTCAGATTTTTTTTTTTTTTTGGACAGGAACAAAAAATGTCACAATCATGAGAAAACAAGAGCTCATAGCTGGCAAGAACCGTACCTTAGTAAATTTGGACTCAACAAATTGGACTCTTAAACATTACACCGCATTCCCCAGTAGAACTTGCTTCCAAAGTTTCTCTTTGCTAGGTGCAATTTTACTAAGTTGTTTTTTTTTTCTTTAACATAGTTTGTATCTGCGAGTAAAAATTGTACTCTGGGGTAGTGTATCTAAACGATCTACGTATTATTTTTTACATTCTTTAACACCAGCACAGTATTCTTCTCCAATAAGACATGAAATCCCCGATCAAAACCAATCCAGTATATCTGCTAGTAGTATTAACTATAAGGTCTGAATGTTGTCATCACCATATTACTACCTTCACCATCCCACTCAACAACATCAGCAGAGAGACTTCCGAAAAAGCGACGTCAGCAGCACAATTCATAAAAATGACAGGGTCAGCAACACAGCAGTAACAACAAGAGTATAATAAAGTTGTTCAATGGAGTCCAGTGGTTGGGGTTTTGGGATCAAAATCAGAAGATTATGAGCTCGATTCGTGATATCTTAAGTCTTAGATGGAAACATTTCATTTAAATTTCCCTCGGCCCAAATCTCTTTGTAATATGGATACTTGGCTATAGACAGAAAATGGCAACAGTATGGCTTGCTATCCAGGATTTTGATAACATGATTGATTGATCTGACCTGCTGGGATTATAAGAATGTGAAGTTGCGTGAGCGAACATTAATTTCTCTGGAAGCCAGTCGTATAAATAATATCAACCTCAAAATTATTTTTTTATTCTTATTGTTCCTGCTGCTACTACCACTACTACTACCTCTACAATAAGGCCTCCACCTCCTCCTCCCCTTCCTCCCCTTCCACGACCACCACTATTACTACTACCAATAATAATAATAATGATATTACTACCACCACAACAGTATATACCACGCACCTTCAGGAACAGAAGAAACACAAACTGGCCTCGGCTCACATGAGTCAGATGGGAAGTCACATCTCTTGTACACGCGACATGTTTTGCCTTGGCTGCATGCAACCCGTCTACATAGTTCATCTACAGGAACACCCGAAAACTGGGCATGCGATGATGCCGAGACAAAAATCTGAAGCAAGAGAAAGCTTTTATGAAACCATAATATTAATAGCCATTAATCAGGCATCGTTACAACTTGTAAGGGCCGGGAAATAAAGTCGCTATGATCTTGCTGAATGTCCATTAAAATTCATTAGGATACTTTTTCTTACAGCTGTAATTATATCTACATTCTCAGACTTCATATACAGTTCCACGATTATGAATAAATTATGTCTTATTTGTACGATGATGCTGACGGTAGTGACACTGATTATAGTGAGCTTCTTCTCCTTTCTTTTTTTCTTGCCTTTCTTATATGTGGTAATCCTTATGCAGTTCGGTTCTAACTGAAGAGGGCGGTAATTAAAAAAAAATAGGAGTTGTTATTTATACACAGTTATAGTTACGCGTATCTCTTATTAGAAATATGACCAAAAAATTCGTCTGAGGTGTAAAAAAAAAAAAAAACAGGCGTCATAAACTCTCCCTTACAAATAGTGACATCAATGATGACATTTTAAATTACATGTACACTGATTCGTAACGAAAGACTACTGAACGGAAGGCCATTTTCAAGATTTGATCTTTTCTGATTAAACTTTTAATTCCTCAACTATAACCTTGCTTCAAGTAAATTTCTGCCAAGTTGTTGATGATAGTGAGAGGAAGAAGAAGATGAGGAGAAGAAGAGTGATGGGGAAGAGATGGAGCAACAGGATGAACGAACGGGGTTAGGACATGCACACAAAAAAAAAAAAAAATCAGATACTCGCGATTAACGAGGGTTACAATTAAGCAAAATCTCCTCATCGAACATTTTTTACTATCTACTGGGATTCGAGTAAGTGTAGATCAAAACGTTAAAAGATGTGATTATATGAAAAACTCGACAGTAATGTTTCTCATTATCAATATGTAATAACGTTTTAGGGAAAGTCCTCTATTCGAGCAATCTTTAGAATTTACTGGCATTGATGGGATTTCTTTTCACCTGAAGAATTACACTGGTGCATCGGTGTAAACCCATCCTTAGTGACGTTCAACATGCTGAATAAAATATGTAAGTCTTACAATGGTATGAGATCCCATCGTTCATGCGCAAGCTCTTCACAAGATTAATGGAAATGAAGAAGACAAAATCCAGTAGTTACTTACCATTAATAAGCATTTAAGCAAAGTCCTTTCTCCGAACATTTTTAGCTATCGTATATATTCGCAAACGTTTATTTCACAAGACCCACTGTTTTATGATAGAAAAAAATATCAGACTGACCAGTCGTCAATATAATTAAACTGTTTTTCATTCCTTATATGTCAGGGTCAAAATTCTCGACACGTCAGAGTCAATGAGAAACAACCATTAAAGTCAACCTTAATACATCATCAGCCAAAATCTGTGTGACCTAGGGTAGCCTCAGTGCTAATTAATGGATAATATTTTTCTTCTTTCCTCTCGACAGTTGGACGTTGGTTTTTACGCGATTGTCAAGCTCAAGTTGAAAGCTTTGGTTTCAAACCTACGATATAACGCTTACACGTCATCTAAGGACGTCATCATTTGACACCATAACAAAAATGAGAATTCTTTAAGATGGTTTCGTAGTTTTGTTTTGAAATTACTGGTATAAGACTAATTCATACTGTTTTCCTTTAAGATCTAGATAGTGGCTAAAGACGGCTATTTCGTCAAAACTGTCTCATCTGACAGAATACACAATTCTTAATGGTACATGGCCCTACCTGCTTTGTTGTGAGGCGATATACCCGAACAGTTCTGTCCACCTTTAATCATATTCCCCAGAAGCGCAGTGCAGTCTCTGTCCAAACTTTACTGGTCGTTACTGAAATGGTCCACCGAATACTTGATCTAGCAGAAAAGGCCCTATTCTCCATGATATGGCAAAAAAGCCCACTCCATACATCTGTCATAATAATATGCAATGAGGCCTTAAAAAATGAATGCTTTTGAGTAATCCAATAATCCAGAACTTTATGTTGACTGGATTAAAAAAGCAACGAGTAACACAAAGAGAAAGGGGAGGGAGAAAGAAAGACAGAGTGAAAGAGCGAGAGAGAGTGAGAGACAGAAAATAATTTGTGTTCAATGCATTTCATATTAGAAGCCATTTATATTAGCATCGCAACTTGCACTTCCATTTCTATGTCTCCAGACGACTGAGGTCTTTTGTCTTCGCTACGTGATTTTTCAGGCACTAATGGCAATGCCCGGGACTCTCCCAGCTAGTGCGGCCCTAAAGTAGCTTTTGATGAGATACTTTCGGGATATTGCTTGTAAGTCACCGTTGCGAAATCTGAAGCATGTACTATGTACTAAAAATTCTGACGTCGAGATCTCGTAGGCCGAGAAATTTTAAGCTAATATGGGATATCCCGTTATATCAGGAATACGAACTGTAAGGGTTAAGATTCGTCTGACAATAGAAGGATTTTTTTTTTCCAAGAGAGTCGAAGTGTTTCTGTGGAATCCACCCTTCAAACTATGCTGTTAACTCCCATATGTAGATCTATATTATATTGTGTCAGATGTTTTCGAGAATATTGTCATGTGGGTCACAAAGGAGGTC
Organism: Ellobium chinense; assembly: GCA_033807755.1. Taxonomy (NCBI): domain Eukaryota; kingdom Metazoa; phylum Mollusca; class Gastropoda; order Ellobiida; family Ellobiidae; genus Ellobium; species Ellobium chinense. Next base: position 757,269 of record JAWQUT010000346.1, on the reverse strand, counting down.
AGCCTGTACACAATGGGGTCATCGCCCAACACCTGGTTTATTAATGACAACTCGACTCTGTTGTTATGGGGCGAAGCGTCAACCAGTGTCACGGCCGGTGGATGACGATGACCCTCACCTGGTCAAAAAGACATGTACATACCTGTTCATCATCTGTGTTGACACCGTAAGGTCGAATTTCGCAATTTTGGTCATATGCAAACGTTGGTAGGGTACGTTGGCATAATTTCAAGCCGCCTGTGGGGAACATTACGGAGATTGGTATTCAAACTCAAAAAGTTAAAAATCCTAGCTATTTTATGAGGAAATTACTTCCTTTTGTCGATGAAAACATTGTAAGCTTGTGCGAACTCCTTCTCCCCTCCCCCACCCCACCCCCCATTTTTTTTTCAGAACATTTTTTTAGTTTTTTTGCCTTTTTGTGTTATGCGACGTTATTTGGAACACCGACGAAGTGTGTTTGTCAGGTACTGTATAGAGCATGAAGGTAGTGTGCGGACTCTGATATGTTTATCCATCCATGCCTTTTTTCTTATCTTTATGTTATTGTTAAAATAGTCTGTCCATATCTTTGATTGTCTTTTTATTTGTCTGTTTATACACTGTCCAACGGTAGCTATATTATGCCCATATTTTGAAACATTGTTACGCTGGAATAAACCTGTTGAAGCTTAACACAGACAGATTTGGCCTTTCTGGTCTGAGCTGTTTCTGTATTTCCCAAGTGTTGCGTATGTTCACCATTGAGACTGTAGGTTTGCTGAGTACTGATTATCCGTCTTCCTTAATGCTGTTTGTAAGTCCCCTCACGCTACTTCACACTATTATTACCCCATCAGACCTGATCACAAAAGAACTTTCTCAACGCCCTGAGGCGCATGGGATGCCACTGCTATTTACAGGCGCTGATCACTAGCATTCTAACAAACTAGAATTTTTCACTGCCTATATTCAGGCACCCATTACATAGACAGTTGGACTGAGCAAAATGTGAATGAAATTCATGCTTTTCCAAGGCACTTACAACATGATCATGTTTGGGAATCGAGCCCAAGACTTTCTGATCTTGAGTCCAACGCCGTGACATTTCGATAACGCTCTTCTACCTTCCCCTTCCTCCTTTTCCGACGCCATTAAAGGTTGCAGGAGCCTAATTGGTTAAAGAAAATGGACTATCCGATTCTATAGTAGCAGAGTAGTAGAAATAATCCCAGAACATGAAACCACACCGCAAAAGTGGTGAAATTCAGTTTTGAGTTTGTAAAAAAATAATTGTTGCAGGCAGTGTTTCCCATTGGCTTCAGTGGATTTCATTTGTATGGACCTATGATCTGCAAAAGAAGGCCAAATTTTTAACCGCTTTTCATGTAATTTAAAATTGTGAAAAATTTAAGCAAAGGACTCCCACCGTAAACAGTATATAATTTGAGCACCAGACTTGCAGACTAGTCTTGGCCATCTCGGAATGTTCCTGTGGTTCGAGAAGAAATTTTTATTAAATGGCTCAAAGAAGCTATTACAATTTGGCTCCTGCAACCTCAAGTCAACTCTCAATTTTATTACAGTACAGGCTTAACCGGGAGCTCTGCAGTGCATGATGGAAGTGAACAAATGAAAAGTTGCTCTGCGCCTTCTTTCCAGCATTTATTCTTACGCACCGAAACTATTGCCCCTTGACATACACACATGACAAGGAAATGGCATCATTTTTGGTGTCTAAAAGCCGTGGTTCCCTGAAACACTAACTTCGGCTGTTCTCAACTGCCGGATTACCATGTACCAAAATTCAACAAGGTTACACACGCTCAAATCTTTCACTATGTACTGTCCATTGCCGTCACTCCAGCCCTAGTTTTCGTTGGCTATCCCCACTCACCAGTAATGGAGAAAAGCATCTGATCTAAAAAAAAAAAAAAAAGGTACATTACTTTTAATAGCCCATAAGAAGTAAAGTTTTTTGCTGCGTCTCCTCGTTTGACCCACCCCCATGAAAAGCCACGTGAGGTTTCAGGCTATTTCAAGTGAACTTGAAGCTACCGTTGGACAGTGCATAAACAGACAAGGTTCATTGGCAGCCCCCCATCTTTTCAAACCTCTGACCCGAAATAGTGCTGCTTTTAATTAAACTAAACTGGCCAGGGAAGTGACAAATGCTTTAGAACAGGCCACAGCTAAGGTCACTGAGCCCCTGAGAGGGATAAAAAAAACCTGATGTGATAAATAGATCACCCTTCCTTGTAACTCCAACCAAAGTGACCTCAAAATTAATGCGCGTGTGTAACCACAAAGTCCTTGGAGATCTTCAGTCCCAAACATTTCCAGTTACTGACCTTTTACGCTCTACATTAAGGGTTTGTGAGTGAATGAGGAAGAAACATTATTGTACATAATGCAGACAGACAGACAGACAGACAGACAGACAGACAGACAGACAGACAGACNTAACCACAAAGTCCTTGGAGATCTTCAGTCCCAAACATTTCCAGTTACTGACCTTTTACGCTCTACATTTGAAGGGTTTGTGAGTGAATGAGGAAGAAACATTATTGTACAGAATTCAGACAGACAGACAGACAGACAGACAGACAGACAGACAGACAGACAGACACAGACAGATAGACAGACAGACAGACAGGCAGGCAGGCAGGCAGGCAGGCAGGCAGGCAGGCAGGCAGGCAGACAGACAGACAGACAGACAGACAGACAGACAGACGTTACCACCATCATCAACATTATCATACTCTTTTAAAACAGAAAAATTACGAGCTCAACCTTAATTCAGAGAATTTATTAAAAATCTAGTAAAGAATTAAGATCGAAAAGGACATCTAAACGTTTCGGCTCTAAGGCCTTTATCAAAAGAAATGAAACAAGAGTTATAACTTTCACAATAAAATACTCTTTTTTGCTTTATTCCCTCTTTTTCTTTCATGTTATTTTCTCATTGTTTCCCGTGTACTTTTTGTCTTCTTTCTCTCATGATCACATCTGTGTGTACATGTACTGGCTTTCCTTTTTTTTTGTCTTCTTTCCCTCATGATCACATCTGTGTGTACATGTACTTGATATTCTTCTTTCTCTTATGATCACATCTGTGTGTACATGTACTGGCTTTCCTTTTTTTTGTCTTCTTTCCCTCATGATCACATCTGTGTGTACATGTACTTGATATTCTTCTTTCTCTCATGATCACATCTGTGTGTACATGTACTGGATATCCTTTTTTTTCCTTCTTTCCCTCGTGATCACATCTGTGTGTACATGTACTTGATATTTTTCTTTCTCTCATGATCACATCTGTGTACATGTACTGGATATCCCTTTTTTTTTTCACCTCTGTTCATTGGGCAGGCATGGGTTAGAGGCCCATCCCATGTCTGTCCTTATAATAACAATCTAAAACTCGCGCCTGAATATGGATATTATGTACATGAGATTTCACACCTTTCCAGTCATGATACTCAGGAATGATCCGTTTTAATGTACTAGATATCTTAATTTAAACAAGAATTGGAACAGAATTTTGTGAAAACGACGAAAAACTTGAGAGAGGGTGAAAATCAGAGGACATAATAATATGGTCTCACACAAGCATTTTTCTTTATATCAAAAACACGCGCGCTCACATACACACAGACATGCAAACACACGTGTGCAATCATGAGCGCACGCACGAGTGCACAAGAACACAAACACACACAGGCACCAGAGAGAATATATATTTTATTTATATATAATTGTAGCTCCTTAGTGAGAGATCTTGATGATAAATGTTATTTATTCTGATTAGGCATAAAAATATGTGCTGAAAGTAAAAAAAATGACACGTTAAGAAAAGCATCTGCAAATCAAGAGCAAATTATTGATATTCATGGATAATTAACTTTTACTCACATGCAGCCACACAGAAGGTCTATGAGAATTCTTTACTGGCTTCCCCGGAAAAGATAAAATAGTGTGGGAAGCTAGATGTGGAACAAGTTGTGGAGTGACAGAATTTCTTCCACCAAAGTACGGACTTTATTATAGCTCAAAGCTTGGACAATCTCAGGGGAAAAAATGAATTAAGGGGAAAATCAGTTGAGAAGTCTGGTGTTTTCTTTTTTTTTCAAAGTACAAGCTAAGTGTTGGATTGCTATAATTTCTTCAACCGTAACACGGACGTTTTAATATCCCAAAGCGTGAATAATCTCAGAAAAAAAAACAAATTTAGAAAAAAAAACCGAATTTTCAAAGACTGCGGATTTACTTCTGAGATCTAGGAGCCAAAGGAAATGATTCGTTGATCTAGAAATTCCAGCATGATATCGTGGACAGGAAGTCAAAAGTGTGCAAGAAAACTGTGTTCACAAAGTGTAAAAAGCAAGTTGCGCAAATAGCCCAAAATGGAGTGAAGCAATTATCGTTTTTTTATTCGCCTATGTGTTTTTAATTGCCGTCTCTATTTTTCATAAATTTAGCCGCTTAATGATAGTCACCTAGGACTTGTTTTTTCGAACTTTTTTATTTGATGAAAAGTTTAGATGTCAGTCCAAATATTGTGCACATATCTTAAAAACACTTCATTTGTTGTGCAGAAGGTTACTTTGTGGGTTAGAATCACACGTCGATCAAAGGCATAGAATTCTTATAAAGATTCTATCAATTATGACCATGACTGATGAATTGATACGAACATGAACATTTTGAAAAAAAAACATTCAAAATCTCACATTACATTGCAATAATTATTATATTTTTATAAACTGCATTCATACATTAGTATACCCTCACAGAAGGGAAAAGCAGTGGTGAATATCTACTAAACATCTACTAAACATTTTTTTTTTTTTTACATTTTGTAAGAAATTACCCCCAAAAGTGAGCCGATTTAGCATGTTATTGCCGCATTAATCACTCCTAAATTATTTTCTGGTAATGGTAAACCACACGCCTTCGCCTAATCTTAACATAATCATGGGTAATCTTCCTGACAATACATCCCTTGAATCCGTAAATGGCGCTCCAGTTGTTCAGGTACACTTTTTTTTTGCACTATATTCAATATAACGTTAATACCAATAGCATACCCATTTCATAACTCCATGCAACAAACTTCACTCTAAAGTTCCCCGAGGTATTTACCCTTGTCATGCTACATTTGGCACCCCACAACTAGTGCTAGAAAACGGAATTTTTTTCCCACAGGGTAAAAATTCATTTGTAACCCACCCTTAGCCTAGTGTTAAAACTGACCAAACACCGGTCCTAATGATGCCTCAAGTCATAACCATATGGGTGGTTCTGACTCAGGGCTGTGGGAGAATCGCCAAAGAACAAGACAAATAGGCAGCAACATACACCAATCTATTTTTGTATCCATGTTTACGTCTTATATATTTCTCCTACATGCAGACTTTTTCCCATGTACAAGCATTATGTATATAATTGCTCTTGATTCATTACTTATAGTTTCTCTTCAATATCAAATACTCTTGCCAACATACGAATTAAAATTGCAAGAGTATTATATTCTAACCTCAATAGTTGTATTATGTTTTTGCCATTATGCACCTGGAGTGGAAAAAGGAGAGGGGGAGGGAGCAGCTGCATGCTAAGGGTTGGGATACAAAATTGTTTATGATATCCCAGAATAGTCATGCGCAGGCAGGGGCGTAGCGAGGATGATTTTTTGGGGGTTGGTAATCTAGCTGTAGTAAATGTTGTTTTTTTTTTTTCGGGAGTTGGGGAAGGATGGGAGCGGGAGAGTCAATGGCTTTAAAAAAGTCAAAACTTTAGTGTTTGGCTCCAAAAACGCCAAATCTAACAACTCTGGTACGGTCTAGACTATAAACCTCTCGTCACCGGAGACAAAAAAAAAAACAACAACCGGAGGTCGTGCACTAAGAGAATCCTGCGTGAAAAGAAACAATTAAACATTGTTAGAATAGCGGGTAAGCAAAATTTTCTCTCAGATTATTGGCTACTTTTTAAATAAAGTTTCTCTCTTTACACTGCGTTTGGGTGCAATGTATTGAGGATAAGGGAGCGTTGACTCTAAGTTAATCTATAGACTCTCAGAGTTTCGGCGAAGAAAACTGTCTAACATTAACAAAATCGTATTGCCAATGCTTGTATGGCTCATAGGTGAAATGGGGCGGTAGTGATGTTTGAATATTTTAGAAAACATTGAAGATATATTAAACTATTAGACAAAATAGATACCATGTTGGTAATTTCACAATCATAGATTACATAGACGCTATGCCCCTGCGTGCAGGCATGATCTCTGCAGTTAATAGCATGTTCATAATCGGTTCTCAGATTTACAAAGCCAAATGATAGAAAATGGCCAGAGGGCCTTTTCGCCCAGAGTGTGACTCGAGAGTTATTAGTCTTTACATTTGAGAAAAATGACACTATCACACTGTATGACAGAGCAAAATTAGTCTATCTTTTCAGTCTGTAATAATCAGTAACAGCTCGCTCGTCTCTTTTGGCAAAGTGGGCAAAGCTCATTCAACAATTTATGAATGAACAGACAAAACCAACTGAAATTCCTTTCTTACAATACGAAGAATCCATTTTTATCTTATCGAATATGACAAAGGGAAGTCTGATTTTGAGCACTGGTAATACAGTATATTAAAAAGGAGACAGTGTTGTCGTTGTTGTTGCTTTTGTTGTTTTTCTTGTGGTGATGTTTGTTGTTGTTGCTGTTGTTGGACGTTTAAGAAAAAGAAATTAGACTTCAGAGCAAAAATGCCAACTTTCACAAAATGTGGCAAGGCGTTACCGCATAGTTCTTCAAGGCCATGTAGATGGATTCAGACACAATGGTTTCAGTTTCAGCTCACATTTCCCTAACTGAACTATAACTTAAGATGGAGATTTCAGATTAAAAAGAAAGCGTTTATTGGGCATATTCCGCTAAAAGAAGAGAATAATTGGGCTAATTCCACCATCTGTTGAAGAAGCTCTTAGCAAGGAAGGAAGAATGTGTATCGTTTATAGGGATGAAGCCTGACATAATGGTTTCCAGATATGAAAGACGGAAAGGAAGAGAGGTGTACAAGGGCGAGAAAAGATTGGTGGAATGTCAGAAACAAAATACAAAAAAAACACAGTCATTGCCAGCTTTGTATGCAATTTCTTTCCAAACACACAACGAACCGTTTCTACATATCGGGCTTGCCCAGCTAGTTGTCGAAGGCACGAGCCGCCACTGGCAATAATGCATCACCTACGACGGATAGTGAAAACTCTGTGGCATATCTATTATTTACATTTCATAAGCAAAACATAAAAACTAAACAAAGTCGTCGAAATCAATATGATTGTATAATTCTGGAATCAATAATAAAATGCATTCAATAAAATAATATTTGCAGATGACCGCCAATCATTGTGCTGCCCTCGTGGGAATGATGACAAAGGGAGATGATATTTCCCTGCACGAACTTCGTACGTCAACAAGGCCGCTATCCATCCACAGTCGCTTCCCCTTAATTACAACCAGGGTCGTCGTAACGACCGCTTAATTTCAACATTTTCAAAAAAACCCAAAATGCTACATTTTCTGTGTAAAAAAGCCACTGGGCAATCGCAACTCCTTTTAATTGCAAATTTTTTTTTTTTGGTCTTTCCTATGCTCCTGATGAGCTGCGACTCAACGGAGCTGACTCTACATATAAACCATGGTGCAGCTTAAAAAGGTGTTCGCCAAGGACACGGGGCGTTGCAGTAGCAGCTCGAAGGCAAATAGATGTTCTGGAAGAAGACAACTGCATCCCACTTCCCCGAAGTACTTGTGGTATTGAAGCAAACTGCCAGAATATCCCAGGCTCTGTATCGTCGATAACACACACCGCTGGCGCTGCACGCGCACCCTGGGCACTCACGGATACATCGGCTGAAATGGAGAATATCGATACTCAGGTTTTTATGGATTCGATGAAGACCATGGGCCTGGCTATCACAATATCGCAGCCGATTAGTGCATACATTATTTAATGATTATCAACGTAGACCTGCTGCTACCGGTCAGGCAAGACGCCAGAGAAAAAAAAAACAGTAGAGATCTTGCGCATTTACCATACTTCTTTGTTTCTTTGCTTATTTCTGTATTCATGATAACACATATTCCGGCAAGGAGATTACATTTTCACCATTTTTATTTAGTATCAGGTCATACTCACATGGGTTTGTCTCAGCAAAACCAACAATGTCATTTGAAGACAGCCGATTAGTGCATAAAGTATTTAATGATTGCCATCGTAGACAGCCACCGGCCAGGCAACACGCGCAGACAAAAAAAAAAACAGAACTAGTAGAGGTCTTGCGCATTAACAAAAAGATCTTTGTTACCGCTGTTACTACATTGGTACTGAATGCACCTTTGATAGTGTTTAACATGCAGAGATAATGAAATTCTTACCATGATAAAAGATCCCATCGTTAATGCGCAACCTCTCAGGTTTCGTATCCATTACAGTTACTTGCATTTCTCTTATTGCAGTCGTCATAACTGTAATCTTTGTTGTTATTACTACAGTATTTTATGCACTTGTAGTTGTTGCTGCTGCTATTGTTGTTGTTGTTGTTGTTGTTGCTATTGTTGTTTTTCTTGTGGTGGTGATGTTGTTGCTGTTTGTTAGTTGTTGTTGCTTTTGCTGCTGATGAGCTGCTGCTGCTGCTGTTGCTGCCGCTGGTGCTGTTGTTGTTGTTGCTGTTGTTGTTATTGTTGTTGTTGTTGTACAACTTCTTCTTCTTAAGTGAATGATGATGATGATGATGATGATTATGAGATGATGATTACGACGAGGTGAGTTACCTTTACTGTAATTCCTACTGTTCCTGTTATTAATTCTCAACACTCCCTTCTTATTTTGTCTTGGTTATTTTTCACCATTAACATTCCTTATCTGACTTTATACATCTGCTGCTATCGCCAACGTTGCAGCAATTTTGTACCTTTTTTTCCATGTTGTCAATGCATCTTTTAGGTTACAGACTCTTAATTGGATAAAAACAGGGTGTGATCTTTTGCTTTAGGAAGACAGTAAAAAATTATGAAGAATCGGCCCTAGATATGTAAACCTGCCTGGGAATTAGTCTACATTTTCTCCAGATTTTGTAAACTAAACCTGAAGTTTGGGTCGTTAGCTTCGGTTGCGGTGCGTCCTTCTGTGAGGAGCATTTTGTCATTGAGGAAACTAGTCAGCTTGTTTGCACCTTTCGATGAATCGGTTCGTAACTTGAAAACGAAATGAAAGAGCTATATTTTAAACATCATTTTTAAATAATAATAAGCTCATTGGAGTCTGCAAACTACAGTATTAAAGAAGACCTAGAGATTGTGGAATTTCTTGTAAGTGACAGTAAAGCAAACAGTTTATTGGCGCAAAGAGGCAAATCAGATGAGGCTTGTAACTGTTGCTACATCTGCTACCCTGACACAGACTTACTGACAGTTGCAGTTGGCGATGTAGATTTTAGAGGGCCAGATTGGGCAGCACCACTGCCTGGTTCCTTTGACTATGTGGGAGAAACAGCCAAACTGTATGGTCTTATTGGACTTACAGTCGTAGTACTGGGACCGAGGACAGCAGCTGCAAAAAGATAAATAGATAATATACACATTCTCTCGTCAGTTCATTAATGCCTAGACTATAGGTTGCAGGAGCCTAATTGGTCAAAAAATGAAAAAAAAAAACCTGGACAATAAGAATCAATAGTAACGTAGTATGAAGTCTGTCCAAAAAAGAAATAATCATAAAACATGAAACAACATCGCAAAAGTGGTGAAACTTAATCCTGAATTTTGTAAAAAAAAAAAAAAAATTGTTGGAGGCGGTGTTTACCAGTGGCTTCATTCCTACGGGCCCGTGGTCTGCAAAATTGAATAGGCTGCATTTTATTAACCCTCTAGTGCCCAGCCATATTTACAATGGCACAAAATGTCCGAGCTCCAGTTTTTGGATTATTTCTGGATCCACTATGCTGGAACTAGCATCAAAATGATAATAATAATAATAATAATAATGCGGTTTATAAGTCTCATATCCAGGCTAATGCCCACTCATGCGACTTCACACTATTATGGTGGGGTGATGATCTTGGTTTGCTTTTTCTTTGTTCCACGAAATGTATCAGATCTGATACGCTGGGCACTCGAGGGTTAAATGGTTCAAACAGGCTTTTTTACAATTTGGCTCCTGCAATTTATATTTGAGAACAAAATCAATCTCTATAGGTCTATATTCAAATGGGAGATGAATTGACAAGATTAGTCTAAAAAACAAAATTGATTAACCAGATGACGATTAGAATAAAATTAACCAAAGACAAAATTTCAATTCCCTGAGACTATTAAAAATCGCTGGTTAGTGCAGACAAGCAATTTTATCCGAAATTCGAAGTTTCGGGGGGAGTGGTAATTCATGAGGATTTCATATATCTTACTGGATTCTTATTGATTTTATTTTAAATAAAGTTAACGAAATATTTTTATCATTGGTGAGCTGCCATATCGATTATTATCAAAGATTTATATCTCAGTAAACTAGCAGTTTAAACCAGGGGCGGATCCAGAAAACATCATGGGGGTTCACGAATCCCCTCCCTGTGAACCCTCCCCCAACTCCCCTTTGCCCCCCTCCCCCACCTCCGATCCGCCAATGGTTTAAATTATGCGAGGACTCACTTGGATTCTTTTTGGTACCATTGGCTTTCCAAGAAATAGTAGACATACAGGTTGACAGTCACTCCTGTGGGACCTCCCTGGCTGGTTTGTTTGTATCTCTGATATAGTTGTTCAGCCTAAGAGGAGATTAAGAAGGCTGCTTGTTTTGGTAATCTAGGGCCCAATGAACAACGCTGTCGAACTTTGTACGCTGGCGGTAACCCTTCAAAAGTTACCACCGCCAGCGCACCAGCACTCGGTGATTGCTGATGGTCTCACACGCACATAGAATCAAGTGAGTTGGGCCAACTAATAAGGGTGATCTACTTATCAAGTCATTCTTTTTCTCTCTTTTTGGGGACCCAGGGACCTTAGCTATGGCCGGTTTAGGTTAAATTAAAGCAGGACTATTTCGGGTCAGAGGTTTGAAAAGAATAAGGGGCTGCCAGTGAGCTAACATGGTGTTCTCTTGAAATAGCCGGAGGCCTCAACTATCTTTTCATGGCGGGTGGGTCAAACGAAAAGACACAGCAAAAAACTTTACGTGTCATGGGCAATTAAAAGTAATGTTGTTTTTTTTTTAGATCAGATGCTTATGTCTATTATTGGTGAATGAGAATAGCCAACGAAAATTTAAAACAGGTGTGACGGCAGTAGACAGTACATAGTAATATATAGCAAAAAAGATTTGGGCATGTGTAACTTGATACCTTGGCAAGCAGGGCACAGATAAAGCACATGCTCAAACAGGATGAGGTAGATACCCTCACGGAATTGAAAAAGAAACCAAAGAAGGAGGAGGGGGGAGGAAAAGACAACAGTCCTGTAGTGTGTCGTAGGAAGGAGGCACGTGTGGTGAAAGGAAGTGTTAGAAGCTGCAGACTCGTTGGAAAGAATAGAAATGTCCCCAACCAGATGTCGACCGACTTGTCTTCTTTGACGCGTCTTTTGTCGTGGGGATCGGAATGCCTATGGACATTTCCAGGGTGCAGTGATGATGTTTCCAGCAAATAAATAACAAGAAATAAGTAACCACTAGCGCGCAGAGTTAGACAGGACTGCGCATACGGCCCCTGGTCCTCTGATAAACATACAGAAGGTGTTCTGAGCGTGTAACATGCGAAGAGATACACTCTCCTTCCTCCCCCCCCCTCCCNCCCCTACCTGAGCGTGTCACATGCGAAAAGATGCACTCTCCTCCCCCCTACCTGGGCGTGTCACATACGAAGAGATGCCCGCAAGGGAATATGTTAGATAATACCATATATTGTTATACATGATGATACCTATAATGACAATGTAAACAATACATATAATAATATAATGATACATATAATGCAAATCAAATCTATAACATAATCATTGTTAATCGGCGCAGAGCGGTGCCCTGCTCAACCCCCATCCCCCTTTACCCCAGCTCGAGAAAAAAAAGGTATTCATTCAAACCTTGTTCGAATGAAAAAATGCGTGTAAAGTGTCCTTCCCAAGGACACCTTAACATAAACCGCCTGGCCTGAGAATCGAACCCACAAACTCAGACTTGACAGTTTTCTGTTTGTGAAAACTGCATACTAGCAGTACGGCCACTTGCCTTCTATGATAATGATAAAAAGGATGATAACATGAACTATGCTGGTGGTCGTGATTGAGATGGAAATGATGATGGTGGTTGTTGTGGTGGTGCTGATACTGCTGCTGGTAGGGATATTAATGCTACCGCTTCTCATGCAAGTAACTTCAATATTTAGATATGAAGTCCCCTTACCCTATAAGATTTATAATTATGTGCTTTCTTCTTTCAAACAGCATTGGGCATAGACGACCCTGCTACTTCCGGAACTTCCTGGTGACCACTGCAACTTGGGACACATCATTTCTTCACGTTTATCACCTTACCTCCATTGTAACGTAATACTAATAGCAAATCCATTCCAGCATTATATTATAACAAAATTGAAGTGTGGAGTGAGCGAACACAAACAGATGCTCACGCAAAGGAGGATAACAGAAAGAAGTGCATAGAGAAAATGGAAGAAAGAAAGAAAGTGATGCCGCGGGTATCAAATCCGCGACCTCTGCGTCGGCATCCATCACCTCGCCGTCAGTTCAGAATCACTTAGACGTCTACACACAACTTAGTGACTTTCTTTCCTTCTTCCATTTTCTCTCTGCATTTTGTCTTCTTGATCACTTGCCCCCTTTATCCTACTTTGTGTGAGCATCTGTTTGTGTTCGCGCTCAGTCCCCACTTCCGTTACTAAGTGCTCGGTATCCATCTTGTACTACATATAACAACATTGAACATCCGGGTTCTTGCCCAAGCACAGCTCTTTTCAGCTGTTAGTGTGATCTCAGTCAGTACCAAGATTTACAAAGCCAGAGAGCAGAAAACGACCAGACGCTCTAATAGCAATGGCTGTAGCTCTGTTCAACTGAAAGCACTACAGTTTTTGAACTTAAAAAAGCCTTGCGCTCAAAGATTTATAATAATGAATCTGGAGATCTAGATTATGTCTATCAGGTACAGTATTTTGTCTTTTGCTTGCACGCTTCCCATACATAATTTGAAAATTTACAGATCTACAGCAATATCTACTGTATAATTCCTTTAAATGGCGTCACTGACACTAGTGACAGAAACCCTTTATTTCTCTGTGTGAACAGTACTGTTTTCCTCCTGCATGTCTTTACTATCAGCTGTGCTTATCGCTTGCTTGTTGCTACAAGCTAATCGCTACGTTTTGAGAGTTTCAGTCTCCTGCGGGTGATAGCGTCTCGCGACATGCTGAAAATAGCAATTTATCGGCGCTTCCGCAGATATTTTCTTCTGCGACTTCTTTGGACACCAACTATTTTATCTGAGGTTGATATGGTGAAAGAGGATTACCTGATGACGTCACTCCGCCTCATCACTTTATCGGAAGAAGAAGACGCATGAAAGCAATTTGTCTAGGAAAATTTCGTTGCCCATCTTACAAAGGGACGTATACGATATTTTGGGAGATTTGACCTGAGACAACTTTCCGAAAGCCCAAAGTAAGATCTATGTTCTCCCGAAGTGACATATCGATATCTCTAATAGTTTCGTAGATATTAAACACTTACTGATTGGACCTGTTCTCAATTCTAAATCTAAATGAAACTCTAATACACTCTCCTGGAAAACTATCAGTTGTCGCATTCGTCCCTTCGTGAGGTGGGCGATGGTTTATGGGAAAAACCATGGTGATTTATCTCTATTTCATCAATGTCCTGATGATATGAGTTGATCGAGCAGCCTGAAGGCGTTAGACTCAAGATCTAAAGGTCGTGGGTTCGATTCCCGACCACGGTAGTGTTGTAAGTGCCTTGAGAAAGCATTTCATCAACATTTTCCGACCCGTCTGTAAAATTGGCTCCTGACTACAGGCAATGGAAGATATTGTCAGAATGCTAGTTATCAGTGCCTGTAAATGGCAGAGGCACTGTATGCTCCCCAAGGAACTGAGAAAGTCTTAGAGTGATTAGGCCTGCTGGGGAAATAATAATGTGAAATCGCATGAGCAGGCATTAGCTTGGATACGAGACTTAGAAACCACATTATTATTATTATTATTATTATTATTATTATTAACATAAGCGCTCACAAGTTGCTGAGTTGGGTTAATCGTTGGCCTTCCGTCACGGGTGAGAATGTCTTCGTCAAATGCTCTGTCAACTGCCTCAGAATCATTGAACTCTACCTCGCCTTGTTGAATTGGCTCCAGAACTGAAGATTTTAAGGAGGACCATTAAGCAAATAAAAGCCTTGTTTTTTCACCATTCCAGGCTTAATACAGAACACTGACCGTTGATAATGCTTTTAAGGTTTTGAATGTTTTTTTAAGGCCTTTCTGTTCTCTGCCCTTCTGGATCATTTGTGACTCGTTTTTGTATATGTGTGTGTGTGTGTGTGTGTGTGTGTGTGTGTGTGTGTGTGTGTGTGTGTGTGTGTGTGTGTGTGTGTGTGTTAGCCAGTAGCAGAGCGGTGATTATGCCTCATAAGGATTGTGGTCACCCATGAACCGGCCACTATTGACTTGTTTAACTGCACTCCGCACTGGCATGATCGTAAAGCCCTTTAGGCGTAACATGTTTATTTTCAAATAACAAAGTACTGTTGTTTTGCTTTTTTTTATGCAAAAGTCACGAGGTGATCCAAACACCTTTACATCGAAAACGTATTTGTGCCAGCGAGGGCTTGCGATTAAGCGGAGTCGACATTGATATTCGGTTAATTGTACTCACTACTTGACTGTCCTTCAACAGCACAGAAGAGGATGGCGATGAAAAAAAAGACGAATCTCAGCGTCATGGTGAAGATTCCAGACAGTTCTCACAGATATTCAACTGCAAAAGAGGCACTTTTCAATAAGATAAGATAAGATAAGATAAGATAAGATAACTTTATTATCTTAGATTTGACAATCTATAGAGAATTTTCCTCTAGAGCATCAGATTTTCAGCGGAATTGCATAATTTGCAAACAGAAAGATGGTAAAATTTGCACTAAAATTTTGCAAAAATAGCTTCGTAACTTCGTTATATTTATCACCACGCCACATTGTTTACTGCAGTATTTCTGCAAAGTTGTAGAAATGAAACACATTTACTTTGTTCGTTCACACAGTACTGCGACTATGGATTTAAAAAATGCGTTGCTGGACCAAAATCAATAAAACTTGCACCAAATTTGCAGAAAATGTTTAAATTTGTGAAAAAATTCCAAAACTGCAGCAAAAGTTCAAAAATGGGAAAATCTTCATTAATTTGCAACCGCAATTTTCTGGGCAGACAGGATAATAATCTAATATCGATTGTTTGTTGAAGTAAAACAAGTACATTGTACTTTTAACTCTAGAGTTGGGCAAGTTTATCAACAAAGTCAGTTCATATCAAGTACGATTCACTAAGGAGAAAATAGCCTTAAGCTCAAGTGTAGCTCAGTTCCATGAAAACTAAACAGATTTCAGATCTGATCAGTTCCGGGCAAGTTTATCAACAAAGTCAGTTCATATCAAGTACGATTCACTAAGGAGAAAATAGCCTTAAGCTCAAGTGTAGCTTAGTTCCATGAAAACTAAACAGTTTTCAGATCTGATCAGTTCCTCTTGGGTTTAGAACTGGCGTTCGGTTCTGATTTTAAGCGGTAAATGTGAACTGAACTGAAATTTAGATAGAAAATTAAAGTTCAGATCAAGCACCCAAAATAGCTACAGTTCAGATCCAGATCAGTTCGTCCAAAGTCGCTGATAAGTTCAGATTAATTTCATGTGAACTGAACTTATTTCACTAACTGCGTTCAAATAATCTCAGTTCTGCCCAACCATGTTTCACATTAATACTTTACACAATCGCCTGCTAAACATGCTTACATTCAGATGTCACAACCGTTTTATTCCTTAAAGAGAGAACGCTAGATAGCATACAATTTCTGATAACACACCCTCAAAAGCTTGATCCGAAAGGCGGTTGTGTTATCAATGTTCTACTGTACTTGTTCATGACTGTGATAATCCTATCGAAAATTATCTAGTGAGCATTCATACTAATATTCGCCATCTTTCAACAGCAATGCACATTATTGAAAGCGGATTTGATCCAGTACCAATCTGACGTAAGAGAGTGCGGAAGAGATAGAGGAAAGGGTTTCGAAGGGTTTTCGTGTGTGTGAGTGTGTGGGTGGGGGTTTGTATGTGAGTGAGTATGTGTTTGTGTGTGTAGGTGTGTGTGCCTGTGTGTGAATTAGCGTGCGTGCCTGTATGTATGCATGTACGTTTACGTATGTGGATGTTGAATTACCTTGATGTTAACACATAATATTGTATTTATTCGAATTGGCTGAAGGCCTATAATAAAATTGAACTTGAACTTGAACTTGAACTTGTGATAGGGCTGTAAATATGTGTGCATACATTTTTGCATTTTTCTTTGTCTATAGACCTGCAGTTTCAATTTTTTTTTTCGCTTTAGATACGGGACAGTACCAAATTTTCAAATTAAACTTTCTGGCCCCTCTTCGTTAAAAAGTCAGTTTACTGTTAAAAAATGTTCCCATGTCAATGACAATCCTATACTCTCAGCAAAACTTGATGTGTGCATAGTCGTCGCTCTGAAATGCCCTGCATTACACAAATCTGAATGTTTGCTAGGTAATTATTTATGGCTCTAATAATAATACTAATAAATTGCATTTACAAGTACATAGACTAATTCTCATCCTTTAAAGAAAACAAAAAAAGATTCTGAGTGCTTTTCAGAGAGACAGGTTAAAAGTCATAACTCTCATGATGCATTCCTGCATACACATGCATAAAATACACATTACAATATTTTAATAAAAATTTTAAAAAAATATCAGATATATTGTTTTACTAATTGTTTTTCTAGCAATTTTCAAAAGTTTTTTCCATTATCTGTTTTCCCTACCATATTTTTTTTTAGTTTATTCCAAACAGATAGTCCTTGGATGGTGCACTGTTAATAGATCTGATAGAAAAACCAACATTGGCATATCTAAATTTAGTTGATCGTGCTCTGACTGGTAGGAAGCGAAGTGGACTCTCACTGAACCCTCAATTACAGTTTCTAAAGACAATATCCACTGGATCAATAAAATTTAGTAGTATGTTTTATTATAACAACGTATGTACCCTATCCCTATACTCTACTTGCCTTAGATTGTTGATGTAAACAACCAGCGACTGTAGATTTTTTTTTCAAGTGTCTGCAGCACTTGACAATGGTGTCTAAGTCAGGTGATATTCAAAGCACGGGTCTAACATTTATACATGAGTCCCAAAATCCTATTGGCCAATCAGAAATGATCTAGTTTCTAATACTGAAATCAACAAATCATATACTGCTTTGTTTGTATGTTTGTTATTACGTGTAGGAACTGGTCGGGTTGCTTTGCTTTAGTAAATAAAGCGGGATTACTTGGCACTTGGAAATCATATTAATATTATGCACATACGCACTTGCGCGCGCACACACACACACACACACACATACACACACACACACATACACACACACATACACAAACACACACACATACACACACACACACATATATACACACACACATACACAAACACACACACATACACACACAAACACACACACACACACATACACACACACACATACATACACAAACACATACACACACACACACACACACACACACACACACACACGCACACACACACACATACACATACACACACCACACACATTTCTGTTTGATTAAAGAATGTAGACAACATGTATGCGAAATAGACATTATTTTTGTTTTGACATGAAAGAGATGATGGCGGTCCCGATTACTTCGTAGATATTTTTGAAAGTTATTTTTGTGCTCTTTTGATGAATAAATCATAATGTTCTGCTCGGCTTTGCAGTATTCATACAATGCCGGCTAGACCGGATTAATGCAACGGTGTGTGGGGGAGGGGCGGCCTGACATGGCCAATCAGAGCGTAATTTCACTGCATCCGCTATTCATTTCCAAAAGTTAGAACCCACGCACAAATCTGCAAGGATATTGTCTCAGACCAACATACATTCACACAGCACACGGAAATCAACAACAACACACGGCATTTAAGTTTAATACACAGAGTACTCCTTTATCACTATCTTCGCAGGGCTGGCCTAGCCGGTCAGAACAAGGCTTTAAAAGCGCCCCGTTTGACGAACTAAAAAACTTTATCGCGGTGGACGATCAGAAGTGACCGAAATAATAAAGTACTCAAACATCACAGAGAACATTTCGTCACCGTCTCCTAACACTGTCGTAACTGAATTTTGGTAGATTTGCATTTACGACAATATTAGGGGACGGTCACAAATTTTTGTCGATTTTATTTGACTAAAACCTAGACGGGAATATATCTTATTATCTCTTATAACTTCATTGACCTGTGGCTGGTGGTACGTAATGAGGAGAGAAAGGCAGATTCCCAAGTATATGGGTTACGTTTAATTGATACAACCCTGGTTAGCAGAGTGCGTGTATTTTAAGGGTCTCTTTTGGCCAAACAGGCAGTAACTGAGATGTATATTATGCCTGCACTCTGCACAAGACTAAGGGGTTTATAATTAGGAAAGTAATTAATGGAAATGGCAGGGTTATATTTTGGGGCACATGTAAGTGATTTATTCTCAGCAAGAAGTGAACAGATCAGATTATTTTCATATACAGACGACTTCGTTTAATGACAGCCCCTTAAGATCATTGGCAAGACTGAAGAGGGCACAGTTACATATTGATTTAAGTAGGGAGAAAGTACAGTATTCTGTAAGCAAGTAGGAACGATAGCCTGTGTCAAAGCCGTGGAAGCGGAAACATCAAGATAGGCCTATCTCTTCGGGACCTCCGCAAATACAAGGACTGAAAATGCCAAGGGAGAATGGACAAAAAAACCTTTCAAGCAGAGGCTGCTAAGGATGCTTTGAGTTCGCTTCGGGCCGAAGGGAATGAATAATGAAATGCCGCCTAGCAGAATTACATATTTACTATTATCCTAATAAGTTTCCTCCTTTCTTGAAAGGGACCGTGGTAACTAAATTGCCAGATAAAATTCATGCAAATAAAATTAAATTTTTAATCTCTAATCGGAGAGTGATGGGGCATTCCCGTTCCAAACGTTTAAACACACATTCAAGCTAAAAGAATATATTTTTTTTTGTATATAGATATGGCGGTTCACTCCACGGTGACACCATTCTGGTGAAGTCACGAAGCAGGACAGCGAGATTTGCGGGTTCGAACCCTCTAGATCATGCCAGATAGTTTCAGCAACAACAGAGGGGCGCCTAGGATTATGACCCATTGGCTGTATGCATAACCCTTACTTTAGTTAGATTAACGCACTGCGATAGCAACGGGGAGATCCCAAAATATTAGTAATGGTGTTCACTGTGGTTAATGCAAGAGTTAATTAACCTATAGATTCTTAGTACGGCCACAGGTGTGGCTCAGCCTCTTTTGGGTATCATGAAATATGAAAAGCCTAAACTGACTTTCGAGTGAAGGGGGTATTTCCTTTGACGATGATCTATTGTTTCGTTCTCAGCATTCTCCGCAGAAGAATCTCTTATTCCTGGTCGAAAAATGGGTGCAATTTAGAGGAAAATGGAATTAAAGATGAAGGTGCAGTGAAGTTATTTTATACATCAAAACTGTCCTGCCTAACTTCCCGAATGCAGATACGGCAAACTCCCTTAAACAATGACACTGTCTAGCCTTGCCTTGCTTAGTCTAAGAAAATTAACTACTGCTGCTGCTACTGCTACTACTACTACTAGCTCTTCTGTCGCAGCCACAGGTCATTGCTACCGAGCACATCAATAAATACTTATTAGGAAGATTAAACTTATAATAGTGAAATAAGAAAGACTCGTTCAGCAAGGCTTTTCTTTTGCGAAATGACCCGACAGTCGAGTACACAGTCGGTTACGCAGACCACATAGTCTATACAGAACGAGCTGTAAATGGGTGGGTACGATAAATTATACTTTTCCCATCAAAATGTCCTGACCGCCATGGGACAAACAATAGGACAGACCTTTTTTTATATTGTTATTTTTGTGATAATGTTCAGCGGCTTCTAAATTAAAGTTAAGACTCATAATGAGATAACAAAAATACAAAAGGAATTCGTTGGTTATTTTGCAATTCTCTACCGATTTTCCAACCTTAAAATTTGTTTGAAACTCGAGAAATGAATGTGCCAAGAGCATAGCCATCTCTAGTTTAATGGAACTCACAAGGCCATTATATCTAATAAATTACCTTGTCAATACCTTGTCCCAAGATTGACATCGTCATGTTCGGGGCATTCCCATAGACACTCCGTCACCCTTTCCAACAGCCATCGTAAGGTGTGAATACTTATGGTGCCAGTAAATTAGAGGGCATGGAATCGTGAAAGAATATAAACATGTCGTGTATTCATCGAAAATGTGTTACAAACATTACAGTAAAATGTATAATAGCTATTAAGTAATTAGGAAGAAAAAGAATGAGTGTAAGAACTGAATGATTACTAGTGAAAGCGAGTGATACATATTATTGTTAAATGTAAAATGTACGAGAACGTTGTGAATGCACGTGAATGTAACAATGCATTGTGAAAATGTGTGAAGTTAGTAGTTATAGTGCTTAAAATGTCCATGTGCTGTCCTGTTGCTTATTATATTTTGCCCATGTACCATATCTGTGGTCTGGGCTTATTCCAAATAGACTTGTTAAACTTGTTACAAGCAAGGCATTCGCTCTCAGGATCTTTAATTAGCTTACTGTTGGCATCAAATGCTGAGATTTGTGATTAGAGTAGATGCATAAACTAGCTTCAATGTTGTCATCGAATATTGAGTACGCGGCTCTTGTAGATATGAATGAATGATTAATTTCACTGAGGAAACGTTAATTTGATCAAGCAAATGCACCCTCTGATTTTACATTCTAATATTATAGGCCACAGAAAAAGAGACACATGACACACAAGTGCGAATTTCTGTGCGAATATACAAATCAAATTTTTAATTTAAAAAAAAAGAAATTGAAGGTATTCAAAATGTGTAAACCAGCTTCGAAATAATGTAAGTACGATAGGCCGGGATTTTGATTGACTGGCTTGAGATGCTTTTAGATACCGATTTCACATCAAAAAATCACAAAGACCTCTCTAGAGGTTGCAGAAGCCAAATTGTAAAAGCTTCTTTGAGCCATTTAATAAAACTTTCTTCTCTAACGACAGGGACGTTCCGAGATGGCAAAGACTAGTCTGCAAAACTGGTGCCACCACTGTGCTCAAATTATATACTGTTTACGGTGGGGTCCTTTGGTTAAATTTTTTCACAATTTTAAATTACATGAAAAGGAGTTTAAAATTTGGCCTTCTTTTGCAGATCACAGGTCCGCACAAATGAAATCCGCTGAAGCCATTGGGAAACACTACTTGCAACAATTATTTTTTTACAAATTCAAAATTGAATTTCACCACTTTTGCGGTGTGGTTTCATGTTATATGATTATTTCTACACAATCTATCCTATCGACTCGGATAGTCCAGTTGTTTTTTTTATCAATTAGGCTCCTGCAACCTCTAGGTGCCCAGAGTGCAAAACTCATGACGTCATGAGGCTCGTTCGCTATTACTGCTCTCAGCCTGGCGCCGTGGTCTTACTTACAGTATTATGTTAACAGCATTTCACCGAGGTATCTGAAAAGTCTTTGCCACTCAATATTATCCTCGAAGTTGAAGATGCAAGGGAGGATGGTGGGGCTGCATATTATTATCCATAGAGTGAAAGAAACGAGCACATATTCCCACTTTTACGTCATCATTAATGGTTTCTTCCTGTGTGCCGGATTTCAAATTTTCTCTTCCCGTGACTTGCTGGACTTTTCAAAATCGCTATTTTAGACGGAATGCATTCATTTCAGTGTTACCATTCGAAGGCGTAATTAGTGTATTCAAAAGCAGTATATTTTCATAGACATTTTGAGGGGCAATTGATATGAGATGATATAAGACCTTTAAACAATTTGCGAATAAGTGGAGTCGATTACATTTACTCCTCCATAAGCGTGTGGGCGCGGATATTGCGAAATCCACATTGCGAATTTTGACAGCTGACTGGTAATAATGAAGGTTGTGGTGAGGGGAGGGGCTGGGAGGAGAGAAAGAGACTGTGCTAAAAACATCTTTCTTGTCCATTTCTCTCCCTTCCATCATCCTTTCCGTTTCCTTAATATTACACAAAAACAAAAAAGAAACAAAAAAAGATTTTGTGATTAAGTGCCGTAACTGATTTCGAAATTGTTCATAAACAGAGTTTTCCTTCATTTGCCGTGCAAGTGCACAAAAACTGGAGAGTGTTAAATCGGTTCGCTGCTCGACAATGAGAAAACAAGTTTTTACGTTTTTGTGTTGTTCTTTTTACGTCAAAGAGAAAACACTTTCAGCACGCAGTCAAGTAATGCAAATTTGTCCATAAATTTGCTCTTTCAGCATTCAGCCATGCCATATCGTCTCATCTTTTTCTCCCTTATGGTCTTATTTTTATTATGCTGCATCTCGTCAACAAAATATTTAAAAAGCAACATATTAAAACCGTATGAAACAAGTTTGTGATAACTAATATGATAAGTAAAACACTAACATTTCTAATACGAGATATATGAGGAACAGCATGAATTAAAACAATAACAGCATGACCTTGAAAAACAGTTTCACGTCAACAGCATCCTGTAATACAGAATGAAATTAAAATTTGGCAACAGACGCCAAAAACAAACAAAAAAAAAATTGCTGCCTCGTCCTTTCCCCCATCTGTCAACACACGCTTTCTAGCGTTGCAAAGCGCTCAGTGTCCAAGATGTGGACGGGAGTTCAAAAATGGTTGTGGGGGATGGTTGTGAGGAGTGATGCTAAAAGATGCTACAAAATTTTTACAAAGTTTCGTTGTGACACAACAAGTTGTTTTTTCATGATCTGTTAAGACTAATACACTATTTTGATCCAGAAAAATTCGGTTCACAACAAGTTAAGCAGTATTAATACAGTATTGTCCAAAACTGGAATTGAATTATCGATCTAGATCTAGTAACGTGATCCAAAATTTCACTCAACCTTATTTGAATCTTCAGTCCAGTAATTTTGCCCAAAACTGGGCTTTCATGCTGAGTGTATTTATTGTCCAGCATTGGCCTTGTTGTAATTGTTATGTCTTGTAACTGTTTGTCAAAAATGGGCTTCCAGTGATCGATTTAGTATTTTCATCCAAAATTGATTCGCAAGCAAGGTCAGTGGTCAAGTAATCTTCTCTTGTATGCTTGGTCTGGTAATTCTGTACAAAACTGGGCTTACATATTCGGGCCAACAAGGCTGACAAACATTATTTTATTTCACATGCTCGCTTCAAGTAAACTTTTGTCCGAATCTGAGTTTTTGTGCTCAAGATTAGGTAATGTCACTTAAGGAAGACTCGGAGCTCGATCTGGTAGTTTAACCCAGAAATGGCTTCAAAGACTGGTCAGTCTAGCAGTTTATCGTTATCTTAGTTCACAAACTTTATCAGGTTATTTAACCTTAGGTTACTGTAAGGTTTCAATGCTTGGTTTAGGAATGTCGTCCGCATATGAGTTAGATTCTAGGTTCAGTTCAGGAATTTCTTTCAAACCGTATATGGGTCAATATGCTCAAACCAGGAATGTCTTTCAAACTTCGGCTCACATGTCAATCCTATCCCTTTGTCCAAAATTGTCATGTTCGATCTTACAGCCTGATTTTGTCCAAAGGAGAGCTCGCTCTAGTTCTAGTAAACCAGAACTTGCGTACAGTGGCCTACTTAGTTTTTTTTTATGTTCGCTTGCTCGAGTTCAGCAATTTGATCCAAAACTGTTTTCATATGCCCGATCTATTACGCCGTCCTGATCTGTGCTTGCGTCTTGCTTAACAACTTTACAAATTCACCTCCCTGGCTTATTAAAATTCCGAGCTAGATCTAGTTGTATAGGTCCTAAAAAGACATCTAAGAATTCTTTCCCTTAGATCACTGGTGCGAAACGTGCATGTTTTTTCAGACAATCTATTTCAAGACCACGACTGTTATGTTTTTTTTTAATATAATGCAGCATTTTGCGAAAGGATTTGCATTAAGAAATGGCCCCCAAAAAAAGGTTTGCTTCTCAAAATCCAAGGACTCTTCCCGGATATTGGGAACTTAAACGGTTGACTAGTTATTTGGGGGGGTAGGGAAGGGGGTAGGGAGAAGTTTATAAGCATTTTGCCGCTTATCCGGGGGTTCGGGTGTTGTCCATGATGTCGTTTTGTGACAAGCTGGAAACTAAACCTCTTTAAATCTTGGACTCTGTCTAATTTGAATTCACGCGACATTTACTGTAAAGCTGGTATTTTTATTTGGCGAGGATCTGTTGCACGGTAATTTAGAACGGCTTTTTTTGCATTTCTATAGGAGTTATTCGGAATTATTGGGCTATGCAAGCCACCTACCTTCCTCTCTTTCGAGCGCATTCACAGGATTCGTGAAGAGTTTTGTTGTTGTTGTTTTTTTTGTGTGTGTTTGCGTGTATTTTAATGAGTTTCTCAAGTGAAATTCCCTCAAGTGAAACTCAAACACTGTTATTTCTAGTTACAATCCCTCGTTACTAAGACATTATCGATTATAGTATGCTTCTTTATCAAAACGAGGAAGGCTTGCCAGATATCTTTCATCGGCAGTCCTGCAATGTTCCTTCAGATAAGTCGAAAAATTATACACTCATATCCTCATACCCTCATACCCTTATACCCTCATGTAGAAAACTGTTATGTGTGGATCACGAAAATTAGTTCATAGCGAAAAAGCCATTTTCGACTTTTCGCGATAATAGATTCTCGTGAGGAAAACCAATTCTGCAGTAATCGCGAGACCTCTCGGATTAAAAAAAAAACCAACAAGTAAATAAAGATAAAAGTAAAGATAAAAGCTCCATCTAGCAAAACTGCGATAACATCTAAATGTCATGTCGAAATTCAGAACAAGGACATAGGGATATGTACCTAAACGAACTCATTAAAATACACGCAAGCAAACAAACAAACACAACTCTTCACGAATCCTGTGAATGCACTCGAAAGAGAGGAAGATAGGTGGCTTGCATAGCCCAATAATTCCGGTATCAGCTGATGCTAGATGAAATCGAGTAAACGTAATTGATTACTATGATTATTGTCATAATTTTAGTAATGCATTACTGTTGACATAATCGAGCATTCCGTGTTTGCTGGACACCTGGGTGAGAAGTAATGATAAATTGCAAAAAAAAAACCACACAAAAAAAACTTGTAGAACATTTCTTTGCTAAATACGCATACTTTCCTCCATTTTCCGGCACTCTCTCCCCGAGTGTCATCTGCCCTGAGATTTAGCCCAGATCTTCTGTCCTTCTCAACCCTCCTGTCCAAAAAAATAAAACCCCATGTCATAACTGGAGCAGCATTTTTTTTTAAAAGCTAGCGTGCAATCAATTAATTGCCACAAGTAATCAATATTACTCGATTGCTGTTTGCTGGAAAAATCAGTAACAGCGATTACTAAAGAATAGAGGTATCGCCCAACAAGACCGTGAGCTTCTGGATCAAAACTTGCAGAACAAGAATTCAAATCTGTGATTTATTACTGCCGAAGAGCTATTAATAACTGTGGAAACCGTACTTCCTTTTCAATTTACAAAGTAAGGCGCTTCGCTAGATCGCCCAGTTATTCAGGGCAAAAGAAGAGAAAGAGAAAGAATGGAACGACTCGGAAGAGAGCAAGAATGTTAGGGGTGGCTTGCTTGCCTCACTGGAATGCTCTCATCTGCTTAGTCAAAATTTGAAGATCACTTAGCCAAAGCTGTTATCAACTAATACTATGGAGCTATTGATAACATTAGAATCCGTACTGCCTTTTTCGCTTACAAAGCATAGGCCACCGTGATTTGATCACCATTATTTTTTCTTTGGGCAAAAGATAGCACTAATAGAACTCGGCATGTTGCAGATAAAACTCCTAAGGGCTTGTCATATGAAAGCAGAGCCGTCTATTGCCTTTTTTTGCATCAAAACCGAACCTCTTTCTTTCTTTTTTCCTTTCTCTCTTTCTTTCTTTTTTACTTTCTTTCTTTCTCTTTCTTTCTTCTTTTCTTTCTTTCTTTTCTTTCTTTCTTTCTTTCTTTTTTCTTTTCTTTCTTTCTTCCTTTCTTTCTTTTTTGTTTCTTGCTTTTTTTCTTTCATTCTTTCTTTCTTTCTTTCTTTCCTTCTTTGATTTCTTTCTGTCTTTCTTCCTAACTTTTTTCTTTCTTTCTTTCTTTCTTTTTTCCTTTCTTTCTTTCTTTCTTTCTTTGTTTCTTTGTTTCTTTCTTTCTTGCTTTTTTGTTTCTTGCTTTTTTGTTTCTTGCTTTTTTGTTTCATTCTTTCTTTCTTTCTTTCCTTCTTTGATTTCTTTCTTTCTTTGATTTCTTTCTTTCTTTCTTCCTGACTTTTTTGTTTCTTTCTTTCTCTTCCTGTCATGCCTCACAAAATAAAAAATAAAAAAAGGCAGTCTGACTAACATACAAACTGTCACCTAACACAAACCTCAGTGTTCTCTCCATGATTACTGACGTCGTGCATATTGACCACTGGGCCGTGTATCACAAATACA
The DNA here is from genome assembly GCA_033807755.1 of Ellobium chinense. NCBI lineage: Eukaryota > Metazoa > Mollusca > Gastropoda > Ellobiida > Ellobiidae > Ellobium > Ellobium chinense. The sequence continues at coordinate 730,385 of JAWQUT010000346.1, read as the reverse complement.
GTCATTTGAAAATAGTGGTAACTTTTTGTGTTTTATGAGTTATAGGCTAATCATGATTATTAGTGTTGCTAATCGTCATCACTGATGTTGTTATTGTCACCATCATGATTGTTTTCATGTGCAGAGTTGTAACCATCTACATCATCATCATCATCATCATCATCATCATCATCATTTTTTTTTATGTTCCCTGAAGAAGGACACAGATCCGAAAATTTGGAACTGTTATAAAATTTTTCATGCCACAGTACTGAGAGTGTTCTATATTTTTGAAAATCATCATCATCATCATCATCATCATCATCATCATAGTCATAGTCATTATCATCATCATCATCATCATCATCATCATCATCATCATCATAGTCATAGTCATTATCATCATCATCAATGATGTTATTTGTTCTTCCTTTATCACCCTCACGCTCGCCCCTCTCCTCCTCCTCTCTCACCATCTCCTTCTATCAAAATCTTTCCTCCCAAACCGGAGAACCAAAGGGGGGAGATGTGTA
>JAWQUT010000346.1:682073-715165 GCA_033807755.1 Ellobium chinense | reverse complement strand
CCCCACTCCCTCCCCCAACTCCCGGCTGCATTCGTAAACTGCGAGAAGTAACTCATTTTGTTCGTGTACTTTATTTGTGATCTGAATGTTAAGGAACTACTGGTTTCATGTTCTAAAGCAAGTTCAAGGTGTATTCAGTTCGTATAAAAGAATCACAGTCAATGATATGGGTGCTGGATTTTTAAAATGCTTCACCAGGCCTGTACTTGACCATTTCAAGCTGGTATGTGCATCTCTTCCTCTACTCAGGAGAAGCATCTTCATCACCTCTTTTACCATTTTCCTCATTCCCGCTGTGTCATTAAACTTTGGCGCCATACCCGTATAGGATACATCCTTAGCAATAACAGCAAAGATATAAACTTTTGTGTTAACGACATACAGTGTACCAGTAAATTTGAATAAACTAATAATAACGCCAACAATCACTCCATATCATTACAACATTTAATACAAAAAGAAGTAAAATAACAAATTAACAAAATCAATATAAATAGTAAACAAAATATCTAACAATCCAATACTGTTCTCAGAGAGCAACCATCAATGTAAAAAACAACCCTAGTGACGTCATCAAAAGCTGTGCACTTCCGACGTCTCGAGCGGAAACATTGCGGCCATCTCCGTCATCCTCACCTGGTCCGGCTGTTGTTTCCGGTCTGAGTTCGTGCACATCGTGTGACCTGTTAAATGTTGTGTTAGAAAAATGAAGTCGTGGTTAGTTTTGCCTCTCATATATGGACATGGGATCAGTTAGTTATGTTCAATGTATGTCTCGTTCGCACAAAACTTCGTTGCCTGAATATCCAGCTATGTTATCAAGTCAATCTAAGCGCTCTCTAAATGCATAACATAGCGGTATCTTGAGGACTGTTAGCATAAGGAATTTTCTAATTTTCTATTCGTTCGGGTTAACCGAGATTTCGAGTAAAGCACTGTTGTAATAAGTGAGCTCTGTTATGTCCTCATCAAATGCTAACAGGGATCCAAACTGAAGGGTGCGTTGCCTAAACTTAGCAGTAAGTTGAAAAATGAGATAGAAGTGTATTCAGCAATGCAATTCTGCAGTTTACTCATTAAAAACAACGATGATCTGGGATTCCTTCAAGAGATACGTCTGTTATTGATGAATTAAATCATTTGTGAAGAGCAATTACCCTTTACATTATTCTCCCTTATCATTAACAAAGTTATTGTGTGTATGTGCAAGGATTTCCATATATGTGGGCCATCCTACAACATGCTCCTGGTCAATACTAATAAACACACTGAAGAGGTATTATTTTGACGGGCTGGTGTCAGAAAAAAAACACAAAACTTTTTTTTTAGGGGGAGGGGGCGACTCACAGAAAGAAATTTTATCATTTTCAAATGTTGCAATTTCATTTGTCCCTGTATATTGTAGGATGGCCAACATATGGAAATCCTTCCCATTGTGAACCTACTGAGTTTGGGACAAAACACACTTCAGTTAAGACTTTCGAAACAGCATTTTCTAGGAAGAAGACGTCAAGACGTTGCATTTTCAGTCGTCTGGCCGAGTTTCTTGGTATTTTTGTTTTCATGTAATATGATAAATCACTAATGATATTATTTTATGTCCATTTATCATTTCCGACGATTGATCGCCTTTGTTAAAAGTTATTTAATATAATACTTCATTTATTCCATATGAATAAATCGTTGTTGTATATTATAAGTGACATGCAATGCATTCACATCGTTCTTGCTGTACATATTTACATTGCAATATATTTACATATATACATGTTAATGAAATATTGCATTTTGGTATGTGTAATTATACACTCCCCTAACCTCCAACTTTTTAACTACTGACATACAGACTCATACAACATTGCAATACATTGACCATTACAATATCTTTAACAGTTAAATTTACTTAAGGCTATCAAAGTAAAGTTACTTTTTTAAAAAACAATGTTGAAATTTATGCATCAATTATCCGTTCTAGTATTTCCTGGGAAAACTACATTTCAACATGTCCTTTGTTTTTATCTTCCTCATCTTCCCATTTCACTAGACAGACAGATATGCAGACAAACACACACACACACACACACACACACACACACACACACACACACACACACACACGCACGCACGCACACACACACACAAATCCCCAAATGTTTTTTATCTGAAAGTTATCCACACACTCACACAATACATCTTTTTGTAGTCCTTTGTAGGTGTCATGAAGCTCACAGGATACGTACCTTGAAACATACTGCAAGCGTTTGCACCTCTCGCAAGATACACATGCACAGAATGTGTTCCGTAGAATCAGCTCGATATACTCATGCAATATATTAAATCGAAATTTTACATATCAGTAAAGCTAGCACTAGGCAACCTTTAGGCACCGTCCCTTGCACGATCCCAACGTAGCAGAAATCGAAAGCAATGCCTTTTTTAATATTTTATATCGTTTAGTGTATAATAGTAGGGGGTTCCCTTTATAAATAGATCCGCTATGATAATTGGAAAACTACCCCTAATTTTCACTCCGATTATCTAAAATTACGCAATTTTGTCTCACACATATGTGGAAAAAAAATTAAAATAAAATACTTCTAACGTGTTTTCAAGCATAATATTTTGATATGATGTATAAAAATGGCCATTCTATCATAAAATAACAAGAACTCATTTTTTGCGGGAAATGAATTTTTGACCTTCATGGAGTGATTGCTCAATATTATGATTTTCACCTAAGGTCGGTTTTTCTCAAATTGTGCTACAATTGCTCCAATCTTTATATAATGAGATCAGGACTTCACCTGAAACAGTTTATACAATGGAACATCAATGAACATTCAGTTACTGGCTTTAAATCAAAGCACCTGAACAGATGTGAGAGATACCTCAGTTCAAAACAGTTCGAAATTTTCCAACGGCTATATCTCAAAATTGAGTTTTTAACGACAGGCCAGTTCGTCATGCTACCGACGAAATGCCGAGTATATCAAATAGTTTTCCCTACGGATAAAGGCTTATCCTTGCGCGTCTCGAAACTTCCAGTGAGTGGTTAGCTAAACCATACTAAAATGCTGTGTTATTTTATCTAGCTTCTGCTGGGCAGGGATCATGCGACAGGTTTAGAGACTTTGTCTTGCCTCCAAGAAAAGTTGTTCTTTAGCAAGTGTCATGCAATTTTCGCCTTTTGTCTCTCAAAAGAAGGTATTTTCTTCTAGTGGTCTTTTTTACAATGTAAGGAGTTTAATATCAGGATCTACTTCTGAAAAAGAGAGAGGGAAGTAGTCCTGTTCTTTATTAATCGTCACTTTGGCAGAAAAGAAGACAAAGCCATTTTGAATTTAAAATGGATGTTTCTGAAATGCTACATTTACTAGTCTTTTTTGCAGCTTTTAAAAATTGACCCTCAAGTGAAACTGGGTGAAAATTGCGTGTATAGGTTGGTATCATCAAAGAAAGCAGAAATTCATTATATAGTATAACATTCGAAATGAAGCAATAGAATGTGAAACTTTCTATCGTCAGCGATGATAAACACTCTTATATCCACAGATTGTATCAGTGATGGAAAGAATAGTGCCATTATGATCATGTGACAAATTTTAATATCTGTAGCTCAAGCCTTCAGATTTTCAAACAAATTTTGCCAAAACAGTATTAAAATTCTGTGGCTTTTTTGCTGTAGAGTAACATTATGAAACTATCTGATTTTAGAGTGTTGACATTCGCCGATGACTTCAAGTTTTACTGTGCAACTGACAAAGTAATATAATTTCGTTGTGAAGCCCGATCAACTTTTTAATTTCCCTTCTCCATTCATGTGATTTGTTACTACTTTTAAAAAGTTTCCCATCAAACACTAGAGGATGGAACAATCCTCAGTCAAACAGTGCGAAAGATTTTCGAAGTAAAGCAGCATTGTTGTGTGCAGGTACATGATATAATGATCATCAAATGATGTGAGCATATGCGTAGAATGGTGATGACTATAATAATAGATTCTGGATATAATTATAAAAAGAGTATAAAAAAGAAAGGCAAAGAATCAAGCAGGAATCATTTCTTATACATGTTGCAAGCCTTGCACGACTTCTGGCAGTGTCGCAGCATGTAGCGTGGATTCTTCTCACAGTGGCCGTCCTTGGCCCAGACAGAGCATAGGAATTCTGCATCACGGCAACCTGGAACATAGAAAAGATTCAAGATTCACGATTCACGTTTCAAGATTCACGATTCAAGATTCAAAATATTTATTAGACTCTAGGTCAGTAGTATAATTTCAATACATATACTACAGGATCATCAAAGGAACTGAGGACAGAGGGAAGGAGATAAAGAAAGAAAGAAAGAAAGAAAGAAAGAAAGAAAGAAAGAAAGAAAGAAAGAATTTACTCTTGCCATTTCATTCATAGTTCACTTATTTTCTGCATCTGAGGAAGGAAGCCAGTCTGAAAATTTATGTATTAAATTGGTTAAATTCTTGATAGTTTTCTTTCTTTACTTCATTTATATCCAGTGCGGATTAATGTTTTGTAAATTACAATTCGGATGATGATGATTATGTTTTCCTAGACTGTCTTAGAATCCAGTAAGGACTACAACGTCCATATCTAAAGGTCCGCTGGACGTTTATATTATTTCTGTATTTCCCACTTTTCTAGGATGAACTGGCCTATATTATCAACGACTGTGTTTACTCACCATTGTAGTTGTTGCAAGACTTCGTGCAAGCCAATGGGTTGTATTATCTATATATTTCTCATCTTTCTATGATTAACTGACCTAGATTATAAACGAATTCGTTCTCTCCATTGCAACTGTTGCAAGCTTTCGTGCAAGCCGATGGGTTGTGTTATCTATATATTTCCCATCTTTCTAGTATTAACTGACCTAGACTACCAAAGAATTTGTACTCACCATTGCAGTTGTTGCAGGACTTCTTGCAAGCCACCAGGTTGTATCTGGGATGACTGTCACAGTAACCGTGTTCAGCCCAGCCCTTACAGTTATAGTCAGAGTCCTCACACTCGTTCGAGGTTCCTGAAGAGGACAGGCGTCTTGATTAACTTCACGTGAAAGTATAGTCATATCCAAGGGCATAGCGTCCATGTAATCCATGTATCTGAGATTACCAAAATATCTTTCACTGCCTAAAGCCAGGTACCGAGTTTACAGTTGGATGGATTGAGGGAAATGTGAATGAAATACTTTCCAAAAACATGACTGTGGTCGGGAATCGAACCCACCCTTTTGATCTTGAGGTCAACGCCTTAACCGTTGGGCCACTTCAGGACTCACCTGTTCCCGTAGTCTCAGTTTTCGTGCCCTTTGTAGTGCTCACTCCTCCACCGTCCCGACCCGACCCACCACACTCCCCACATGACTTGGCGCAGTTCTTCCGCATCCAGTTAGGGTTGATGTTGCAGTGGTCGTTCTTGGCCCAGATGTCACACTCAGTGTCAGAATTGTGCTTGTTCTTACAGGAGCCTGCGGACAGATAATTTTCTTTATCATCGGGTCTCGGTGCCCTTCGTACCATGAGCTATTGCTCCTTGTGAGGATTCTTCATCATCATGTACATTATATAATAAAGCTAAGGGGATCCATTTATGTAATTTCTATTCATTTCATAACGAAGTCAGCCTTTCTTCAAATGTCTGACATCCCTTCGTTTTTGTCGAGTTCGAGATGCGTGGTGGCCTATATTTTGTCTGTTCAGAAAAACGTTATATTTTGTAAAAATTATTTTTTCTTTCTAGAAGTTCCGTGTAATACACAGTTGTTGTTTTGAATTTGCAGAAACACAAACTGCTTCCCTTCGCCCAATACTGGATTTTCACCCTGCGCGCCGCCATTACTCGTGCTGCGTGACGTCAAAAAGCGTGATGGGCAGGAAGATGATTGGTCCAGATGGTTTGTGCATGCGCCCACACCAATCCTCTGCTAGCTTTTCTCGTTTATGACGTCACACAGCAGGCGTAATATCGGTGTACACGGGATGAAAATCACGACGTTCAAACGGTGTTTTCTCAGAAATGGTCAAAAGGAAGGTACCCCTGTCTCTTTCAGACTCACTGTCTCATTCATTCAATTTTGAATACATTTGCTATCCCCAAGAGTGGTAGCCCTGTTCGGAAACACTCACCACCTGTGGTTGTCGGACGAATAGTGGTCCTTCCCCCTCCGGATGTGGGCGTGGTGGATGTGTCTGGATCCACCCCCTCGCATAAGCCCCGCCCACATGACTTGGCGCAGTGCATGCCCATCCACTTGCTATTGGTCAAACATTCCAGTTTCTGTGCCCAGATTTGACACTGGGTGTCGTCGTAAAAGTTTTTGCATGAACCTGGAGTTTTCAAAGGTTACAAGTATAATTATTCGTAATCATTCATTCAAAAGCATCATTATAGTTTATTCACACTAGCAGTTTATGTATTAATTTGTACATCGGTCACAACTTTGAAGAAAGTAATCAATGCACAAATGGGTGGGTGGGTTGGTGGGTGGATGGATGGATGGATGGATGGATGGATGGATGGATGTGGATGGATGGATGGATGGATGGATGGATGGATGGATGGATGGATGGATGGATGGATCCTGTTCAGTAAAGATTTTGCTGGTTTATCTTTGCAATGATCAGGTATTTTTTTTTTTTTGCACGTTTATGAAATAAGCAAGTCAGTGCATTATTATTTATGAGACAATTGAGTGTGGCACACAATGCGTACACTGCTTTAAGCACGTTTTTTCTCCTCACATCTTACTTCATTTTTTACTCCATCCTTGTTTGCTTTCTCCATTTGATCTTTTCTGTCCTTGTGTTTCTCTCTCTCTAGACTAGTTCTTATTCTGATCTCTCTATTTTTCTTCAGTGGCTTTTACCTCCTAAAGCAGCGTACAGTCACACAGACGGATGAATAGATAGGCAATCAGGACAGAGAGACAATAGGACGGACAAATATTATAGACCGACAAGACGGATGGATGGGCAGGCAGACCGAAGAGTAGACAGGAGACAGCTCGGCAAATAGACGGATAGACAGACTGATAAATAGAGAGAAGAATCGATTCAAATAGATAGATAGATGCGAGACATGCAATGGACGTATGGACAGACAGACAGACAGACAGACAGACAGACAGACAGACACACACACACACACACACACACACACACACACACACACACACAGAGACAGGTACCTACCATCATCGCATTTGCCACAGGCCTGTCTACAGTTGGGAATCATCCAGCTCGGGTTATTTTCACATTCGCCAGTTTTGGCCCAGGACTCACAGTTATGGTGATTGTTCTCACAGGCCACTGAAATCAGAAATAAAGTATATAACAGTTAACACGAAAATGGATAACCCGAAAGTACCGCTAAAACGAAAAGGAAACAAGACGCCCCGTTTGTATTTTTCTCTCTTTAGGCCTCAATGTTTAACCCGAAACTCTCTTTACACCGAACAAAAGTCTATGGCCCAGCTCTCGAAGATATGGTGATTTTTCTCACAGGCCACTGAAATCAGTCAAATTTACACATAACAGTATAAAGCAGTTAAAACGAAAACGGTTTAACCGAAAATATGTCAAAATGAAAGGAAACAAGTAGCCCCGTGTATTTTCTTGTCTTTAGGCTTTTCTGTTTAATCAGAAACTCTGTTTATACCGAACAAAATTCTTTGGCCCACTCTCACAGTTATGATGATTGTTCAAACAGGCCACTGAAATCAGTCAAGTTTACAAATGAAAGTAAACAGCAGTTAAAACAAAAACGCTTAAACCGAAAGTACCGCTAAAACGAAAGGAAACAAGAAGAGCCGTGCGTATTTTTCTTTATCTAGGCTTCTCTTTCTAAACCGAAATTCTGTTTATACCGAACAAAAGTCTTTGGCCCAGCTCTAGCAATCATGGTGGTTGTTATAACAGGCTCCTAAAATCAGCCAGTTTCACAAATAAAGTTGCAAACATTTAAAAACAAAATCAGTTAAACTCAAAGTACCGCTAAAACGAAAGAAAACGAGAAGCCCTTGGTTGTTTTTTTATTTTTCACTCTTTAGACTTCTTTGTCTAAACCGAACTCTGTTTATACCAAATAAAAGTCTTTGGTCCAGTTCTGGCATTTATAGTGGCCATTGAAATCAGTCAAGCTTTACTATTAAAGTAGACAACAGTTAAAACGAAAACGGTTAAACCGAAAGTACTGATAAAACGAAAGGAAATGAGAGGCCCCTTTCGTTTTTATTTTTGTCACTCTTTAGGTTTCTCTGTCTAAGCGGAAACTCTGTTTACACAGAACATAAGGATTTCATTTAACCTTGTTTACTGTATTATAACTCGGCAGCATTGTGATAAATAAGATAACAGATAAAACTTCACCTGTATTTGTCCTGAAGGGAATATGTCTTACATTGCCTTACAATATTATGCATTTCATTCATTATAGTAAGTACATAGACCTTTATTTGTCCGGAGGGCAAAATGTTTTACAATTCCATACAATGTAATGGATTTCGCCCATGATAATACGTACAAAGTCGTTTTTTGTTCTGAAGGGAATAGGTTTTAGCAATGCCATAAGATGTTATCCATTTCATTTATGATAATACCTATATAGTCAACAATGTACACAATACATAGAATACTTCCGAATTATCACGAAGCAAATCTATGACAAAGCCATTGCTAGTCCCTTTCGCTTCTTATTAAGGTCGATCGACAATGTATGTACGTAATCAGTAATTCAGAGTACGTTGTACTAAGGTAGGAAAAGTTGTTGACAAAATGATAGCATCTAAACACGCCTCGCGTTACAATTACTTCTTGTTGTGACTTGAAAGACTATAAATTATGCATGATTAGAAAACTTCATGGGTAGATAGTAACGTCAAGCCGTCAAGTTGCGTTCGACCATGCTTCGTTGATTTTCTTATAGAATTGATATCGTTGATAAAATAATAGAATTTGCACTTTCTGGTACGTTTTAAGTTGCCGGTGACGCACTGGTCCACTTCCTGTGTTTTTTGCGTCTTTCGTTAGTACAGGGCACGCATACATTAATTTGCAGCTATTTTAGTTTGGTCCTTGCCCTTTTCACTGTTACAGTGTGATTATGAGATTTGTACTGGCACTACTAGGTTTTAAAACTGCAGGAGGTATTCATTCGCTTATTGCTATACCAATTATAATTACTTGCCAGGAGAAGGGTGAGGGGGGTTGAGGGGGGTTGGGGGGTGGAACTCTTGAAGAGGGTCGTGTCCTCTCGCATAAACAACACTAATAATTTTTAAAAGTCGATGCAAAAAAAAATGTGAGTGAGGACGGTTGGAGGGGGAGGGGTAAGATGGGTAGGGGCACTGATTGTGAGGAGATCCCAGAAACCATGTTACCCTGTGCTTGGCCAAACTATCACCCACCATTACCATCCTTACCACTTCTTCTGTTACCAGTATCACCACCACTAAAATAAATATCTACTGCACTCCCACTGCCACTCCCACCTCACCAACAACCATATTCCAATAGTAAAAATGTATGCGATTTGAAAAGGGTATATGAAAATTTCAGATGAGAGGAAGTGATAAACCACTTACAGATTTTTATAAAACTATTATATTTAAAAGGAAGTGAAAGAAAGTCACAGAAAATTGCTGAATTATATCTACCAAGCTTTTTTTCTAATAAGGCTTCTCCGGGGTGTTATATTATCATTTCAACTAACTTCAGGTGCATTACCATAGCAATCGAAACTACATGTATTCAGCGGCTGCTGTCACCACGATTGCCACGACGACGACGACCACCACCACCTCCACCATCACTTACTGTCATCCTCATCCTCGTCCACCCCTTCCTCCTCGCCACTCGTATCCACTTCTTCCTCGGCGCACATGGCGCATGATTTTTTGCAGTTGGTAAACATCCACTTGGGGTTGACGGCACACTCGCCATCCATAGCCCACTCGTCACATTTGTGCTCGTCTGTGTGCTCGTTTTTACAGTTCACTGGGGACAGAGGAAAGAATCAGAGGTTCACATAGTTCACTGGGGAGAGAGGAAAGAATCAGAAGTCAGAAGTTCACATAGTTTGCTGGGGACAGAGGAAAGAATCAGAGGTTCACATAGTTCACTGGGGAGAGAGGAAAGAATCAGAAGTCAGAAGTTCACATAGTTAGCTGGGGATAGAGGAAAAAGGCAGAAGTCAGAAGTTCATAGAGTTTGCTGGGGACAGAGGAAAGAATCAAACGTCAGAATTTTACAGAGTTTGCTGGGGACAGAGGAAAAAGTCAAAAGTCAGCATTCACACAGTTCATGGGAACGGAGGAAAAAGTTAGACATCAGCGTTCACACAGTTCACCAAAACAGAGAACAAAATGAGAAGTAAACGTTCACAGAGTTCACTAGAGACAGAGAAAAAAGTCAGAAGTCAGAGTTCATACAGTTCACTGGGGGCAAAAGAAAAGTCAGAGTCAGCTTTTAAACAGTTCATTGCGGACAAAGGAAAAAGTCAAAAGTCAGTGTTCACACAGTTCATTAAGGACAGAGGAAAAAGTCAGAAGTCAACATTCAAACAGTTCACTGTGGATAGACGAAAATATCAGACGTCTGAAGTTCACACGGTTCACTGGGGACAGAATGATAAGTTAGAAGTCAGCCTTCACACAGTTCATTGAGGACAGAGGACAAAGACAGAAGTTAGAAGTTCATTAAAGATGGAATGCGCAAACAAATCATATCATACATAAAATGGTGTGGCCCAACTTCCTGAATGCATCTTTGTGAAGATATTTTGTATAGCCACCGGCACAGGGAAAATTTTGATAAATAAAATACGAATCGGACGGAGAGAACCAAAGCTTTCCCAAAAACAAGAGCCAACCGCGTCTACATCACAGAGGCTGCCGTCTCTTAGAAAACTTCCGTATACAACTGGAACCATCTAGCCTTCCCTTGCCCATCCTAAGTAAACTAAACTCTTCTATCACTACTACCAGATCTGCCATAAGATCATAACCAGTAAGGTAGTAGGATGCTTAAACTTATCAACCTTATTTTCCATTCGAGGCGTTGGCATGGAACATTGACAGCTGATAATGACTCCCAAGCGGGCAGCCCGAGATTGTTATTATCAACTGTCAATGTTCTATGACAATGTCGATGAAGGAATAAGGCTGTTATTTTCATTTATCACCTTTTTTTTTCCTCCTCGTCAATACGGTCCAAAAATATCAGACTATTTTTATTTCATGACGATGTAGTTTAAAGGTTTACTGATGTTCATGGCAGTGGAGTGGTATGGTGGTGAAGGCTGAGGCATGGATATTGTTTTTATTTAGTGTTAGTGTTGTTTATTAGTAACTGTATCACTGCATTGAGGAGCCGTTGTCTTAGTGCATCTGCAACTTTCACCCTCCCCTGTTCCAACACACACACACACACACACACACACACACACACACACACACACACACACCGTAAAACAAGAAAGGTGATTCAACAGTAGTATTATGTCATTCAAAAACTTGATTGCATCCCATTAAGGTAGTTCATTATCACTTTCTCTCTCTCTCTCTCTCTCTCTCTCTCTCTCTCTTTATCTATCTATCTATCTATCTATCTATCTATCTATCTATCTATCTATCTATCTATCTATCTATGTCTACCATTTCTCTTTCTTCCCGTCGCTCTAATGCTGATGTTCCCACATAGACTGCAGGCAGTCCTGCAATTGACATTTTCAGTTTTTTCACTCTCTTTTGCTTTTCTAAAACTCTCTCTCTCTNCTCTCTCTCTCTCTCTCTCTCTCTCTCTCTCTCTCTCTCTCTCTCTCTCTCTCTCTCTCTCACCTTCCTCTCTAATGGTGACATCTCCACACAGGTTGCAGGTAGCTCTGCAGTTGGCTTTCATCCAAAATTCGTTTGTGACACAGTCTCCTCTTTCCTTCCATGTCCGGCACTTTTCCTCCCGATACACGTCTTTGCAGCCTCCTGGGTGAGCAAATGAAAGCATTAGACCAGGTCTCTATACTTTAAAAGTAATATTTATAATGAAGAACTTTACATAGTGACATATTGTTGGGTTTTTTTTCGATGTTTTGTATAATGATGACAATGCAGTGCCCTCATGAGATTAGCGTTGGATTTAGTTTGATTAAACTTTGCCATTGTTCATGGGTAATGTATATGAAACGACTTCTCGGTGCATATATATCCGCGTGACATGAGCCAGGTAAAGTTTCTTGAATTTTCTTTAGTTCATCAGTAAACTGATTCAGCCCGTAGTCTCTATCAATCTAAACCATAAACGCTATATTTGACACCACTTAATGGGGATTTTCCTTAATCTCAATATTATTAAAAGATCTAAACGCGTACTTTTTTATGCGAAATTCGAAAAACAGTCAGTCAAGGTTAACAGCAACTTTTCATTTATCTCAACCTCTATATGTTCTCATGAAATTCCAATTTGGCCGATTGACTGCTGGAGTCTACACCTTGCATTAGCTATATACTTTGAAGACTGGATTTGTTCCTGTGTGTAAAAAGAAGCAAGCGTCGACGATATCCCATATAAACAATTATGTACTCAGGTTTGAAGCATTGTTATCAAGTCATCTGTTATTAACCCAAATACTTATGACACCCTTGTTTACGTAACTGCAGGGTCTAATTATGCCTTATGTCAAAATTCATAACGGGCGAAATCTCTCCCACATTGTACAGACGAGGATTTGGCACAGCTTCAAATAGCAAGCCACACCAGTGCACAAGAACCACTGAAACAAGCAAAATAGTAAGTTTTCATCAGGAACTACCACCACGGGAGGTATACCATCATGCCATGCAACGTCGACACAGAAAAAAACAACAACAATAAAGAAGACAACAATAAGAATACAACATCAACTGTTACAATGCGTACAGCAATAGCAACAGCAAACTGCCAAGAGGGTCAAATAACAGGTTATGCTTCTACTGGATTTTTTTTTTTACTCGCGACAGCAGAGTTATGCCAAGGTACAAAAACAAAATCAACAGTTATCACTACAGATTATCTCAGGCTGCAAGCTGTTATGCCACCTCAGGGGTTAGACACTTGAGAGCTTGCGCATTAACGATGGGATCTCTTACCATAATAAAGAATTACGTTAACCTTGCATGTTGAACGCTACTGAAGGTGCAAAATTCAGCAGTGATGTACTAATGTAACCCATACGAGAGTAACAGATTCCATCGTTAATGGGCAAACTCTTAACTGTCTAAGTTACACATACTACTGACATTGACATTATAGCAGGCTCTTCACTTTGAACATAGCTGTTAGATTCTACTTTACAACACAGACATTAAGCATGCAAGAAAAGCTAGGCATACAACGCTGGCCAGTCAAACTTCCACCGAGAAACGCTCTAGGAGACGACTAATTTAACAGCAATGTATCACACGTTGTTTGCTGCATCTTTTTTATCCTCTTTCAAGATGGCATACTGTACTGGAATCTCGATAGTAAATACGCATTTAAAATGGACACTTTGCTATTATGGACTTTTATATGGACTTATTCCTAATTCTTTCATCATATCATTATTCATGTTAACTTCCATAATAAGTACACGTCAATAAAAAGTATACTTTCTCCATGCTCTGATGGTATATTTAGTCGCGGAATTCAAAATATGTCACTCTGATGAATTCAAAGACACATTCAAGCAAACAACATACAAAACTGGGCAACCATTAGACTGCACTTCTATACCAAAAGGACAGTAAAATTAGGAGCACACCAATTTTACATCAAGGTCACATCAAGGTTAAGAGTAAAGCCACCACCAAGATCAAGGACACCATGCCTGAAAGACAATGTCACCTATTGTCGACCACTGTTTTGGCAACATATTCGCAAACATGGGAAACCATTGCCAAGGCCAGAGAATAAAATTGTTGTCTGTGGATAAGGTCAGTTTGAGCAAAATAATAATTGATAATGGTGACGATGATAATAATGATGAGGAGGAGGAGGAGGAGAAACGGAGAAAGGATTTGTGCTGTTTATTGACACTACAGATGTGGCACATTTTGTAAAAAGATATATAGTTTTACATACATCTTTTAAAGTGGTCAATTTTTTTCCCTCTAACTAGAGTGACGAAATACATTTATCCCAAGCACAGAATGACTATCTGTTATACGTTGACGATGAAACACTGATAGATAATAATGAGATCGGTGACAATGATTTTAATGATGCTTTTCCGTTGATACCATGATAAAGAATTTAAGACCCAAAAAAAAAAATTGAATGATAAATTGAAATCGATCGAAATCGATATTTCATACAAAGTTCACAGCCCCTAAATATTACGAGTATGGCGATAATGATGAGGTAATCCTTGTTAGCAGTTTGTTTAATGAACTAATCCTAACCAAGGATTATGCCAAAACACTTCTTGCAAGACTCTACCAAACAATGTGTTCTTCGGTCTTTACTGTACAGAGGCTGGGATCAGAATATAAAACAGAAACACTGATAAAGATTCCTTTTCTCATCTAGCAGTATATGACTAAAACATATTTTGATTCATATTACAGATTATAATAGTTCTTCGCATACTTCAACACTGCAAGTCAGCTCTGATGCCCATACGTACTACTGCACCCTGTTCCTCTATCAGAGTAAAAGCAGTCTGGGTAATCGCTCTTCACGACAATAATGCGACCCCATTAGAATGTAGTGCCGCCAGTGACGTAGTTTACCAGACACGAACGGAAAGGCGTACTTTTCAACATGAGATGAGTTTATCTCTATTTCTCCGCTAGAGGAGTCAATTCTTTGATCTTTTTTTTTTCTCTCTAAAAACATCTTTCTGAGATGAGAAAATGTTCTCTTACCCTGAGAATCGGATTCCGTCCCACACACCCCACAAGCCTTCGCACATTGCTGTTTCATGTAGAATGGATTCCTGTCACATTCTCCTTGATTAGCCCAGATGTAACAGGCCCAGCTGTCATAGTTGTTCACGCACTTGTCTGTAAGCAAAATAAATGTTGAAATAATTTACTTTGAAGTTTGGCAAAACCCAGCATGTATAATACTTGTAAGATGCCGTCTTGTTCATATAATTGTCAGCATATGCCTCTTTCCCTTTTTCTGAGTTAAAGATCACCTTTCTCAGATATGATCTCATTCACATCCATCCAGCCATCCACCCATCCATCCATCCATCCATCCATACACCCCCTCAGCCACCCATCCATCCATCCATCCATCCATCCATCCATCCATCCATCCATCCATCCATCCACTCACCCACCTCCCTCCCTCCCTCCCTCCTCTCATCCATACATCCATCCTTACCATCCTTGGTTCCCTTGTTCCTGTCACAGTCTGTACTTCCATCCCGACAGATACAGTTACAGTTCTGATCTAGATGACCATCTGGTCCACACTGGTTCGCGTTGCTACAATGTGCTGTGTAGAGAGAGTTACACACGAATTGATGGTGGTGATAATGATGATGATGCTGAGGCAGAGGTTTAAATTTTGGAGCTTTAAACAGTGGTGGTGGCTGTAGTGGTGGTGATAGTAATAGTGGCAGTAGTTGTGGCAATGGTAGAAATGGTGGTGGTGGCGGTGGTTGTGGTGATGTTGATGGTGGTGGTGGTGGTAATGGTGCAGGGTAGTGATGCTGGTGGTGGTATTACTAGTGATTAGTGGTGATGATGATGGTGATGGTGGAAGTGGGAGCGGTGGTGGAGATTGTGATAGGGATGGTGGTGGTGGTGGTGGTGGTGGTGGTGGTGAGGCTACAATTTTTTTATAATATTCATATTTAATTCAGTGGAGTCGCCTGGCACTAAAGCTGAGCTTTATAAAGGATTTACAGCTTTACATATGACAACGATGATGATGTTGGTGATATTGATAATGACAACGATAATGATAATGATCTGGTAAGGAGTGGCTAGAACCATGATGGGTCAATTTTAAGAATGATGGTGCTGTTGTTGTTGTTGTTGTTGATGCTGCTGATGATGATGATGATGATGATGAATTATGATGATGATAAAGATGACAGTGGTAATATTTCTCTACTGAAGAAAGCTTTTGCCATACGTTTAGACTATTTTACATAAATGTTAGCTCTTATACATTTTTTTTTTAAAAATTGAGAATATCGGATTGATGTTGTGTTTTAAGATTTTAGCTCATTTTACAGTGATGAAGATGATGATGATGATGATGATGATGATGATGATGATGATGATGATGATGAGTACCATTGTCAAAAATCTATTCTTATCTCTGATGTGACGACTATTGTAATTCTTGGTTTTTTTCTTAGCGACTAAAATGATAACATTGATTACGATGGTGATGAGACAAGGGTGCCCACGATGATAATATTTCTTTTCTATCTTCACGATAATTTACCTTTAAAGTTGTATTTGTCCATGATATTTATCAGTCAGATAAAGTACCGATGTTTGAGACACAAGAGACTTACATGAGCAGTTATACATGACATTGACAATGTGCACGTCAGTGTAGGACAACTCTTTCAGGTACACTTTGCCAATGGTCTCTTCTTTGCTGGAGTCTTTGGCTCGGATGGTCTGAGATTTGCCGTCATAGGCGAATGCCTGGAAAAGTTCGCAACAAGTTAATAGGTGTGCTAAATGTTCGCACATTGAAGATATACTATATAGACTAGATAATTTTTTTTTTTTTGCACAGATGTATGTACAAGCTAAAACGTGGTATCCATATCACTGACCTACAAATACATACGCTTTCAATGTTCTTTTCATAAAATAGGGAGATAGGGAGAGAGAAAGTTAGTGGGAGAGAGAGACAGACATAGTGAAACAGAGAGAAAGTGAGAGAGAAAGAAAGAGATACAGATGTCAATGATAAAATGTAAGTAACAGTTGTGCATAAAATGCTTTTTTTTTCTTTTCATTCATTTTTTTTTTGCATTGATGTGACGTAATATTGTATGTGGTTGGCTTTCGTTCGCCTAAATAAATAAACTTAAAACTTGAAGCTTGAAACGTGAAACTTGAATAGATTTCTCCTTCTTCCTTCTGTTCCCTCATTTATTCGTGCTCTTTTTCTTTCTTCTTTATTACTTTCAAGGGTTTTTTTTTGTTTTGTTTTGTCATTTCTTCGGGTCTGCCAGCCCCATTATATTTCTTTCTCTGTTTGTCAGAGATTCTACGCAATGGAAGTATCAGTCTCTAAACAGAGCAAGATGTATGCAAGTTTTGCTGAAGGGCTAGGAAAGACTGAGCTGACTTCTAGTGGTGTTTGCTATATTCATATCTGTGCCTCATTGATTAGCATCCATACCATCACTAACTTGCCCATATCCCCTTCCAATACAAGACCTTCAATAAAAAGGTCTACTAACAAATTTGAAACTGTGGATGGTGACCACCATTTTTACCGGGCTCCTACTTCCAATGTACACAAAAGATTCCAGATTTCCTAAATGACTTCCGCGCAGCTCACTCCGCCAAAAAGACAATGTACCCCCGCACATGTCAACATATTCTTTGTTTAACTGTGCAAAAGGTATTACATGACCAGTGGCCGTATGCATAATCCTGACGTTAGTTAACGCAGCACAGTAACCACGGGAAACTCCCAAAACATTAGTAATGTTCGCTGTAGTTAACGCAGTACGTTAACTAACGTACGGATTATGCATACGGCCACAGAGTGTGGTGCCGTACCGTAATCCCGTAATGCATGACCGAAGAGTACTCGTACGGCACGTTCATCTGGTTGACCTCGCTGTTGGTGTATTTGTTGAACCAGATCCTCATATGTGGTGCCACATTGTGGTAGAGAATGCTGATGTAGTAGTCACGGTCGGGAAGTTGGTGCTCGTGAACCAGACCGATAGCGTGACCAATCTCGTGAAGATACAGTCCTTTCTGGAAGTGAAAATACGTATTTCTCAAATTCATAGAGTCATATCTTTATTTCCATTGTAATTATCATTACATAATACGGATATATAGTTACTTCTGGACAGTATGTCATAATCTTGGTATGGTAAGTTTAGTAAGCTTCGATTGCAAAAGTAAGAATACGCATCTTACAGAACCAGAATCTTACAGATTCGCATTTTTATTCCCATTGTGAAAATTGTTCCAAAATGTGGATATATAGTTACTTTTGGGCAGTAGATCATGATCTCGCTATGATCATTTTAGTAATCTTTGATTGCGAAAATAAGTAAACCCATCTCACAGATTCGCATCCTTATTTTCATAGTAATAATCGGTACAAAATATGGATAGATAGTTACCATTTGATAGTGTACCAGCATCATGTAATAGGTTTTTTCTTTGAGTAAACTGTACTTTATTACTTTAATTTTCTATCCAAATTTCAGTTAGGTTCACATCTACTTTGAAAATCAAAACGGAATATTGATATTCATAAACCAAAGGCAACATCTGATCTGAAATCTGCTCAAATTTCATAGAACGGAGATAAACTTGACCTTAAGGGAATTGATCTGATCTGAAATCTGCTCAAATTTCATAGAACGGAGATGAACTTGACCTTAAGGTCATTTCGCTGAGTGAACTGAACTTGATCTGAACTGACTTTTTTTTTTTGGGGGGGGGNGGGGGGGGGGGGGGGGGGTGAACTTGCCAAACCTTGGTTACGATTGAGCTGTGTCGACTAAGAGCTTCATACTGTACTTACAAATCTGCAACCAGGGGCTTCGAGATTCAAAACTTGAATACCGCCAACCATTCCCAGCTGGGAATTGCATCTAAACAGAACAAGCAAAAGAAAAAAAAAACAATAATAGAAGTTTGTTATGGTAGTTATATAAGTAGATTACGTCTTTACACGTCGAAGGTTCTATCGTAGTAATCCAATGGAAGTTCACTTAGTGATTTTCTATTGGATTACTACGATAGAACCTTCGATGTGTACAGACGTAATCTACTCATAAAACTACTAAGAGCATTAGCACCGTCTGTATGACTATCATCTACAGCATTTCAAGAAATTTGTTAATTCTCTCGTAAAGGCAATAGAGGTTTGAAAGACTATGTCATAGTACTATGTCTTAGTACGTGCCAACACAAAAATTTTCAAGAAATTTTGTTTCGCTCATGTCACAATGATACACGAACATCCAACAGTAATTACAAAATTAATTAATATGACGTGCCAACAGCACATTTCAAATTCCGACTACGATAATGTGGGTTGCATTTTTCTGTTTTGAGTTTTAACTAAATTAACATGGAATTCGAATTGCTTCCCCCTTCAGATAAAACGCATGTTATAGATAGACTACTCTGGCCTATGCATTTAGAATCCTTGCTAAGCTTGCGCACTGCAGTAACTACGGGAAATTCCCTAAATATTAATCGTATTTCCCGCAGACATCGCGGTGCGCAAATTAACGCAAGAATTATGGCACACGACCATTGGCTCACTAGTGATTAAACTCTGATACCTTTTCCCTCTCCCTCCTGACAGTTTCTGAATAATAATAACAATAATAATATTAATCACGAGGTTTATAGGTCTCTATCCAGCTGAAAATCCACTCGTGTGAAGTCATTTTCACTATTACCCCAACAGACCTGATCATTCTCGTTCATTCTCAGCTTCCTAGATAATATACAGTGCCGCTGCGATTTAAAGACGTTGATCACCGGGATTCTGACAATATCTTCCATTGCCCATAGCCACATTCCCATTCTAAAGATGGAAGAAAAAGTGAATGAAATGGTTTGCCAAGGCACTTTCAACCTGATTTATAGATTTTGACTCCAAGGGTGTATCTATTGGGCCACCCTGCTCTACTAATCAAACCAAACTAAAATCCTGCAAACTTCAACTCACCCGACTCCATTCTGAAATCTGAGGCTGTTTTTGTGTCCGCTTGTGGCAGGTTTGAAACTGAGACAGGTGTACCTCTCCCACTCCGTCATCGCCCTCCTCATCAGGTACTCTTCCTTCTCGTCTGTGTGGTGTAGAGGAAGATGTTTATCAGGGATGATGATGATGATGATGATGATGATGATGATGATGATGTTATGTTATGTTCCCTGAAGAAGGACACTGATCCGAAAATTTGGGACTTTTATTAAATTTTTCATGCCACAGTACTGAGAGTGTTTTATATTTTTGAAAATGATATATGATGATATGATGATGAAGATTTTACTCATTTACTTTCTACTGAAGAAGACTTGCCGAAAAGTTTAGATTATTATTACACATTTTAGCCCATGTAAATTTTTCATTACACGCTGATATAGTGTTTGATGATGATGATGATGATGATGATGATGATGATGATGATAGACCGAATGTAATTCAATTCAATTCAGTTTATTTGGGAACGACCCCTTTACATCGGGGGTAGGGCGGATCGGGGCAGTTCGGCCGTGCGTTCATATTGCTTTATAAATACCTATTTATATCATTGTAGATAATATACATTAAAATAGACATTAAGTTATCAGTTATCTTGTAAATTTATAGTTCTAAATGTGAGTGAAAGAATTTAAGACAGGGGGAAGGGGAGGGGGGAACGAACAGAACACGAGAGAGAGAGAGAGAGAGAGAGAGAGAGAGGGAGAGACAGAGACAGGAGAGAGAGAGAGAGAGGAATAATTTAGAAGAAGGGATGGAATGGTTGATGCTGAGTTGGAATTTTTCATACATTTATTTTTTGTTTTTGTTTGCTGCAGACTGTGAGAGAGAGAGAGAGAGAGAGAGAGAGAGAGAGAGAGAGAGAGAGAGAGAGGAAAGGCAGAATGTGAACTGCTTTTGAAAATATTGTTATTTTGCTCATTTACAACAGATAGTTGTCTGAGCTCAATAAACATATTGTTATTGTTATTGTTTAGACAAGGTAGAAGAGGGAGAGTGAAAGAAAATTATTTTACACTAAGACATAGAGAGTGAGAGTTCATCTGTTGTTTGTTCTGTAAAAAAGATAGTTGTGTGTTTTTATTTACGTTGCATGTTTATGTTTACTTTCGTTTTGATTCCTGTTGTTTATTTTTGTTAAAGCTTTTTCTCTCGTTATCGGTGCTCTGTTCTTTATTACTTTTTGGTTTTTTTCTGATAATTTCTGCTCATTTATCCTTACTTCTGTTGTTTGCCAAGTGCGTTTCGTCCGAATTTTCATATTATGTATCAAAAATGTATTTAAATTATTAAAGTTCTCTTTACCTATTCACTTATTTCCAGTACTGAATAATGTTTTCTAAACAAAAGATTGTTGATAATGAGGATAGTAAAAATGGATATAATGAAAGAACGAAAGGCCTAATGTTATAGTTCTATGATTTTACGCGTGCTTTCAGAAAACATTGGGGTTTGGGGGAAGGGGGAGGAAAAGTGGGATGAAAAGAAGGAATCTTTCTACGCTGTTATCCATGCATGCATGCGCGGCCATCTGCGCATTTCTGGGATCTAATATCTGCTACGTCCGTTTTGTCTGAACTGTTAAAAAGCGCCGTTTTGTTTGCATTGGGAAATGTCATGGATTTGACATGGCATACGTTTTCTGCATACAAAGCACTTCAGAAATATAAGCACTTACACCCTTTGCTCCTCTTCGACTTCAGATTTTTTTTTGATTTTTTTTTGAAATGTAAAGAGCTATGTTAACGTGAAGTCTACTAAGGCAGGCCGCCATCTTTCTAAAACATATATTCATTAGAAAGAAACGGAGAGTTCTTACGAATTATGAAGAGGCTAAGAAGGAAATAATGAAGAACGAGCTAAACGACACGATGGTTAGGGCATGGAAGACAGACTTTATGAACCCAGTTACAGTCTCTGAACCTTGTCATTCTTGTAGGGTAAATATTTACTTACACTAGGTGGATTTTTTTTTTTTATGAAACATATTTTCTCCGCCCCCTTCCCTTTTCAAAACTAAAAAAAAAACCACTCTCAGCAGTTGCGGCTTCAATATTTTTTCTTACTTTCTTTGCTTGTATAACTGCAATATTCAGCACGGTTCTTATTTATTTTGGATGAATTTATTCATATCTCACTGTTTACAATAATGGGTCATCTTCTCCAATGTAAAGACAGGTAACTCTCTACCTACATCTGGAGGAAGAGGTCATCTGGCCGTTTTTTGCTACTTGGCTTTGTAAATCTGAGAATCAGTTGTGCACATGTTAACTGTAAAGGTTTGTGCTTGCATATGAATATTCGCTGGCGTATCATAAACAATTCTCAAGCGCTTTCAGAGCGATGTTAATTAAACTGTAACATCATGAACGTCTTGAAATGAACAAAGATAAAGGACAAAATATCCCATACGCAAGTACTGTCGCTAGTGGGGGTCGTTTTTATTGCTCTTTACACATGCTAATTTCGGAGGACTGACTTGCACTTCTCTTTCGCATGCCACAGCTAATTCCCTCAGTGGACAGTGTTGTTGAATTTTGTTGCATGAAATGGAATATGGAATAGTTATGCTATTAGTGTTAAAAGTTACAATAGGGTAGAGTGAAAAACACGAAGCGCCCATGAACTTCTGGAGAGCCACCTAGCAGATTCAAGAGAGTTAATTTCAGGAAAAAAAACCCATTCACTTCACTCACCAAAATGCCCCTTGGCAAAGAGGTACGGAATTTCTGCCTTTGTCCAGCGGAGCGTGGTGTCTCGCGCGGCTTTCCTTTTGGTTCTTATGCCACTCCCTTGGTAGTCCTCTTTAAAGTCAAAGAAGTAGTTGTCGTCTCTGGGAGGGGCGCCTAGAGGAGCTGGCATCATACCCATCTTAATCATGTCTCTGAAAAGACAAAGTGTGAGATCATAATGGTGAAGGCAAAATTCAACAACAGACCGTTTTTAATTTTTAAATTCCAGCAAAGCTCACTTCTAGTTTAAGCAAAAAAAGTAGCGTGATTACGTCATGAAATCTCACTTCCGAAAATAAAATGTCCATTAGCCAATGAAATCTAGTGTAACCGGATCATATCAGCCAGTCATAATATGCCCCCTATGTTGGAAAAGTAGAAAGCGGAAGTAATGATTGCCGGAGTTGTGGCTTAGGATAAAGACGACCGTGAAGGCAGAATAACTTGGAGTGGTCGATAGTAAAATGTTATACTTATTTGAAGCATTATGGGTCTTTAGGCATGTGTATGGGGGCAGGGTAAAGCAGGAGACGGAAATGAGATTTGAAGAAACATCTGATTTCACTGTTCCGATTAAACATCTGATCTTTTCCCCTCATTTCAGGATAACGACTTGCATTGCCGCTGACCCTATTTTTCACAAAGCCGCAGAGTAGACATGAGAATACCTTGCTATAGGCAACTTGTTATGAGCGGCGCATCATTCAATCTTCAGTCGCGCCACTTTTGGCAATGCAGTAACGACTATCAATGAGTGCCAATCAGTGGCAGATATTTAATGGGAGCCGACAGCTATTTTGTGACGATCTTTTTAAATTGCAAAAACAACAGATGGTTTTCTTAAGTTTCATGCTTATCAGTTTGACGCTTCCCCCCGCCCCCTAAAAAAATACAGACGAAAAAGCCCACCACTTTAGTTTAGCCGTTGACACTGATCAGTTAATTAAAACCGAGCCGGATGAAATGCCCAGCATTAACAACTGCTGGCGGCGCTTCTTTGGCATGCTATTAATTATTGACAGCTTCAAGAAACGGCAGAGCTTTATAACATAGCGGGAGGAACATTATTTTCCGAGTGTCTGAAGATAAATAGCTGAACGCCGAATGACGACAAAGTCTGGAATGAGAGGACAAATGTAATATTACGATGTCAGAAAATCAATTTGGTGCCATCGTAAACCTCGGTTTGGGGAGGAGGGGGGGGGNAGGGGAGGAGGGGGGGGGGAGGGGAAGGGGAGGTAATTAATTCAAATAAAGAAAGATAACTCACTCAGGTTTTGGTGGCTCATACATGCTCAGGAACTGTTCCTCTGAGAGATACATATCCAGTTCTGCCAAAATGTGACCATCGTCTGCTAAAATCATATTGCTGGCCACTGAAAATCAAAAGCAAATCATTGCACGATATGTTAACGTTACGGTGAAGAAATTAGATAAAGAAATTAGAGAATGTAAGAACCAGGTAAGGAGAACAAAGAACTAAAAAACAGCAGGTAATTTACTCTTCAGATGACTCGAAACTAAAAAGGTTGCTATGCTGTTTTTCGGCTACAAGTACATTCACTGTCGTTTGTAAGACAAATTAGATTTTTAACGTTGGGGTCGAGAACCACTAGGCAGGAAATACGAAACAGAAAACGGAAACGGAAGGAGACAAGGGAGCGAACTCTAGGATTAACCCATTAATTATGTTGTTTGCCGCTGGCATTTGACGTCACGCAAATGAAGGTCGTGCCATGCTCAAAATATAAAAAAAAATGTACAGCAGCTTCACTGAGCTCAGTGCGGGAATCCAAGTGCGAGGAAGAAATTTGTTATGGAGGGATTGACAGAGGACTGAGCTAGGGAAGGGTTGGTGAGATATGTGAAAAGAAATACACTGCTCAAGAATGGTAGTTATAAGTTTCGGGAGTGAGGAAGCCGTTGCCTTGAAACATTTTCAGATTACTAACATAGTACATGACAATGAGGAGAATGCCCCTTCCGACGCTAAACTCTGACCTTCCAGTGAGTATGCAAGGCTAGTTAACTTTAAGATGTACTCGACCTATAAACCTAACAATGAATAGAATATCCACTCCAACCCCATAACCCGACCGACCAATGAGTATCACTGGGTGAAGAACTTCTTGACGGTCCGGCCTGTAAACCCTTGGTGAAGAGGGAGCTCACTCCAGTCAAAAAACTTGACCATCCAGTGAATGAACAATGATGGTGAATTTAATGAAGTACTCGACCTTTAATTTTAACAATGGACAGAATACCCACTTCAGTCCCATACTTCGACTTATCAGTATGATTGGCTAAAGAACTTCTTGACGTATTCGACCTATCAATCCTTAATGAAGAGGCAACCCACTCCTGCCTAAAAAGTGTACCTTCCGGTGAGTGTACAAGGATAGTTAACTCACTGATGCACTCGGTCTAAGTAACGGTGAAGAGAATATCCACTCGCTTCAACCCCATAACTTGACCTACCGATTGATGGAATTTGTGAAGAAATTCAAAACGCATTCGACCTATAAACCCTTTTGAAGAGAACGCCCACTCCAGTCTAAATATTTGACCTTCTAGTAAGTGTGTATAGGTGCTTAACTCACTGATGTACTTGGCCTATTAACTCTAATAATGAAGAGAATGTCCACTCGGACGCAAAAAAGTCGGAACTTCCGGAGAGCATGCAAGGCTGGTTAACTTCAGAACGTATTAGAACAATGAAAAAAACAACTACACCAATTCGAAAAACGACGTTTCCGGTGAGTATGCAAGAGTTTATGCACCATTTGATGCACTCAACAGCTAACTCTAAAAAGTAGAGAATGTCCACTTCAGTTTCATATCTTCAGGTGAGCAATCTAACTGGTGGCAGTTAACTCAATTATGCATTCGACCTATAACATTAGCAGTGAAAAGAACACCACACCAGGCTAAACCCCCAAGTTCCGATGAGAACGAAGAGATGTTAACTCTTATGCGCTCGGCTACTACTCCAATGATAAAGAGAACAGCCACAGCGACGCCAAAGTCCGAATTTCCGGTGAGTATGCAAGGGTGGTGAACTCTAAAATGCACTCGATCCACGATCCACTACCCCAGTAATGAGGAGATCATCCAAACCAACAAGAAAACCAGTCATGTAGTCTATTTTGGCGTGACGTAATGATACGTTTTGGCACAAGAGTAAGTCCCGCTAATTCACTTACTACACCAATATTGTAGGTAGATGTATTGACGTCATCATGACAGGTTTTTACCCTTGCTGCCTAGGTCAGCTCACAGAATAAAAACTCTACCAGGCACTTCTATTTTTAAGTGACGCTACTTATGCATATCCCTTGCGTCTCCGTGTGAACCACATTTGATTTTTGAAAGCGTGAAGTGGTAACAGCGCCTGTAGACAAAAATACTAATTGCTGCTTCCTGGGAGTATGGGTCCGACGCCAAAGATGACGTCTCGCAAAATATCCTGGAGAAATAGCTATTGGTAGTCTACTCCTGTATATTTTTTGTATTCTGTGACTCTAATCCTAAAGCTCACAATGTTATACGTTTCTACTCACCATCTACTCCACCGAGCGAGCCGGTGATCAACTCATCTATTGTCAGGTTTGTGAACTTTTCGAAGGGTCGACCCAGATTTGGGGGCGGGGCTCTGGACTGGCGACCATCTTGTGCCACCGATATAGACACGATGGACAGCTGAGAAAAAAAAATATTTAAAAAAATAGAATAGTTATTTCATGAAAAGAGTAACGAGAAGGAGGTTGGATGAAATAAGATAAGAAGACGATAATGTCAGTGATAATGGCGATGATGATGTTGGTGGTTGATGATGATGGTGGAGATGATGATGATGATAATGATGATGATTCTATTGATAAAGGCCTTAGAGCCGAAACGTTTAAAAGTAATTTTCGGTCTCATTTCTTAACTAGATTTTTAATAACCTCCTTGAATTAAGGTTGAGCTTTTAATTTTTCTCAGTTTTAAATGATGGTGATGATGATGATAATGAGGATGAGGATGATGATGATGATGATGATGATGGACGCAAAATACGAAGATAACGACGATAGTAATTGCTGTGGCGGCAAAGCTGAAAACCATGACGGTAGCAATGCTTACCTTGACAACGACATTGAATGTGGATGCCCATATGTTTATAACTTGCGCAAATAAAATTTCGTGTACCTTGCATCTCATCTTAATGACGATGATGATAATGATGATGATGATGATGATGAGAAAGGTAACAACCATGCAGGCAACGCTGATACGAATGACAGCGGTTCTGAGAACGGGGGTGCTGATTTCGATAGAATCCCGGACATGATAGAAAGTGCAAGATAAAAAAAGGGACAGTCTGAGCGACAGGAGACTAAACATAGGCTAGTGTGTTTTCTTTACCGACAGGTGAGATGCAACCGACTTTCAAGTTACAGATCTTGTGTAAAAGAAGAGGAGAATATTTTTTTTTCAAAAAACAGAACCCGGAAAACAAAATGTTGACCTAGACAAACTGACAGGAAGATCATAAACTATGCACAAGAGGAAAATGTGGAACGAAACAAAAACGAAGGTTTATCATAGGGTGTAGGGCTAGGATAACACGATAGATATTTATCAGCTCGGGGGTATTTCATGTCGGTCAAAGTTTTTTTTTTCTTTCTTTCTTGAATGAGAGAAAAGAAAAAACAAGAGCGTTGCTGAAACAAAACCAGATTTCTTTGTCCTGCATCTTTCGTTCAGGGGGTGAGTGGAAAGTCTGTGCTTGTTCTGAGGTTTCGTAGGTTCAGAGAGTAGCGTGGGACCTGTAGAGTATGGGGCTGAGCGGTCTGTATCTCCCGTCCCTTCCCCGCAACACAAACACAGATAGATACATGTTTGTGCCCCTCTCTTCCCTTCCCAGTGGCGGTATGTTATTTAGGGCTAGTGAGGCTAAGCCTCCTCCCTCCCCCCTCCCAATTTTCTCTGCCCTTACTTCAATCTTTGTAATTTTAAGATAAGAAACAAGAAATGCATAATTTCAAAACGAAACCAGAAATCTCAAGAATGGTAGGCCTACCATATTAGAAAATAACAAGCATGATCATCAGTTCTAACTTTTTAAGACCTCATAGGAATCACAACAACTCCAGCCCCACCACAAAAATTGGACCACACACTCGCTGTTGTCCCCTACCATTTCACCCAAGAGTCCTTCCCGTGGGTCCCATTAAATTCAGATACATGCTTCCCCATGGTGCCCCATCACTGTGGGGTTTGTCTATATGCCCATCTTCATATCAGTGTGCTATTTTAGGTCCCCCTTCTCCCCCTCTCTCCAAGTATCCGTCTACAACGTCACTGAGATTAATTATTTCTGTATGAATTCTTATTACTGTTTGTTATGAAACAAAGACTGGACTGATTAAAATTGTTGAATTTTGTTGATTCTCGTTCACTATGAAAGCCTAGGTTGACTCTGTATATTATATAACAATCCTTCAAACAGAACTAAAAACAGCAAAGATAAACTAAAACCTGAGGGATGTTAAGGGATAGGGTGACTCTGTATATTATGTAAAAGCCCTTCAAACTGAATTAAAAACAGCAAAAATAAACTAAAACCTGCGGGATGTTAAGGGATAGGGTGACTCTGTATATTATATAAAAGTCCTTCAAACTAAACTAAAAACAGCAAAAATAAACTAAAACCTGAGGGATGTTAAGGGATATTAAAACAATGCCTAGGCTGACTCTGTATATTATATAAAAGTCCTTCAAACTGAACTAAAAACGGCAAAGATAACCTAAAACCTGAGGGATGTAAAGGGATAGGGTGACTCTGTATATTATATAAAAGCCCTTCAAACTGAACTAAAAACAGCAAAGATAACCTAAAACCTGAGGGATGTTAAGGGATAGGGTGACTCTGTATATTATATAAAAGCCCTTCAAACTGAACTAAAAACAGCAAAAATAAACTAAAACCTGCGGGATGTTAAGGGATAGGGTGACTCTGTATATTATATAAAAGTCCTTCAAACTAAACTAAAAACAGCAAAAATAAACTAAAACCTGAGAGATGTTAAGGGATACTAAAACGATGTCTAGGCTGACTGTGAGAAAATGTTTGGTAACACCGCCACAATGAAATTATAGAAGGTTCAATAAACTCTCGGCTTTTTAATAACCTACTATAGTCGAATACTCTGCTTAAATGCACTTTCCACTTAATCACAAACGTTCTCAGAATAATGAGCTCCGTGAATCATGATAGTGATAAAACAACAATACAGTTTTCAGTGGCCGAAAACTACAAACAAACAAAAAAATGCGAGGAAATTACAAGACGGAAAGGACTTGCAGATCCTGAACCCGTGTTTCTACATCCGGAGATCATCTCCACTCTTGCTTCGTCAGCAGAACATTTCACAACTTACTCCTGTTTTTTGGTTTTTTTTTCATTTCCTCAGACTACAGGCCTGTCGTTACACTTTTGATTTGAGGTTCTGATGTTTCAAGGTTATAGCTGTTTTCTCATTCCTTCCCTCTTTCAAAGTGCATTGCGTTTACCGGAGGAAAATCCCACTGGACAAATCCTGATGTGATAGGAATGTTTTCCATTTCCCTTTCTTTTGTACAGGACCATCCAGTCCGTAACCATCCAGTCCGCACCTTGGAAATACTTTTCTCTCAGATTCAAAACAGTTGGCGAAAACCAGCACTCATGTGTTGTTAAATGGCCGGTGGATAGGGAAAGTGAAGGAAAGTTAAGTTTGGAATCTTGATGCTGTTGACAAAGGTATGCAAAAGGCGAAGCACGGCCAAATCGGCTTGGAATAGAGGTATGAAGATGTTAATAGCACCTGGCATAAAATATGCAATTTTAAATAGTCCCTATAAAATCAGAAAACTGGCCATGGGGAGGGGGGAAAGGGATTGGATTTGAATTTCAAAGTCTTAGATAGGTGCAAATACACGTGTAGACTCAGATTAAGTGAGGTTTTGCCACTGATGTATAAACTTTGTGATTGTTGCTAGGCGGTTTAGGATACCTTGTTTACTGTGCAAAAAGGTCTAAAATAGGTAGTCTGCTTTACTGTCTAAGTTCTCAAAATCTAATTGGTTAAGGAACATTTTGCTTTGTGTCAAAATTTGGAAGAAGAGTTAAACAATATGTTTGGAAAGTATTTTGGCCTGGGACCCCTGGATAAGTTAATGAGAGATGTCAAACCTAATATAGCCAACAATGAAAAAAAAAACATTGACATCTTCATACCTAGACGGCAGAGAAAGGTTTTCTCTATATACACTGTGGCAAATTAGCTCCAAATTTCGGTGGTTCTGCTAATCTTTGATTGAACCTAAAACTTTCTGGAGGGCAAACATGGGGAAGTTTGGCTCCAGGATTCAAATTCATATAGCAAAAAAAAAAAAACCAGAAACTACTATGTTGTAGAATATGATTTTAAACGGCTGTGCGAGATGGCGACATTATAAAGAAGAACGCTTTTAAATGAAAATGAATGGAAGCTTATTGATAGTACATCTTTCTATATAATATGTAAATTGACACTTTAAAGAGTTATATCCTACTGTATATTTGGACGTTTCGCTGGTAGCCCCGACCAGCGCAACCTCCGCTGTAAAGGGGTATATATCCAAGTAAATTATTATTATTATGATTATTATTATTATGATTATTATTATTTTTATTATTATACAAGTTCACGTCTATTTAGCCTTCAGTGCTGTGCCGCTTGTATGTCTTAGCTCCAGGCCTACCATTTTTCTGCTGTAGTATAGTATACATCATAAGAGCCACACTTAAGTAGTAGCTGATGGTAGGATTGTCTTAAGTGGAGACTGACTTTACTTCTATTGCTTTTATAAGTGATGGTAGTGCTTCTGTGATGAAGTTTCAGTAGCGATCTTTAAACTGAACAGCTGGGGAGAAGGAGGGGAAATGAAGAGATATCCTCAACGTACGTTAAATGGGTATACTGTACAACCTTTCTTACAAAAATAGTACATAGAGTAACAGGAAATTCTGAAATAGTTTTCATAATGTCTGGTTTTTTTTAATAGTTTACCTAAAACATCTGTATATCTATCAGTCTCAGACACATAAAGAAGATAAATTTTGCGAAATATATTTTAACTCCAGCCAAATGAATTTGATAATGAGAGTGAGGTAAACGTTATGAGAAAACATGAACTCTAATCTAGAATGCAATAATGATATTTTATTTGGAAAATTAACCATATTTACCTAGTATAATTGATCGGGACTACCAGACAAATGTCTAAGATACAAATAAAATTGGATACAAATAAAATTGGACACTTTAAGATATCTATTTACATAAAGAAATGTACAATAATTATGATTCTAAGCCAGCTTATGGAGCTAGCAGTATACTTTGTTTAATGCTCTAAATGGAGTCCCTTATATTTTCTTAACATGAACATTTGCTCATTAACTTCAACACTTCACGAACCCCAAACTATATACAGTACTCCTAGAATTCGACATGCTACTGATGCAAATTGATTACATATTGATGTTTGTTTGATTGCTCCTATTATTATTATGTTTGTAACCTGGGTTCAAATAAATAAAATTGAAATGAATGGAATTGAACTGAACTGAACTGATTTGAATTGAACTAAATTGCCATCTTTGGTCGTCATGATCTGAAAAACAATTTGTCTCATCGGCAATCTGGAGTTTGGGTGGATAAGGGAAATATCAGGAAATAAATTCAGTTCGAAAACAACATACAGTTCAGCTCAACACTGCAGTATCTTTCTATTATGTTAGCTCTCTACACAAAGTTACATCTTACAGCCGAAATGTTATATGATATAAGCAAAGTGTAAAGACACAGACAGTCCTTTCCCTATGCATAATAACTCAAGTACGCTAAGATTTCGAAAACATTCCATGAGCATATACTATATGTATAACCAATACTGAAGCAAGAGAAAGAGTATGCAAGTGCTAACAATGCACAGACAAGTTTATCTTAAACTCCGTTTCCGCACACTGTATAAATGTCGGTCTTTGCTTAGTCATTTAAAACAGCTTCCATTGTTGCTGTTTCAAGTGAAATAGTTCAGAGGTTATTCAGTTTAACCCTCTAGTGCCCATCCCTATTTACAATGGCACAAAAAGTCCGAGCTCCAGTTTTTGAATCACTTCTGGATCCAATTATAATAATAATAATAATGCGGTTTATAAATCTCATATCCAGGCTAATGCCCGCTCATGCAACTTTACACTATTATGGTGGGGTGATGATCTTGGTTTGCTTTTTCTTTGTTCCACGAAATGTATCAGATCTGATACGGTGCTGGGCACTAGAGGGTTAACGTGTAACCACCAATACCAAAGAAGTTGAGAGGGGAATGTTGTGATGACCATAAAGTCTTGATAATCATATAATATCATATGGGGTTCATATCTGTGACTAACTGGTGAATTCAACTAGATGACAATAACGTAGTTAGTCATTAGTCATTTCCACACATTGCGAAGTCTGATGTGGCCTAGGCGCTGACGCATGAGTAAATGTGATGATGAAGCATTTCATAAACAGAGAGCTTGTTCTGTTGGGTTTTTTTTTTTTCAATGAGTGAGTGTACATTGTTTGCTTTGGTCCGTTTTAAATTCCTAGGAATATCAGCATGCAGACACAACAGTGGAAGAGCATGCAGAATTATTTCTCCAGATATCTGAGAGTACAAACGTACTTCCCTCTCTGCCAGGCACCAACAACTTCCGTTTACGAAACAGTAAATTAGATTACAAGCAACAAAAAAACTGTAACCGGGATTTCCAATGAAACAATATAAATAAGCTTACCTACCACAAAAGCCGCCACACACAAGAGTGAGCTCTCCATTGATTTGAGCAAGCAGGCACAGGTGAGCAGGATTAGAGACAGAAAGAAAGTGGGCTACGCTCACCCTGAGAAAGGGAGAGCGGGGTAGCGGGTTGTATGCAATTTTCACAGTTATTTATAACTTGACCCTCAACTGCGGGGCGTACAGAGGGGAGATAATTACGGCTGTCATTTCTCTCTTATTCTTGCTCTGTCTGACGGAGTTTTCGTTCCTGGAACGTTTTGATGTTTTGGCAGGTGTGGAAACATCCTGGTAGGGAGTGTTTATCAATGAAACACGATATAGGGGGATGTTTTTATCTAGGGTGCGGGTTCGAACCCGACCCTGGATGTGAGAGAAAATACATAACAGTTGTCAACACTCGATGAGTACATTTAAAATAAAAATGAAAATGAAGATACGAGTAGAGAAATTGGTTTACAATGTCATACAGTGTTATACATCACACTCATAACACAAACATATAGAACAGTATACATTTCATACAAAATACAATTACAAAATATTATAACTGAAACACATAACAAAGTCATTGCTGG
>JAWQUT010000346.1:664249-682055 GCA_033807755.1 Ellobium chinense | reverse complement strand
CACCCTCCCCCCGCTGCAGCAGCGCCCTGCTCGTTCCAGCTCCAAAGCCAGGTACGCATTTACACCTGAATCGAGTAGGGAAAGGGAAGTGAAATGTCTACAAAGTAAACCTTCCCGCCTGAAAGTCGAACGCACAAAACCTTAAACTTGACAGTAGTCAGTTTCTGAGACCGAACCACAAACCACTCGACTACGCTGCCTCTTCCCAGCATGTGCACTGTAACACACAAGTGACTCCAACTTCTGTGGAAAGTTTTACTGATAGTTACGGCCATAGAATGAACCCGAGCCTGCTTTATAAATTTACAGTGATTGTTCATTACGTTTATGATAGTGTTTAAAGACCAGCCCGAGGTATAAAAGGAAAGAAGATGCATGATGGGACATTTCACTAAATTTTGAACTCAGTCGCACTGTTCACATCGAGGAGGGCTATGGGTTTGGGTTTTTTTTTTCTGAATTTTACGAATGAAACTTTGCATACTGTCTTGAAACTTTGCAGATTGCTAGTTCACTGTCCCTCCGAATGTTACGGTGAATAAGACTGGTATAAAAATATTTTACTATTTGAAATATGAAAGCAAGTGCATCTGAGCCGAGGCAGTATCCACTATCATGTAAACTAATAGGTGGAGCTTGGCTCCTGACGGTAAGGACCAGATGGCATAGCTTTATGTAACCTAGTTTTGAGAGCATGTTTGAATGTGTAGTCCATTTAAGATAGGGTCCTAACAGGCTACGTGGTCTAGTTTTAAAACATGTTTAACTCTGTAGGCTGGTTAAAGACTAGCTATTAGGCAAACTGACACTCTTCTACCAAAAAAAAAAAAAAGATGAATTCTCCATCAAAGAAGAATGTTTCAGAGTACCACTGACAATCAACACATATAATAAAGTAGATCAATTCAACCANTCATCCCCGCCCTTCTCCGCCGGGACCCTCTCCAAATCCTCAACTTCATTTGTGGAAATCTTGGATTGGCAATAATTTTACAATATAATTATAATAATATTAATAATAATAATATTATTGTATTTTCATGCTAATTAAAACTGTGAAAATTCTACACGAAGGGCCCCAACAGTCTGCCACCTGCCATCTTATGACAAAAAGGCATACTATTATGTATTATAAATCATAGTGCATATTGCCTTTCTGTCATGAGACAGCACTGCAAGCCGCAGTTAATTTGAGCACGGTAATGGCACTAGACCTACGGACTAGTCTCTCGGCCATCTGGGAACATTCCTGTGGTTCCGAAACTTTACAGGGTTGGAAGAGAAGTTGGAGAAGTTGCAAAGAAGATGAGAAATGCAGGCAATCCTTATTTATTTAAATAACTCACCCCCTAGGTTTCTAAATAAAGAAACCCATTTAACAGGAAAGTGTTGAAAGCAGAAGAAGAGGAAGTAAGACATTAAATCCAAAGATATACGAGGTCAGTCTCAGAATAAAGTTTCCCTCCTCTATAAATTCAAAAGTACGCAACCTACAGTCAGCAAATTTTGTGACGTAATGACGTCATATCTAAGAAATATCGATGCCAAATTCCAAGTGCTTTAGTGAATGTGTCATAGAGTTGTGA
Organism: Ellobium chinense; assembly: GCA_033807755.1. NCBI lineage: Eukaryota > Metazoa > Mollusca > Gastropoda > Ellobiida > Ellobiidae > Ellobium > Ellobium chinense. The sequence continues at coordinate 680,469 of JAWQUT010000346.1, read as the reverse complement.
TGTGTTACTTTTGGTGTACTTGTGCACTTTGTCCAAGGTAAATCCGAGGAAAATGGCAGAGCAAAACATTGCTGCAACCTTCTCACGCTACGATGTCCGAGTTGTAATCAAATTTTCAACTCTTCTCGGCAAGTCTGCTGTGGAAACACATGGTGATCTTTGCCAAGTTATGGGGAATAGTGCCCCATCAATTCAAACAGTAAGAAAATGGATCAGGGAGGTTGAAGGTGGGAGGTCTGACATGAGAGATGAAGAGTACACTGGGAGGCCCCCTGTCGTCATTTGTGGCGACAGTGTTGCGAGAACAAAAGCTGTTGTGGAGGATGATACGAGAAGAACGTGCAGGGAAATAAGTGAATTAGTTGGTCTGTCCAATGCAACAGTTCACCGAATATTGACCAACGATCTTGGCAAGAAAAAAGTCTTCGCAAAGTGGGTGCCCCACTTGTTGACACCAGAGCAGAAACAAGCCTGTGTTCAGTTCAAGCGGCTCGGCACTTTTTGACCCGTGTTGAGCAAGAGGGTTTACAGTTTCTCAGTAAAAGTAAAATCGTCACTGGAGATGAAACTTGGATTTGATCCCGAGTTGAAAAGACAGTCGGCTCAGTGGCTTGATTCGGATGTGCCGAGGCCAAGGAAAGCCCGCAGAAAACAAGGGGAGAAAGGTGATGCACATTGTTATTTTCGACACGAGTGGCATCATACTGAGCTGGCCAGTCCCACCTGGCGTAACTGTCAACGGTGACTACTACAGGTTCGTCCTCAAAGACAAAATGAGACCAGCAATACGAAAAAAAAAGGCCCGCCTTGCTAGAAGAAGGCGTCATCCTGCATCACGATAACGCGCCTGTTCACAAGTCCAGAGTTGTGAACGAGCTTCTCGATGACTACTCGTGGGAATTATTGGAACACCCGCCCTATTCGCCCGATCTCGCCCGATGCGACTTCTATCTCTTCCCCAAGGTGAAAGAAATACTGCAAGGTCGTCGATTTGAGGACGAGGACCAGATTCAAGAGGCTATGAGAAAAGGATTAATAACCTCGCACAAGCGGTCACTAGTCACTGTCTTTGACCGCTGGGTACATCGAATGGAGAAATGTCTGGAACTTAATGGTTCTTATGTTGAATAGGTATTTGAATAAACTTTCAGTTGATACCAAAAATAAGGTATTTATAATTATATGTGAGGACAGCATGACAGGGAAACTTTATTCTGAGACAGACCTCGTACATCAAATAATACACGAAAAAAAACGAAGAAGAAAGAAAAATAAAGAAAACAGATTGAAATCACAACCGCCTGACCAGGGGAGCACAGAGGGAGCGTTCCTACTAGTTTTATGACATTATCGCTATTTATTTTTCAATAAAGGGGTAAAAGCCGGTTCATGTAAACACACACATATTAAGTAAGTAATCTGCGTTTATCTGTCTTGGCTGCTCTCCTCTCTTCCACACCTTTATCCGCACCTTCCGCTCACACGTTTATTATTCTCCTCACAAACATTTTTCTCTTTTCTATCTTCAGATCTCCCCACCCTCTCCTTCCTCTCCCCCTATCCCCCTTCCCACTCCTCTTTTCCCACCTTGAAAGACATGGGCGGCAGACACGAGACAAGACGACCATGCATGACGTCACAACAGGAAACACCGAGATTTAAACATGCCAGTTTGGCGCTGAGCGACGCGTGCACCTGTTCGGAGTACGTACACAAACGGGTCGATGCTCTAGCTTTCCCCGACAGATTTTAGGGCCATTCCATATGACATGCTAACAATACCCCTGAAATAAAGACATGTACTCTTATAGATTAACGGAGTCGTGGAATAGAGTCAATTCCGAAATCCTGAGAAGCGTTTACAGTAATTTATTCCTAATTGAGTAGACAATTTAGGAGTTACATATTGCTGTTTATGGCCGGAGGTACCATAGCAACCGTGGAACGTCCCCGACATGTACGCTTTTCCCCCAGACTTTCGTTTGAATTACTGGGGTATGCCAGGCTGATCTACTAGTCTATATATCGGGGTTCAAATCGAAGCCAACCAGGCAAAAAGGAACTGCATAACCCTGACCAATGCGTTTCTATCTTTGAGCCATTTCCCGTCTTTCATGCCGGTAGTTTTTAACCCCTTTACTTCCAGGAATCAAACAGAAGTTCTACATGTGAGAGGAAATGATTGATCCCCATAGAGTTTATAAAATTAACTGTGTCGTATCGAGTGTGACAGCAAACCAAAAGAGAGAATATCACCCTTTGTCAGTAACAATACAATAACAGTAACAATAACAATAACAATGATTTTATTCAGCTCAAACAGCGTCTGCACTATATGAGCAAACAGAACAGTGACAACTGTAAACAGTATGTTCACTCTCTCGCCCATACGCAATTACCGACAACCATTCGTACATAATTCATATAATAACTCTCACTCAACCATGCAATCGCCCGCCCGCTCAAACACACACACACGCGCACATAGACACACAGTGTACATATCGAAATATGCCAGAGGTAAAAGCCCTAAATAACCATTAAAAATAAAAAAAAGCAGAAAGCCTATTCTGCTTTTTCTTGAAGTTTGTTTGTTTCTCTATCCGAAATCTAAACTGGAATCCGTTTAATACAGCCTGAAAATTGACTTATTAGATCTGTATAATTATTTCCAACAAGGAGTAGAGAAAAAAAAAAGTAGATCAATATCACCTATATTCATCAGAATCAAATTATCAGCGGACATGTTTTTCACCCGTACATCCTTTTTTCTTCCCTTCCTCCCTTCCTTCCCTATCAAACCCTCCTTCCCCTTCCCCTTCCCTCCCCCTTCTCCACATCTTCTCCACGACCACTCTCGATTATCCCAGAGGTAGTCCCTGAAAATAATCTAATAAAAAAACTTTACATTTTTTGGTGACAGCTTCTAGCAAAATATTTGTTTTTCATCAGACCTGTCTACACTTATAAATTTTTATAAACGACTTGTTTTTGACTGTGGCTGATTGGTGTCGGTTTGTGAAAATCCATAGAGACATAAATTTCACTGGCAAATTTATGACATACATGTGCGTGGAATAGCCCTGCATCGTGTATTATAAATATTGACCTTAGCTTCAGCTGCACAGGGGTTTCTAGAGCACGGTGTAACAGGGTGCACTTTAAGGTCACTTTGACACCAGCTTGGCAGTCATGCCTGACCGAGCAAAGAAAGAAAGAAAGAAAGAGAAGAAAGAAAGAGAAGAAAGAAAGAAAGTATGTGATTAAGGGAAAAAAAGAGAGAAAGGGACAACGAAAGAGAAATTTTATTTTTTGTTGTTTCTTTGTAAGGTAAAAAAGATAGAAACAAAGAGATAAAAAAAGAAAGATGAATCAAGTATTATAAGAAAGAAAGAAAGAAAGAAAGAAAGAAAGAAAGAAAGAAAGAAAGAAAGAATGAGAGAAAGAGAAAAAGAAAGAAAAAAAAAGAAAGAAAAGAAAAGAAAGAAAGAAACAAACAAACAGAGTATATATTTATATGATTGAGAGAAAAAAAGAGAAAGGGAGAATTAAAAGAGATTTTTGTCTTTGTTCTTTTTTTACAGAAAAAAGAGCGAAACAAACAGATAAAGAAAGAAAGATGAATTAAGTATTTTAAGAAAGACTGAAAAAAAAAACACGAATGAAAGAAAGAAAGAAAGAAAGAAAATAGTGGGGGTAGGAGGTGGCGATGATGATGATGCATCACATTTTTTTTTTATGACATGTCATTCTTAGTTCATTTATTTCCTACATCTGAAGAAGGACGCCAGTCCGAAAATTTGTGTATTAAATTTGTTAAATTGTTATAATTTTTTTTTGCCTTACTTATTTAGATCCAGTGCGGATAAATGTTTTGCAAATAATGATGATGATGATGATGGTGATGATGATGATGATGATGATGATAATTTATTACGCCGAATTTCAGCACTGAGATTTTTAGTTATTGTGGGGTTTGGGGTTTGCTATGAGGATCTAATTTTCGCGAATTTTGCAAGTTGAGCTTCACTCGCTAAAATCATTTTTCACAATTGAAAAAAAGTTTTGTCAGAAATTCTGAAGGCATTTCAGTAATATGGGACGATAACTCGCAAGAAAAAATCCCAAATGCGGTTATTTCGAGTTATTACCCCTAATTATTGGGACATTACTGGCACCTATTGTTTTTTCTTCTTTTGGCCCTATAAACATAATGTGTTATTCTACAAATTCTACTGTGATTTGGGAATAATTTTCCCAAGGAGGTTAAAGTACTTTTGTTGCCCGATTGTTTATGGGAAAGGCTTAACGCTCAATTCTTTTTCTTTACAAATCTCTTTAAAAAACAGTCACCTCGTATATTCTGATTTGGGTCCCCAATTTTTCCTTATGTTAATTTTGACCGCGTGCTAATACATAGGCCTATCAAGCTTTCTGTTTACATCTATAAAGCTCAAGCTGCACTTGAAACTTTAAAACTGGATGCTTTATCTAGATCACATGTACTTTTTTCATATTTCTACATCCTGACGTTGGCTGGCAGGGCTCCGAAGAAAGGGGGTAGCTGAATAGCGTAACTGTACACAATTGGTGATTTGGCCTTCTAATAGGTGCCTGAAACCACTATCATTACTAACAGTGTGGTATGCCTTTCCAGCAGTGAGAAGAATGGTTGCCAGTTGGGCAGTTTTGTAAAGTCATTTCTGCACACATAGATACATGAGAAAATCATCATGCTGGGACTTGCGAAATTAGATCCTCACCACCATATTCTATTTTTTTNACGATATACATTTTCCATTAAATTGTGTTGAATCGTAATGCCTCTGTTGAGAGCTTGCGAATCAGGGAGGGCTCTCAAACCATCGAAAGAATTCCATTAACTCTGCATGTTGAACGCTACTTAGCGTGCATTCAGCATTGGTGCGCTAATGTAATTCTTACGTTATTAAGAGATCCCATCGTTAATGCAAAAGTTCGCAAGGTTTAAAATTTCGCGTTTTATAGAGTGATGATGATAATGACGATCATGCTGATGAGGAGGAGGAGGAGGAGGAGAAGGAGAGAGAAGATGAGGATGGTGTTGATGATGGTGATGATGATGATGATGATAATGATGATGATGATGATGATGATGATGACGAAAACAACGAAAACAACGAAGAAAAGTTCCAACAGTGACAACTTACGGTACAAAAGACTGCCAAGATTCTCTCCATGTTACGTTCTCTGTACTGGACACCAACTTTCTTCTTTTTCTCCTTTACTGAAAACTTACTTAATTACACCGACTTGTATCTTCTCAAACAGGGGTTCCACGCTTAACTTGTGAAACACTTTATCGTATTTATGTTGTAGAATGTTTCAATGAAGAAAACAAATATGTGTAAATACTCAGAAAAAAAAATTATCACAACCCGAATAGTTACAGTTTTTTCGTCTTGTTATAAGACGAATTGGGAAAGACAAGGTTAAAAATGATGTATATTACAAAAATGTGTGTTAATAAAAAAACAGAATATCTAATATTAAAATTATTATCTTTTGAATGACTTCAGGCTGGACGGAGAGGACCGGTTTTATATACCATCCAGTTATGAAAGCGTTTAAAGAGTTCACTTGACATATTTCCTGCTAAGAAGTGTCTGTGTGTTACCGCTCACTTTGAACTTCGGATGAAGTTCACGCCAAGCGTGCGTCATTCTTTGCTTCATCCTGGAGCGATGAAGAAAGACAAGCGGAGATTTTAAGAAAAAAGAGACGAATCGAAGACGAGCCCTCGTCTATTCCGTCTGTGTTCGATTGTTAAACAACAAAAAAAAAAGAAAATGAACAAGAGACCGCAGCTCATCCTATGCTGTGAGGATGAGGAAAGGCAGACGGAGATTTTGGAGAAAAAAAAAATGAGGGAAGCTTCAGAGACGAGCCTTGGTTATTTCGTTTCTGCTCGACGTTGTTTCTTTGCCTGTTTTCCAAAGGGGTGCAGCTTGTGGTTTTGCGCGTGCACCGCGCGATACTTGAGTGACCGCTACCCGGTGACGCATAGTCTGTCGCATAATATTGATTTTACGGTGTTAAGATGAGAAAACGCTACATCGGATAATTTTTTTCCGACGTGATTTTTTTTTTTAATTTTTATTGATACTATCCTAATCCCAACCCCCCACATGTCCTCACACAGTCGATGGATTTTTTATCAGTGATAGGGGAGAATGTTTTATTTGTTGTTCATTCATACACAAGAAGCACTAACCTATTTAGTTTTATCGTGTAAGAGAGCTCCGTTTGCACGATATCCCTTCCACCAATCAAGATGCGTCAGTTCGGTAGTGTGTCGGCTTTTCGATTTTGTTAACGAATGTTGAAGGACTTCCGAAGTTCAACACTTTCCCCTAATAATCAGAATAGGCTCTTGGGCGACTCATCTTTGTTGCCCTTAAAACATATATGTACCTGAATCTTAACTTATAGCCTGGTACCGCCTACATCTGACGGCTTGACTCCCTTCATAGACCACACCCGCCTAGACCTTGCTATAGGGTTAGAAAAGAGAAAACAAAACACACATGAGAAAGTTCCTAGACAATGACAATGTCTAAGGACTGTCCCAAGTTTTCTTTTTCTTCGTCTGTTCTACCACTAACCCTAACCCTGCCGGTAATCCTAAATCAAACTCTTGGGGGAGGAGTGTTCTAGAATATTGCCACGAAATTTGCCGGAGTTCCGGGTTTAGCAAGAATTCAGTGCATTGCGGCGTGCAAAGGCGGAACCTTCGATTCATGTCTCTGCAAGGATCATGTCCATTAATATTGTACGAAATATAATATACAAGTTTACGGTATCCTCTTTGCACAGTAATTCATATTCGACACTGATCATTTTACACGAATACGTTTTTTTTTTAATTCGCCATCTCGCTGAACTAGACTGGGACGGTGAGTGAGTGTCCCCTGTCCATCCCCGTACTATGAGACATCCGGTCATTCCGGATGCCAATTTCCTTCAACACCGGCTGATACGCCGATTTATTAAAGCTGCGCCAACCGATCGTTGCCGCCTGAAAATGCCCATGGACACTGTCTTGACACAGATGAATTGGCTTTCATATTATGTGACGTTTGTTATGTCAATTTTCTTAACCGTAATGTTTTTAAAGGGATAGTACATTAACGATCTGCAAAGTTTCTATGCAATGTATAATATTTTACCTGTGAAATTCTGAAAAAAAAAATAGAGCTCCGACTGTAAAGCGAGTAGTTGAATTCAGATTGGTGAAATGTTCCATCGTGCCTTGTCCTCTCGTTTCTAACCTCGGGTGGGACTTTAAGCATGTGCGAACAAGACTGAGGGAAGACGATGGGAAGGGAGAAAAGGGGAAGGCTTGAGTCAGTCTTGACTCACAGTGACTGGACATGCCATGACGTTTTGTCGAATATGGTGATTTTTTTTTTTAAATGTTATCTTATTTTGCGAATTAAATCAACTCCGCATAACACTAGTTCGTTTAATTGCAACATACCATTAATCGCAAAATCGTTTAGTCGCAATCACTTTAAAAAAACAGGATGTTGCATTTCCTACCACAAAAGAAATAATAGTCAGTGGATATTCACAATATCCCTTAATAATTATTAGTTTTTGCTTGCTCCTTAAAGAGATGATATTGAACGGTGTCTATTTCGGGTATGTGTCCCTTTCCCTGAATGTTTTGGGTTTTTTTTCAATATTTTCTTTTCAACGTTGTTTGGCACCATCCGTAGTTTTTACAAATATTTAGATCCAGGTGTTTTTCACCAGATGAATGGACCTTATTTACTTTTGAAGAAGGCCGTTTTACTCGTTTTGTTCATCTCTTAAAGCTGTACCATCCGATTGTTAAACGTCGAAAGACAAGCCCCGCCTACAAATGGGTGTGGACACTGCTTCGATTCGGGTGGATTTGCTTTCATATTTCAAATAAAATAGATAATAAAAGAAAATAAATGTTTTCTTTTAATTATCATCATAATTATTATCAATTTTCTTTACCCCGGCGTTCGGAAGGACCGTAAGCTAACCATTTGCAGAGCTGCTATGCAGTATGTTTATAACAAGTTATGCTATATTCGCAAATTGTTGGGTAAAATACAGTTCCCAATTGAAGCTTGCAGTTGATTTCAAATTAATGAAGAATTCAAATTTTAAGCCTCTCCTCTGATTTTATTCTATAGGCGGGTTTTACATGAGCACTGATGCTCAGCGGATGTCCTAAATTCCAGGGAAAATGAATTCAAATGGTTTTGGGGACGCATTACAAATGGACCAACTTTAGGACCCATATATGTAACTGAAGCAACTCTGTCAGCAGATTTGGTAACGCTGTTATAGTTGAGATTGTGGACTGAAAAATAATTCCATAAGACTATTGTATAATACATTATGACATCAGCTCAGCTTAATACTGGGTTGCATACTATGAACACGGCACAACATGCCTCCCGCCAATCAGTGTGCATAAATCCTGGGGAGGGGGAGGGCGTGTCAGCTTATCAACTTTGTTTCCGAAATTTATTGGACTTAACCGGGTTAGACTGCTCCCCCTTACCATCTGGAAAGCCCCATGGAAGAGTCTAGTGACTCTGCCCTAAGATCATGCATAAGGCTAAATTTTAACCTAAGGCTTACTTAGACTGCATCCTGAACTGGCAACAAAAACATCTGACTGTGTGACTCCCTTCATGCGCAATATCATAGGTTTAGGGGGTGGAGACAGGATTAGAAAAGAGAATTTATATACATGTATGAAAAGGCTCTAGATATAAACAATGTCTAGAGACTGTTTCTAGATATAGACAATGTCTAGAGACTGTTCCGACTTTGCTATGACCACGCCCCTGACCCTAGCGTTGGCACCAAGAAAGAGTCCTGTGATATTGTCCACGAAATTTGCTGAGACGTCCGAGTTGAATTTGGGTTAAACGCACTGCCATGTGCAAAAAATGTAATCCTCCTTTGTCGATTCGGACGAGCATCGCCAAACGTATGGGCCTGAGCAGACAGATCCATGTCTAGCATGATGGCTGAGGTAGAAGCAGCAATAAAGGGTATAATAGGGATTGGCTGGGGACGCAGTGTTTTAGTATGAGTGATTGTCTCTGGTCCCCAGAGCATGATTAGGAAGATGGAGAGATGAACCTACGGAGAGAACAGATAACAGCTTTGCAAGGGTATGGGATAAGAAAGCACATGTGAAGTCGTGTCCCAAGGACGCTTTGGCGTGAAAGGAAATGAAAGAGATGACAATTTAGCGGGACAGGCAGTGACATGCAAGGATTAAGACGTCACCGTCGACAGAAGAGGTACAGTTAGTGAGTCTAGTGACTGCACAGACTGAGGTGAAAACATAGCGTTTCCAGGATACACACGCGCATTATTCTTGATATTACCCATGTTGGACGTACTGCTAAAGATGATAAATTTTTCAGGCCATGTTTTTTTCCTCCCTCCCAGGGGCCTAGCGGCCTTAGTTGTGGCCTCTTCTAATGCAGTAGTCTTTTTTCTGACCAGATTATGTGGAATTAATGCGGCACTGTTTAGGGACACGGGGTGGAAAGAGATAGGGCCTGACAACGAGCTAAGCATTGTTCTCTGAAAATGTCCTGAGGCTCCAACTGGATTTTCATGGGGGTGGGTCAAACGAAGAGACAGAGCAAAAGAAAAACCAACTTTCCTTGCCATTGGAATGGCCAACGAAAAGTAAGGTTTTAATGACAGCAGTCGGCCATACACAGTCAATATATAGCAAAAAGATGTATGCGTTTGTAACTTTCCAGCCCTTGGATCTGAACGCCTAATCACAGCAGGTGGAAAATATAATGATAGCTGGCAATCACATCCCCACAGGAACTCTTTGCTGGATCCTTGGTTTGGGAAGCTGAGCATGTAGGAGTTTGCCCTGAATTAAACAGGCCAGTAAACTCAAGTAAACCTTAGGAGCACATGACATGTTGCGATTATCCAGCGACTTTAAAATAGACACTGTTGTTCTTAAATAGAAATTGCATTAAAGTGAACTTCATTTAGATCAAGTCAGCTCGGTGTATCTTGGGGAAAACGTATGCAAAAGTTGCGTTGTCTCGTTCCAAATGCAAAACGACAAGCATGGCTTAGTGGAAGTCTTCAAGTCTATAGATCTAGGGTCCTCATTATGGGCCGAGGGCATTAAGAGATCATCCCATAAAATACATTAATTCCCTTACACGTCTCTAACCTCCGATGGGTTTGCAAGTCAAGGGCGGGACGCGAGGAGAGGAGAGACTTTCCATCCCAAGGCGAATGCAACGAAATCAGGCAGTCTTCCCTTGTGCATATCCGGTAACCAAGGGTGATTAACTCTTTGATCCATGTACAGGAAGCTTACTATGTAAGTACGCTTTTCAGTTAATCTGTTCCCCTTTACGTCACAAAAGGAAGTTACCGTTAACTGTATCCGTCCGGAGTTCTGTGAACTTCCAACCCAAGCACTTATTCAACCTTTCTCGGCACATCCGCAACTGTGTGACAGATAGAACAACAACTGCATTTTGCTATCTCTAACATAAAACACTATTACTCTTATTAATATTAGGTGATCTGAATAGAAGACGCAGAGAGGATGCTAAGATGACTAACAGCTGCGGTGACGTCAGGACGAGAACATTTCGCGGGTTGAGAATCAAAAGGTTCCATCTACGAAAGTGAAAAAATACTGTATTTAAAAAAGACATGGCTTTATAGCAGATTGAATCTATACTCACAGCATTATTACTTAGTAAAGATAGAGAAAATTAATGTTTCTTTGCTTGGACATAAAATGGTCTGTACTAAGTATTTTCAGCAGGTGCCTTTATCTCAAAATCAGCATTCTTATAGATGGAGCTTCTGGACTCTCATCATGTGCTCCAGCTTTGATATTGTTTGTGGCAGTATGGATTGGGTCCCTTCAGAACGTGGTAAAATAGTATTCAATCTTCTCTGAAGAGTGGCAGTATTCCAAGGTCCTTACTAAAATATTGCTCACGGGAAATTGGAGCCTCTCAGGAGAATTAATCTCTTCAAAAAGTCAACTCTCGTGTGCACTTGGTATAGATCTTAGACTAAATTGCAGTAGGATCTCAGGGTCTCGACTCTCGTGTAGGCAGCGGATATGTCAAACCAACTCCTGCTAAGGCAATAAAAATGCAGAATGTTTACATGGCTTACACGATCGAACTTACCTTTGACTTTGGATGACCAGAACCTTAACTGAAAGCTGAATAATACATCAGTAGTTGCTGGAACTTAGATGGCGTCATAATTTTTGCCACAAGCCTCTGCTCCTCGGACAAAAGAAATAACTCTTGATTCAAGGACCAATTTGAGGTCACTCAAGCTTTTCTTTTTTTTTTTTTTTTTTTGGGGGGGGGCATCACAAAGCACACCCGCAGTAACAGAACGATGCTTTTTCTTCGTGAAGCTGGTTTAGTGGGCACTATAGATTATTCTTAGGGAGAAAAAGTACTGAAAAACAGAAATTTTATTTTTGAAGTGCGTGTCCACGTTTAACTACCCTCGTACTCGTTACTGTCCTCGAGTCGTTTCGTTCTTGTTCTGAATATCAAATTTTATTCATGAACTCAAACTCTCGAGTACTCGAACTGGAGAACTGATCACCTTGAATTCAAGGTTGTGAATATCTTACTATACATAAAGGATGGCCCTACGAAAACAGCTGTCGTAACTTAAAATCCTGTATCTTCTAAAGTTAACAAGAAACTGGGATCAAATTTTAAGCACATTAGACAGATATTTGAGAGCTTGCGCAATGACGATGGGATCTCTTGTCATAATTTTGCATGTTCAGCACTGATGTAATTCTTATGATGGTAAGAGATCCCATCCCTGATACGCAAGCTCTCAGTAATATATAATTGTTGCAAATATCATTGATCTGGGTGTTATATTTTTGTCAAAGCAAAAGAACTTAAATCACAAGTCAAGAAAAATAAAAGGAGGTGTCGGGGCAAATCTCTTTTAAGCACATTCCCAGTGCTTTCTGTTTTTAGATATGTTTTTGAAATTTTTAGCTGTGACATAATGATACCGCCTAGCAATCTGTGTGCTTAACAGCTGCCGCATGCAAATCGTCTGTGTCACTCTGGTGCGATCGATTCGGCCTCTATCAGTATGGTAATTTCTTCCTGGTTTAACATGCCAGAAAAAGCTGAGGAGTAGTTCCCAGGACATAACTGGAATAAGTATCTACGTGTCATAGCTGGATATAGAGTATGTTTTAGCAACCATTTTGGATACCACTGACATTGTTAGCTCAGATGTCAAAAAGTTAAAACACAATATTCGTGTCTGTTTATTATAATAAACTTTCAGCTGCATAAATTTGAATTAGCAAGCTGAAATTATGTAAACAATTTTTGTAGAGAGTGGTAGGAGGCGATGGGGACACCAGATGCATTACTGTATGCAAGTAGGTTGTGGCGATGCGCATTTTCATTAACCCTCTAGTGCCCAGGCATAGAAATACTGGTAGGAAAATTCTGAAAATTCACATACACACTTCAAATGCCATTGAAAATACATATAAAACATTGATTTTGAACAATTTCAATATTTAATATGTGAAAAATTTTGGGTCAAATCTGGACCTCCGGGCACTAAAACATTCGTGCCATATTTGGACCACTGGGTTGTGTGGGTTTTCAAATATGGACCAGTGGGGACTAGAGGGTTAAGCAAAAAACATTAAAAAAAAAAAACTACCAAGGACTGGCACGTGCCGCTGAGGATGGTCTCTTCAAAATGTATTTGTTTTTTTTTTACTCCTCGTGACGACTAGATAAATCTAGATAAGACCTCTTGTCTCTGAAACCAATGTTGAGCAACAAGTGATGGGGCGGACAGATACTCACTTTAACCACTTGATGTTATAATGAGCAATTAGCTCTAGAAAACCCACAGGATGTCCGCATGTCCTCAGTAGCCAAGTTTACCATGAAGTAAAGACAGAGGTGTGTTATTTGATGTAGGGTAAGGTGGGAGGTGGGAGGTGGGAGGTGGNGGGAGGTGGGAGGTGGGAGGAGGGGTATCGGGTGGGTGTTGTCCCGTCTCTTAATACTCATAGTCGTCCAGTTTACTTTTGTATTCTTATGAAAGAATCAGCGATACGTTAGTTGATATGTTTGTGTTTTGGGTAGGGGAGACGGGGGAGACGAGGGAAAGGGGGAATGGGATGTTCAGATGAGTGACTATCTCGTCATATATGTCCGCAGTTGCCAAGAAAGAATTATGAATATATCAGATGATGTGGATGGCCCGTCGGTTGGATGATTTTGTCTTTTCCAAGAGCACAGTATCTCTATCTTCTATTTAATTTCTCTCTCTCTGTCCCTCTCTTTCTCTCTTTCTCTCTCTCTCTCTCTCTCTCTCTCTCTCTCTCTCTCTCTCTTTCTCTCTCTCTCTCTCTCTCTTCCTTTCCGCAGTAACTGCAAGACACAGGATCCATGCATAAGCTGCAAGCACAGGATTTCTGTAATAAGTGGCAAGCAGAACATCTCCGAAATAGCTGCAAAATTCAGGACCCCTGCGAGATCTAAAAAGCAGAGCATCTGTTGTAGTAGTTGAAACAAACAGGATTGCTGTAATGATTGAAAAGCACAGCATTTCTGCAACAGCTGCAAAGCGCAGGATCCTTGCAACAGCTGAAAAGCACAGGGTCTCAGCAACAGCTGAAAAGCACAGGATTTCCACAACAGCTGCAAAGCACAGGATTTCTGCAACATTAGGAAAGCACAGGATCCCTGCAATTGCTGGAAACTCAAGATCCGTGCAATACCTGCAAAGCATAGGATGTTTGCAATAGCTGCAAAGCACAGGGTCTCTGCAATAGCAGAATAGCACAAGATTTCTGCAATATCCGGAAAGAGCAGAACTTCAGTAGCTGAAATACACAAGATCTCTACAGATAGCTGAGTTCATCGGGAGTTACAGCTATATCTTAAAAGAATAAAGTCAGAAGTGTATCAGATAGAAGAGATGTAAATGGCCGGTAGGTAGTATGACAAAGCCCCTTTGTGAACACAACAATTAAAGAAAACAACAAACAGGATATCCGTAACATCTGGATGTGCCAGGTTTAATTTGTGCTCTAAGGTATTATAGGATGTAGGGTGTGTTTGCAAGTATGGAAAGTGAGTGACAGTCGAATTTGGGTTAGATGATAATGTCCGTTGAAAATTTCTGTGATAAAAGTGACATAACTTGAATTAGGATGCCAGTCACACTACCAGTGGGTTAGGGCACAAAATAATTATTATATTTGAGCAGAAGAGCGCTGTGACAATCTAGAACAGAGGACACGTTGGACGCTTGGTTCAGCGTTTGGGATTATCTTTATTTCGATCTGCGGTAGATGCTGGGTATCAAAAAACAGCTTTCTTTCTGTCCCTCTAGAAAATTACAATTGCAAATTGCCGCAGATTTCCGCATTTTTAAAAAAAAATTTTTAGGCGTTGCTGCAGTTTTGTAGATTTCTGTAAATTTAGACATTTTCTGCAAATCTGGCGCAAATTTGGGCAATTTTGGCCAAACAATGCACTTTTTGGTTGCAGGAGCTTAATTGGTGAAAAAAATTGGACTATCCGAGTCGATAGTAGCAGAGTATAAGATTGTGTAGAAATAATCATAAAACATGAAACCACACCGCAAAAGTGGTGAAATTCAGTTCTGAATTTGTAAAAAAATAATTGTTGCAGGCAGTGTTTCCCAATGGCTTCAGCGGATTTCATTTGTGCGGACCTGTGATCTACAAAAGAAGGCCAAATTTTTAACCCCCTTTCATGTAATTTAAAATTGTGAAAAAAATAACCAAAGGACCCCCACCGTAAACAGTATATAATTTGAGCACAGTGGTGGCACCAGACCTGCAGACTAGTCTTGGCCATCTCGGAACGTTCCTGTGGTTCGAGAAGAAATTTTTATTAAATGGCTTAAAGAAGCTTTTACAGTTTGGCTCCTGCAACCTTTTCTGCCACAAATATAGATACTGTGTCAACGTGTACACAGAAAATGTGTTCCATGTCTACAGTTTTGCAAGTTAGCGATGCGACGTGATGATGAAAATAGTAAACTTACAAAGTAGTTTGGTGTAACTTTTACCATCTTTTCCATGCAAATTTCGCAGTTATTGGCGCGATGTTTGAGAATTTGAAATTTCAGGGGACATTTTCTGCGGGGACATTCTAATCTAATCACACATGAAGACACACAGCGCCGAGTTGCCTGGTTGCCTAGTCATCCGTGGAATCGATGGGAGACTCCCTGAGTGCTTAGGGAGGACTAGTTGGTCCGAAACTTTTGAATAAGACATCATTATAGATCTATAATTATGTAATGTCTCGTTTGAGAGCAGCTCCTCAGTCCTCTATTGCAAATGATAATGATAATGATTGGGAGAGGAGGAGGGGGGTGGGGGTGCATCGTGAGAGTCTGCTTCTCGCTGACCTGAGACTCCGGCGTCTTGCGTGCACATACATCCGAAGTACGCGAGTGTCTGTCTGTCTGTCTGTCTGTCTGTCTGTCTGTCTGTCTGCCTGCCTGCCTGTCTGTCTGTCTGTCTGTCTGTCTGTCTGTCTGTCTGTCTATCTGTATGTCTGTCTGTCTGTATGTCTGTTTGATGTCTGTCTGTCTGTCTGTCTGTATGTATGTATGTATGTATGTATGTATGTATGTTCGGCCGCTATATTTAAGAATTATCATGTAAGCGATGCAGTAATCAAATTCGCTATGAAGGGCAGATTGCAGCTCTTAGAAACCAATGCTATTTTAAACACTTATTACCCTGAGAGCTTTGATAAGGCATGTGCACTATGTAACAATCCTAATGATACAAATTCTCATATTTTAAATGGCTGTCAACAATTTAGAGGAATGTATTCAGAGAGGCATGACAGAATTGTGAATTACGTATTTGACCTATTACATGCTAAACTTAAGAGTGAGAGCTGTATCCTATACAATAATAGACGCATACCAGAAAGTAACAGTAACATCCCAAATAGGCCAGACATATGTATCATGGATGAAAGAACAAACACAGCATTCATTATTGAAGTTTCTGTGCCATTTGACTACTTCATTGACCTATGTTTCCATGAAAAAATGTTAAAATATATATCTCTTAACAAAGAACTAAACGACAAGGGATATAA
>JAWQUT010000346.1:650726-655804 GCA_033807755.1 Ellobium chinense | reverse complement strand
GGGGGGGGGGGGGGGGCGGGTTAGAAAGAAGCATTTCGTCTTAAATATTTCATAGATCTCCAGTATGACAATCAATGCTTCGTCTGCTATGTATCAGTATAGTCCCGCAAAACGTTTCCTCACTTCTGTTCGATCGTCACAGTTCTCCGCTCCCTCAAGCTCACTTTTGCTGGGACATGGGCTGTCTGGATTGTGTGCGCTTGCTTGAGTATGCGTATGAGTGTTATGTGTGTGTGTGTGTGTGTGTGTGTGTGTGTGTGTGTGTGTGTGTGTGTGTGTGTGTGTGTGTGTGTGTGTGTGTGTGTGTTATGTGCATGTTACACTCAATTTGTGAAGTAGCCTATTTTTCATTAACTGGGCAACTGGGCACTGAGCAACTAAAGTCCCCATTTTATAAATTAATGTCCAGATCACAGCTTATTTCATCAAATGGTGCTTTTTTTTTTTTGTGCCCAGTTCATGAAATGGGCAGTGATGAGTATGAGTTTGAACACTGAATTTACAGTATAATTTACTGCAAAGACTTAATGAGATATGAACAATTTCCAAATGGGGCTAATACTTAATATTCTGGTTAAGGTACTTTAACCAGAAACACGACATCAAATAAATGTGAGTGTACTGCTCATTTTATATGACAGAAATATTGTGATCATACCTGTCAAGGAGTTCGGCCTCCAAAAGCCAATCTGGCAACTTTGGGTTGCATTGTTATGCATTACTCATTGGGCTCCTGGCAAGCATGACTTTTCACCTGTATCAGCCAGTTGCAGCCTAACCTTTTGCTGTCGCCTGACTGCATACTCTCATTCCCTGAGTTCAATGCACAAAATGGCCTCTCTAAATTCCTTAGGACCCTAGGGGGCCACCTAGACCTAAAAATATACGTATCAGCGATCCTGCCTCATTAATAGCAGATGTCTTGTTAATTCTGAGATCCTTATATTAGGCGGCGTAAATTTTATTTCCGAACCAACCACAAACAAATCTAGTCAGCCGCAGATTTTTATTTTTAATACAGGAAACGAGCCGTAGAGCCCTGACTACCATATAGAGGTTTCCCGTCAGAAGGTGGGAGCTGGATGGGTTCAACGATGGAACATGCCTTGCTGTTCATTGTTGTCTCTATCGTCAAGTGAAGCAACTTTTACACAAAAGTTAGTATCATACTATGATTAAGACGGTACATGGGAACTTTGCTGGTTATTCTGCAGTTTTCTACCGATTTCCTATCCTTAAATCGTGGTTAAATTTCGAGAAACGAATGTGCCGACAGAGCAATCCAGTCATAGTCAAGGTCGAGCTCACAAATTCATTACATCTAATAAATGAGTGGGCATGGAATCTTGAAAGAATTTACACATGTAAAACCCTGTGGAAGAAAGACTCATTCACTCTCATGATCTTTAGTTGGCATACTCTTAGATAAGTGCATGGACTAGACAGAGTATATTACAAGCAGCAAAGATTACCACCGAATATCAGACATATGGACCTTATAGAAATGAATCAATAATTTCATTGAAGGAACATCAATTTGATCAAGGAAATGTATACGCTGATCTTACAATCTAATGTAAGCCACGGAAAAGAGACACTTGACACACAAGATTCTGTTGCCAAGAAACAAAACAAAGAACACAGAGAATAGAGACACAAAGAATTGTTTATCATATAAACAGGACCTTTTTCCGGTGACATAAAAGTGTGTAATATTTTTTTGGTATGTCACACGTTACATAAATTTGACCTTTGACCTGCTTACGAATACTTTGATTGGAAGTCTTGGAAATCTCCAGGCGTATGAATATGTGACATCATGTCTTTTGTGTCGTCATGAATATGTGATATCACTTCTTTTGTAACTATTT
Source organism: Ellobium chinense (assembly GCA_033807755.1). Classification (NCBI taxonomy): domain Eukaryota; kingdom Metazoa; phylum Mollusca; class Gastropoda; order Ellobiida; family Ellobiidae; genus Ellobium; species Ellobium chinense. Next base: position 653,933 of record JAWQUT010000346.1, on the reverse strand, counting down.
TTACTGCCGTGGAGTTTCCCTCCGTCTAGATTTTAAAAAAAAAAAATTTCAGTCTGTCTTTATAACCGCTTGTCATTGTTCTCTTTACGTTTCAGTTTCAGTTCAGTTAAAAATTTGAATTAAAGTACTTGAAATGTCAAAGTGTTTCTGTGGTCTAAACTTTCATTGATGATTGTCAGCTGTTTGGATCTACTTTGTGTCGCGTAACTGTGTGTGTTATTCAGTTCAGTTGTGATTGATGTATCTCAAACAAGGTGAGGGCCACTTCAGGGTCCTTTTCAAGATTAAAAGTTCATATTTAAAATTAGTTAGAGTTTATATGATAAAAAGGATCTGAGACTCGTGTTTGTTTGATATCAGATTTATGAAATTCGTTATACATTTATTGTATTCGCTCGCCAGAGGCTCATGAATACGATAAATGTATGACTCATTTCATAAATCTGATATCAAACACACACTCATTACAGATCCTCTATGTATACAATCTTTGAAACAACCAATCTGATGTCCTGTCATACAAGGGTTAAGATGTCTTTGCACGCTGATTTTGCTTCAAAAAAAGTCTCCAAGCCCTCTCTCAGTACAATGAAAATATATAAGCGAATTTGTCCCGTGTGGGCACTGAGGCGCAAAAATTCGTGACGTCATGTGGCTCCTTAATACTCTTTCCTAATATAGGACTAGATGTGTTCTGAATTTTATTTCCGCGTTGCCTCCAGGCATTTTAGCTATAGATTCTAGAGCGTCTGTTCACATAATTTATCGTGGTGTATTCTTCTTAACTGGATATTACTTTGTATTCAGCTTCTTAATATTTTTCACACTGACATTCTAGAATGTCTACTGTATACAGGGTTGTTGTAAAGAGTAAAACAAACGCCGCTACGAGTTCTCGTGACAGTTTTTGAGTAACAATTACTTATTCGTTACAAGCTTCATCTAAAGTAACGGAAAGGTACTCGTTACCGAATTTTTGTGCAGCAATTACAAAATTACTCGTTACTTTTTCGTTACTTTCGAGTGATTTACTGTTCCTGGGGTCGAATAAACGGTACTCAAGATTAAAGGATAATAAAGATGATACTGGGATAATAATAAAATACAAATTGGGTGACTGGAAGTCATTGAACTAGCACACACATGATTGTATTTGAAGATTTCTCTCTAAAACAGGCTGTGCACTTCGTAAACTTTCAAAATTCCTTGTAAAGAAGCAGAATTTATTTTAAAAAAGGTATTAAAATAAATGGCCATTGATGCCAATACGAATAAAGGCTGCTGTTTTGAGACTTCACCACAAATGAATTAGATATTAATTCTATGATTATCGGATTTCACTCAAAAGACAACCGTGATAACTTGTGTGAAACTTGCCAGTTGACTTNTACGAGTTCTCGTGACAGTTTTTGAGTAACAATTACTTATTCGTTACAAGCTTCATCTAAAGTAACGGAAAGGTACTCGTTACCGAATTTTTGTGTAGCAATTACAAAATTACTCGTTACTTTTTCGTTACTTTCGAGTGATTTACTGTTCCTGGGGTCGAATAAACGACACTCAAGATTAAAGGATCATAAAGATGATACTGGGATAATAATAAAATACAAATTGGGTGACTGGAAGTCATTGTACTAGCACACACATGATTGTATTTGAAGATCACTCTCTAAAACAGGCTGTGCACTTCGTAAACTTTCAAAATTCCTTGTAAAGAAGCAGATTTTTTTTTTTTAAAGGTATTAAAATAAATGGCCATTGATACCAAAACGAATAAAGGCTGCTGTTTTGAGACTTCACCATAAATGAATTAGATATTAATTCTATGACTTATCGGATTTCACTCAAAAGACAACCGTGATAACTTGTGTGAAACTTGCCAGTTGACTTTTTGCACGCTTGTTTCGTTTCTTGGATAAACAAGAAACTGAGACCTGAAAGTAACCGAAAAGTAACTGAAAAGTAGTTAGTTGTTTTTCAAAGTAAAGTAATTGTAACAGTTACTTTGCTTTCAAAAAAGTAAAGTAATTGAAACAATTACTTTTAAAAGTAACTTTTAACAACCCTGACTGTATCAACAAAAGTTATAGAGAATATTTTCGATCATTTTCACTCAATAACTGTAACCGGATTAGTCTTGCAGCCATTTCAACGGTAAGTCAAGTTTTTGTTTCTGAAGATCACAATGACTGGTTGCCTTTTAAATAGTTTCTGTTAGATAAAAATAGTCTTCCATTTTTTAAAATCCTGTTTACTAGCTTGTTGCTATTTACCCCGCAAATCCAGGCCAAAGACGGTCAAGATGTCCTGACTGAACCGAAAGAACTCCTTCATTTGTTGGAGGTTACTGCCCGAATACATAATCTATATTTTATTAATTAACGTACTGTGTTATTTACAGTGAACACTGCTAATGTTTTGGGAGCTTTTGATAATTTCTGCAACATAGGGAACATTACATACGGTTACAGGACTCCCGACATATAAGATGGCAATATAGAGATTATATTGTTTGCTATGACGACAGATTTAACTATGATACAATGTTGGAAGTTGTTTGTATGCAACGTCCACACAATGGCGCTCTATCAGAACAAAAAATGGCAGTCTGCGGAAGGGAGGGTGGTGATTGTGGCGGTAGTGGTGTTGTTGGTAATGGTGGTATTGGTGGTGGACGTTTTGAGGAAGGACGTAAGGTGTATTCCTCATAACAGGTCATTATCAGTGTCAGTCTTGTGTGAACAGTAATGAATAGAAGAAAGACCCGTGGCAGTGCTGTTGCTTTCCACTGACTCACCAGCTTCAGATACAACGTTATTGGTTGTCTTCGGAGGTTAAAGTGATTCCAAGAGCTTCAATACACTTCCGGGTTAATGGAGAGATAATGAGCCAAGCAGAACATATTTTGACACTGTGTAGGGAATGTGTAAATTCAGGAATCAATAATGTACGCAGAGGTATAAAGGGAAAATAGGTGGTAACAACGTTGACTTGAGGGAAAAGAAGGAAATGGTAATGATGAGTGGATGTTTGAACTTTACTGAAATGATTGTCTTGTACAGAATAGTGACGCTCTTGTGTTCTGTTCAGAGGCGAAGCATTGAGTAAGACCCCAGAACTTTGACTAAATATGACACAACTTAAAAGAGATGTATGTATCTGATGGCTAGGGATTTTGGAAATGGTGGTGGGGAGAGGGGGGTGATG
>JAWQUT010000346.1:640726-645726 GCA_033807755.1 Ellobium chinense | reverse complement strand
ACACTTGAAATTTGATCTGTCTGTCTCAGCTTGAAGAACTGAAAATGCGATTTAAATGGTGATCCTTTAGCTTTAGTACTTAGCCGTGTACCTAATTCTGGACCATAAAATGTGATATATTTTTGGGCCAGTCGGTAATCGACAGGTGTGGACTGCAGTCCTTGTTCCCACCTAAAAACGTTATCTAGTTCCCACCTAAAAACGTTATCTATATAGAGCACGTATTTGGACAAAAGGATTTGCTCTAACCGAAAAGGGCAAATTATAGGCCTTATTTGTTCTTCGGCAAACCCACTTTCTATAGCTCTTAACAAAATTTGAGTCCCACATCTAATACAAGGCTAATAACTAATGCTGTTTAAAGTCTCGTTCATAGTCGTAGTGCAAAGATGAAAACAAGAAAGGTCACATATCACATTGTAACATCGTCCGTCCTTCCACACAGACAAAGCAATGCAGATAAATGGTTTGTCACGTACAAAAAGGGGTTTGTCGTGTTTAATGTATGCGGTATAGTGCCTATGTGTCCGGGTAAAGTAAGATCATTTTTATGCAGCGGTATTTCCATCGGCCATATTTCCAGTGTATAAAAATGAATGCAAGACTGAAGGCAATGCAGCGAATCATAGCGATAAGGATTTTATGAGATTTCGACTACCGGGTTCAAATTCAAAAAGGAGAACACATTCTTCATTTAAGCAATGGGTTGTATCAAAGCCCTCAATAAGCGCGTGGCCTTTTTATTTTTTTTTTGTAACATGTCATGCTGTTTAAAGGAACGGGGGTAGATATTTGCTTGACACCTTAAGAAACGCACATTATATTTTTTAAAACATTTTTTTCCTTCCTCCTGGGCGTTTCTGGAGAAAAAAAAACGCTCGATAGTAGGGATTTTCACCATCTGTACGCCCCCACTATAAGGGGTATGTCTTCTTAAAGCGAGGAAAGTTAAGAGACGACTGGAGCAGATGCATGTGCAAACTGTCTAACCAATCGCCTGATAGCTTTTCTCCTTTTTGGACGTCACACAGCGCGAGTAATGGAGGCGCGCGCAGGATGAAAATCCTGATATTCTAAGGTGTTTTCTCGGAAACTGTCAGGCAAAAGAAAAAAACGTGCACCATTTAAATGCTATGAGAAAATAATGTGGTCTTACCAGTTTGTGAAGCAAACAACTACCTCTGTCCCTTTACAGAAATGTGCTTCTTTGCACGCAGCACAGCATGGAACTCTTCTTGAAATCTGAAGCAAATAGCTACCCCTGTCCCTTTACAGAAATTTGCCTCTTTGCACACAGCACAGCATGGAACTCATCTTGAAATCTGAAGCAAATAGCTACCCCTGTCCCTTTACAGAAATGTGCTTCTTTGCACGCAGCACAGCATGGAACTCTTCTTGAAATCTGAAGCAAATAGCTACCCCTGTCCCTTTACAGAAATTTGCTTCTTTGCACACAGCACAGCATGGAACTCTTCTTGAAATCTGAAGCAAATAACTACCCTCCTTTACAAAAAGTCCCGTTTTAGCACACAGCACAGCATGGAACTCTTCTTGAATCCGACGTTTAGCCATTTCGTAAGCAATATTTCAGGACACTCCCGTCCCAGAGCTTTCTTAAAGGAAGCCTGCACCGTCCCACAGACCATATTAGATCATACGGTACTCTATTATTCCAATAAAACAGTCTTTCAAGTGTCTGTCATAATGATATAACGCCTCTGCTGGCCCCAGACAACCCACAGGGTTACATTATCCGGTTCGATTTGTTACAACTACTGTGCGCGTGGCGGCCATAAGCTTACGTCAAATACGTTCTAGCCACATGGCCAACCTGTCTAGCCAGTGCTCTGCGGACGGGTGATGGCATGCTGGTATGAATGTTTTAATTGCTCTGTGAACAGTAGATATATGCCAAACAAAATCATGCTGAGGCAATAACAATGCAGAATACTTTTTCTGGCTTACACTATCAAACTTTACGTTTGAATTTGGAATCCCAGAACCTTAATTAAACGCTGAATTATACATTGTCAGATAGAGGTGTCTGTAGCTGCTGGAACGTAAGTGACGTCAGGGTTTTTGCCACAGGCTTTTGCTGATCGGGGAAGGGGAATAACTCTGGACGCGAGGGCCAAACCCGGTAACTCTAGCTCTCCTCATTGCGTCATATTACATACGCGCACGGTAACAGAACGATGCTCTTTCCTCGCAAAATTGACTCGGTGGGTACCAAAGATAATTTTTTGAGAGAAATCGTGTTAAAAAACGGAAAATTATTTTTGATGTGCGTGTCCTACTTTAAGGTAGGTTAGGGCTTATGTAAGGGAAGAAAAAGGAAGAAAAAAGTATACTTGAGACAATGCTTAGACTTTATCACTGTCTAGGAACTCTCTTATGTGTGCTCTCTGTTTTCTATTCCTGCTCCTCACCTTAAACCAAACTCTGGGCGGGAGCATCCTAGAACATTGCCAATGAATGGAGGGGAATTAAACAATAAGATGTACATAGTTTCAATGTCAGGTAACCTAAATATGCTTAAAGTTAAAATTTAGGTCAATGCTTGATATAGTACAGGGCCTATGCTGATGCACTGAGGGAAGGCTTGAATCCCGGAACTCAGGCCAGTTTCATAAACAAGATAAACTACGATGTTAACACACGCACTGCTTAACACAATCCCCTCGCTAAGTACATTCCCATTCAACAATCTGAACTGCTTTCTTGTTTATAACAAGAACTAAGGATAACACACAACGTCTGATTTCGATAACACATTCTACAAAGTTACCTTCGCCTGCAGGATGGAAGTGATACAAAGTTCCACCGTATGATACAAAGTTCCACCGTATGATACANGCTTTCTTGTTTATAACAAGAACTAAGGATAACACACAACGTCTGATTTCGATAACACATTCTACAAAGTTACCTTGGCCTGCAGGATGGAAGTGATACAAAGTTCCACCGTAGTTACAGCCCGTGGAAGACATCGAAGCCTGTCAGTTTAAATATGTCCCCTTCTGAGGTATAAAAGGAAAGGAGAGAATGATGGGACACTTCAATAATTTGAATTAAATAGCACGCTTCACATTGCAGCGCTATTTATCCGAATTTCATGAGTAAAACATTTCATGTTTTATAGAAATTTTGCAGATCGCTTCTTTACAATACCCCCTGAAAGTTACGTAAAAGATAATGTATAAACATCTAGTATTTGAAGGCAAGTTTATCTCAGTCACGAAAAGTCCACGGCCATTAATATTGCTTGTCTTTGGCTGGTAACGATCGGATGGAACAGTTTTGGGTTTGTTTTTGTTTTTTTTTAAAAATTAGNGGGGGGGGGGGGGGAGTAACCTCGAAGTAAAGTCACATTTCAATAAAGACGTCTAGACTCTTATCACAAAATAAAAAAAATTGTGAAACGGAGTGGGAAGGAGATTTTATTGCGTCTGACATAACTCATATAGCCACCAAGGTCGCGCCTCAATAAATGAATCGTCCTTCCATATGTTAAGCTAGTTCAGAAAAGTTAAGCAGGCTCTTAAAAGTTAGATCACGTAAGGGCTACGTGTAAGTTTTCTTTGCAGGACTGAATAAAGGACAAATTTCTTCAGAAGTGCTTGCACTTTAATATGCCTTGCAGGTATGCAGTTTGGAGGAAATGCTTCAAATATGTATAGCTCTTCATACTGGTAATAAATACATCCATATAGCGCCGAAGCTACATTTGAAATGTATTGCTTTCTACACTTTTATCTTTTTGTATTGTACTTGACACGGATTCTTTACACTATTTGCCCATAAAAGTTCTGTGGTCTGGATTTGTAATAATTGCTTTTCAGATTCTTGTCAGGTCTGACCCGCTAATATTTTTAGGCTGAAATCATCTCTGATAACAGGACTATTTCTGAGTTGGAAGAAAACTCCGTAGTTTGTTATCTGTCATAGTGGATGTCCCTGTCTTCGCGCTGCATCTATGAGTTACAGATTTCATTGTTTATTAAATAGTGACTATTTCAAGAAGTTAATCAAATAAATATCTGCATTCATAAGAGGTCGGTTTTATTGTTATTCAGCATTGGCGATTTCATGAAAGTAATCAAAGGACTTCATGTATGAGAGATTGATTCTTTGTTGGTTCAATGTCAACGATTTCAGGAAGCTAATCAGAGGCCTCTATCCTGGAGAGATCGATTTCATTACTTGGTTTAGTGTTGATGATTTCAGAAAATTAATTGCATTTTTAAGAAATCTATATTATTGTTGATTTAGTGTTGAGGTTACCACGAAATTAATCAGAGAACTGCATCTACGAGAGATCGATTTAAATATTGGTTTAGTGTTGACGATTTCAGGAAGTTAATCAGATGACTTATCTATGAGAGATCGATTTTATTATTGGTATAGTGTTGACGATTTCAGGAAATTAATCAGAGGACTTATATGGAAAATTGATTTTACTGTTGATTTAGTGTTGATGATCTCAGGAAATTAATTAGAGGATTGCATCTATCAGAGATTGATTTTTTGTTGGTTTAGAACACGATTTCAGAAAATTAATCAGATGAGTTCTTCTAGACTATGAGAGATTGAGTTTATCACTGGTTTAGCGTTGATGGTTTGAAGAAGATAATTAGAGGCCAGCATCTATGAGAGATCGATTTAATTATTGGTTAAATGTTGACGATTTCAGAACATTAATCTAAGGTCTGCATCTTTTAGAGATCGATTTTATTTATTGGATTAGTGTTGAGAATTTCAAGAAATTTATCAAAGGACGGCGTTAATAAGAGATCGATATTTATTGTTGTTTCAGTGTTGACGATTTCAGAAAATAAATAAATCAGAAGACTCCATTACGAGGATAGAAGCATCTTACCAGGTTTGAAATGTTTGAATTTATGATGTGTGGTTGATTTGAAGAGATGGAAAGATGATTCCATCACGATGCAAAGAACGTACAAAGTTTAATGCACTAGTCTAGATCTACTGTCGTGGCC
>JAWQUT010000346.1:603579-623931 GCA_033807755.1 Ellobium chinense | reverse complement strand
GACAATGCCTTATTATTGTCCAGTCAGGAGTATGAAAGCCCACATAATATTATATACACATGCGCGCGTCCTGCTGCTCACTCTGTACCCTACAGACCTACACCGTGTACTGTACTCTGTGTCCACCCATCTCTCGTGCGCATGCTGAGTTGTGCGAGGCAGCCACTGGAGGTGGCCAGACACAGTGCATCATTGACATTTATAGAATTTGCTTATAAGAATAACGTAAAATGCAAATCTAAGGGAGGGCGGAAGGGGAGAGGGGCCATAACTGCCAATTAGTGTTAAAGGCCCGCCAGAGGTATAAAAGGAGAAGAGCGGAATGATGGGACACATCATTTGCATTCAATCGCACGCTTCACATGGCAGAGCTATTTCTCCGAATTTCACGAGTGAAGCATGATACAGCATAGAAACTTTGCAGATGGCTAGTTTATTGTCCCTCCGGTAAAGAGATGTGATATAAAAAACAGGTGGAGACCGAATGGTTAAGGCATTGGACTCAATATCTAAAGGTCGTGGGTTCGATTCCTCCGACCACAGTCATGTTGTAAGTGTGTGAAACCATTTCATTCACATTTTCCTCAGTCCACTCGTCTGAAAAATGGGTATCTGGCTATAGGCAGTGTTGTGAGAATGCTGGTGATCAACGCCTGTAAATGGCAGGGCACTGTATGCACCCCAGGGAGCTGAGAAAGTCACAGAGTGATCAGACCCGCTGGGATTAAAATAGTGTGAAGTCTTGTGCGAAGGCATTAGCCTAGATACGAGACTTATATACCGCATTATTATTGTTATTATTATTATTTACTAGTTTGAGTATGAAAGCAAATCCATGCAAGTCGACGCGGCACCCACCTCTGTTTGTAGGCGGGTCTTGTCTTACGATGGTAACGATTGGATAGCACAGCTTTAAGTACGTATCGAAAAAAACGCGATGTGAAGACGTTCCATCTCTACTTTATTCATCACCGATGTTAAATTGCTGGCGAGTTCTAAAACAAATCGTATTATTGTGAGTGAAAAAGAAATGGATGTCCAGTCTTCTTTCATAGCACGGGCAAAGAGGTGCACAATGAATATTAGTAACCGTTGTTCATTGCGTGCATGGGGAGTGGTCACTTTCTACCCGCTGGTCTAATGAAGACTAATTGAGGCTAATTTTGGGACGTCACTATAAAAGATGAGCACCACGTGAAGGGGACATCGAATTCCCGGCGTGAGCTACGGGTAGAACTTTTGTATGCTATTTCTAGTGATACTGGTAAGTAATGAGTTTGTTTTGAGTGGTAGTGGTATTGGTGGAATGATGGTGCCATCACACGGGTTGTAGTGATGGTTGTGATGGATGTCATGGTTTCCTGGTGGTGATGATGGTAGTGATGGTGTCGTGGTGGTGGTGGTGCTGGTGGTGGATTGGCAGTTCCACCATATGGGTTGCAGTGGTGGTAGAGGTGTTAGTGGTGGATTCATGGATACCTGATGATGGTGGTGGTGGTGGTAATGGTGGTGGCGACTAACATGTCAGTGGTCTTTGTGAAAGAGACAGTTCTGTGTCTTGATTCATTTCCATTGGATCTCACATCGCCCGCCAGTCGAGCTGTTTTCGTAGAAACTGCTCTAAAGGGTTGGCGTCTGTACCATCTTCAATGCGTCAGATAAATCAGCCTCCATTTCAAAGTCAATGAGTACTAAGACTACAAGGAACAGTCGTTACATCATCTTTCTTTCAAGACATGTTCAGTATAAGCTTTGGACGGTCATCTCTCTTCAAATCTATGACGCAATCTAAATTAAAGTCTGCTCCGAACAAGGATTATGATATATTACACAGCTGGTCTATCTTCACAGCTGGTCTATAGGGACTGATGTTTTGACCAGAGTGTGCCCATTGTGCTCTTTATCACTCAGTAATATTCTCGCCTCCTGTAAACATTGCAGAGAGAAGTTCCCAATTATTATGATGACTGCAACCATCCTCATTTCGACAATGACTGTCATCATCGCTGGCTTCGCGGCCCCAAAATGGGTTGAAGCTTGGGAGGTCAGCGGTTCTCAGGGCGAGGACGTCCTCAACATGGCAAGAGAGGGCGACCAGCTAGTGCACACGGCGAGACAGGTGCGAGGTCAAGGCACTGACGCCATGCGAACTCTTGCAACAAGGGACGAGAATGGAGATTCTGTACTGTCTATTCCATCTGGAGCTGTTGCCGAAGAAGACAGGTTTGTATAGTTTGAGTGCTTCTAAGAGTTATCCACTCACCGGAAGTTAAAGAACCGAAAGTTAATGAAAGGAAAGGATAAGAACATTTTCAAAATATAATTCCTAGATAAATTCCTCTTTAGAAGTATGGTGTCACTAAGACTTCACGATATATGGGAAGGGATATCCGTATAAATTCTTCTTTAGGAATGTGGTGTAATTTAGACCCCAGATCGTACCCCAGCATAGTTTTTAGCCAAGTACGGCGAGGATTAACCGAGTGCATCGAAAAGTTATTCCTTTGAAAAAGATTAATTCCCTTGTGTGTCTCTAATTTCCGATTATTATGCAGGGTAAGTAACTCTTGGTCGTATAGTTTATGGTTTGACTGCCCAGAGTCACATTCCCTTGCCAATCATTAATCCTCGCAGAAAACTGCAAGGGTGGTTACCTCTTTTATGCAGTCACAGTCAGCCTACGAACTATGGGCATCAAGTTTGACCTTCTCTGCACTTCCCCGGAAGTTAGAAATATGCCTATTAACACGAACGTATTAGCCGAAAATAATTACTAGAAACAAAGAGAAGAAAAATCAGGACCAGAAATTTTGAACTCAGTATCCGTGTTTACGTACAAAGCGTGTCCGTATTAAGTGCTCTCCATCGTACATAGCGTGCTGGGGTAAAAATTAGTGTGAAGATTCATTGCGTGAGCTGGCATTGGCCTGGATACGAGACTTATAAACCGCATGTTGATGATGATGATGACGATGATGAGAATGATGATGATGATGATTAGTAATAGTATTATAAGTAATCAGTTTGAAAAGTAACTCTTCGAAGCGTCTTGCATATTGCTTTGTGTTGCTGTTTCCTCTCCTGGTCTTGCTCTGGAAGGTGATGGTAAGTGAGTGGTGGTGTTGGCGGTGACTGATGATGGTGGTAGTGGTGGTGGTGAAAGAGAATGTGGTAACTCTAGTGATGGTGTCACTGTGGGAGCTGATACTACTGATAGTTGCTGCTGCCACTGTCCTACTTCCCGTGCCTAAAGACTCTTTACGGCAGTGGAAATGAGACGGTCTAGTAGTATGTTGTAATAATAATAATAATAATGCGGTTTTTAAGTCTCGAGGCCAGGCTAATGCCCGCTCATGCGACTTCACTCCATTATTACCCCAGCAGGTTTGGTCACTCTGGGACTTCTCAACTCCCTGAGAAGCACACAGTGCAGCTATTATTTACATGATCACTTGCGTTCTCACAGCATTGGCTGTACCAATTTGACAGATGAGTGGATTGAGAAAATGTGAATGAAATGACTTTAAGATCTCAAGTCCAATACCGTGAAGTGGCCAATCGACCACGCAGCTCCACACTTACACTTGACCATGCTTATAATGAAAACCCGTTATACGAAGTTAGCATTATTTCCACACAGTTTGCAAGGTCCAAAGTGTTAAGTGGGTTAGATGAGCCAAATGGATAGTGTAAACTATCTTTAATACGAAATACTTTAGAACGTCCGTACATTTCATTATAAGCATGCTTGGCTGAATATCATTCATACAATAGAATGTCCACCTCGGTTCGGACCCAGTTCGACTGTGAATGGGACGGTCAAGTGGTTCGTCACGGACACTCAGTAAACCTCAGCTCTGCTTCCTGCTGGACACGCCTCTGCTGGTACGGGGCGCTCTATGACAATGGGGACGGATGCCATGTTGGTGGTCGCTGCTACGGGATAGATGAAATCTTCGAACTTGACTGTGTTACTCTCAAGTAAGTGGGTCAGATGTGTTCTTGACTTTTCAGTCCACAAAATGGTAATATGAACCAGAATTACATGCTCATTTGCTTTGTTCCAGTAACACTCGAGCCGCCATCTTTTTGTTATATTATTATTATTATTTTCAAATGTAATTAAACAGTCACTTGAGTCACTGATTGAGGGACGATGCTTGATGGAAGGGTGTAAAATGGCGCAATAAGGGATGCGCTTTTGTTTCTTTCATATTCATCTTGCTGGTCTCAGATAGCCAATGAGTGGACTCTAGACGATTTGTGTGTGGACAAGATCCAATCCATGGATTGCCGGACTTGCTTTAGCTCTTTCGGATTTTTGGTCCCTTTTAAAAGCCTTTGGCTCCTAAATAAGTGACTGAATCTTTGGCCCCTCTTTAGCTCCAATAGACTTTAGGTCAAAATTGACTTCCTATACAAAAAGTGCTTGCACTTCTCTCTAACTCTGGCTTGGCTTCTTATTGGTTATTTTTCATATGAAATTTTGCTCCGCTCGAAAAAAAAAAATCTGGCAACCTTGGTCGGAGGTTCACACAATGGCGGCACTCATTTGTGGTTTCAAATTTGCCATTGGCACAAATTAACTTTCTGTTCCATCCATGCGATCTTCGAGGTATCTCCTTGTGTCCGAGGAGGATGCGTGGAATCAATGATGATCTGAATGCTAATGAATGAGGCGACATACATGTAAAGTAAAGTCCACTTGCAAGTTAGTGTATGTCTCCCGTCGCTTCCGCATTCGTCGCAGCCGCCTTGGCTTGCCTATTGATAACAACTTCCGCCTGCTTCATGCAATCTCCGAGACACATCCATGGACCTCCCTTTCATACCTAAAATTATGTCAGTTCATACTCGAAGAAGAGCTAAAAAAGCAGCTAAGATATTTTCGAAAACGTTTAAAATAATGAATTTTGATCATGTGATCGAGCCCCACCTCTCCCCTCCTTCCAGTGTGACAAAATATTGAAGAAAATGACTCCTTCAATCTTTTCATTTAAAAAAAGGTGCAGTAGTGTGAGATTTTCTAATGCGTCGAAAATCATTTCTTTTGTTTTACTCAAACTGACTTGGCCAAAATTCGAATCATGGAGATCAACAATTTCGATATCTCTTCAAAATTCCCCATTCTCCGTGGTCTAGCCTTAGATACTGAAATCATCTGCAGACTTAATTAGATGAGTGTTAATGTAAAAGGACATGTTTACATTTAGTCAGTGTACGTATGTATACAGACAGAAAGACTATGTCCTTTTTCTTCCTTGTGAGTGATGTCTTCACCATGCGCCAGTGAAACATTTTTGGTATTCACAGCCTTAAAGACACTCTGATTCTGATACTGGTTCATTATATCTTTGAACAAGGCCAGACACAAGACCTGACCAAAAGATCGCGTTAAGCAAGTAGCAAGCTCAAGCAGGGGACCTGTTTTCAAATGTTTTACCGTGTTAATCATAATCTTCTCGTTTTCTTATGAACCAGCACGCCGATGAAAACCTAATGATGACACATTCAAAATTGTTTTGAACCAGCTAACCGAGAATATAATAAATGATATCTGTAAGAGCTTTCATCTTTCGTCTGTACCGTCTAGTGGCAGCGTCTGAGCAAGCTCAGGATGGCGACGGTAATGAAAGGAAAAAAAAAACGACAGATGAAATGGAAATGATGATGTTTGCAACAATGTTCAAATTTCTATGGAGACAATCTGCAGAAATACGCTAGCCTATAAGAAGGCTGTTCATTTATGTTTTGCTTGTAAGACATTTTCTCGACACGAATAGTGGGTACGCCTTTCCCCGTGTCAAAACTTGTACAAACTGCATCCTTGCCAAGCCCATGGGTGTAGACCGTGGTAAAGTGTTAACCGAACTCAAGTCAGCCATAATAATGAGTTCTTCGTTGTGAACAACGGCTCCATACAGCGGCATGTCAAAGTCCCATAACTTGCCTTTCTCTTCATAATGTTGACAAGATTCACTCCCTTGACTGAGGTAGTGAGGGATCACTTGAATGGAGGATTCTGGAAGTTCTTCGACCCTCCACAACATCCCATTTCCAAACAAGATGTACAGGTGTTCCTTGTATATAAAGGTTATCTCCTCACTTTGGACTTCCTTGAGTTCAGCTACCAGATGGAATCTGCGGGTGTTCGTGTTAAAACAACTTATCAAGGTTGACGACGGAGAGTCCTCAGAAGACGAAGGTTTGGTAGAAAAGAGAATGATTCTATCCTTAAACACTGCTTTTGATCTTGGTGTACTCTCTCCTATCAATAATCCAACACAACTCCAGGATAAGGTGATTTTTTCACTTACAAATTCTGCTCGATATATCTGATCACCCATAAAACAGTATAGAAAATCATCTACAGCTACAGGAAGAATCCCAGTACTGTGCAAGTTTATCTTGAGAATTTTATTTTTCGGAAAGGATAGTTCAGCAAATCTGTTTTCATGGGAATACGGGCTAGAATAAAATGTATTACAATACAGTTTATCACAACATGTGTAGAAATCTCTCAAATTGGTTACACTTTCCAAGTGATAAATCTTTTTATTCTCTAAGCAGTAGGCAAAAATATCATCCTCATTTCCCCATGATCTAAAGGCCATCACTAACACTGAATCAGGCAATGAGCTGGTATTCAAAAACGCAGAGGAAGAAATTTGCTTGCTGATTTGAGACATGGCAATGGCCTGGCGAACTGTGTTCCTAGCTTCCTTGCAAAACATTACTAAATCATTTTTCTCCAACTCTGCCAGACACTCTGCGCTGGCCTCCTCCAATTTCGCTATCTTCAGCAATTTGTCCAGCCATTCTTTTCTTTGAGCACCATCCAGCAAGGCAAGGCGTAACTGCCTCATGCCCGAAGGATCACTCAGGGGCAGAGGAGGAGCATCAAATATCACTTCTACCGATTTCGGATCTTTGCTTGAAGCATGTAACTGATCTGATGTAGACCTCTGAGCCTTTATCTTTTCTTTATCCTCATTTCGTACATCATCGACACTTCTCTTGGCTTCTCCAATTGCTGTCGTTGTCTTTGTCTCTTTACTTTCGTTCTCTCCGTCGCCATCAGGTACATGTCTGATCCACTTCAAAATTGAATCCACCAGTTGGTCACGTGATTTAACCGCTAGCCCGTCTTTGCTCACGACACTCAAAAGAATTTTGGCTGGAAGATCTAGAAAAGTTTGGGTGTCTCTGAAGCTCTCGAAGTTCCCTGCCATGAAGTTCAGCACCGCCTCCAGAATTGACCTTGACCCCAAGAGCACAGCATTCTGGTAAATGCTCTGATAATTCTCCAAAGACATGTGATTAATAACAAACTCTTCACATTTCAAGGTCAAGACGTCAATGTGCAGCTCACGTACAGCATGCCAAACGTCGATCATGTTATATTTGTCTAGCCCATTCTCACCTTTATATATCGCCTTCAAAACGAGACCAAAAGTGGCTGGAGAAATGCCTTTGATTGTCACGTGTCTGATAGGGCTCTCTGGTGCATCCTTATTCTCTGACCGAAGGAGAACTTTAAAGAACGCCGAGCATGAGCACAGCTGGAATCTGTGACAGTTGAACTGAGAGTCCCCAATGCTGATTTTCAAATCGCTGAATCTCTCTTCCAGCCAAAGTTCTCCAACATTTTTCAGTACGCTACATGCTAATTCCTGATCAAAGGCCATTCTGGACTGGAAGTTAACGTTGAGCTTGGTACAAAACTGTTCGATCCTACTATGTTACATGCTGTCCTCACCGGCAGACATTGGCTCTCTGAAACAGATCAAAGCAAACTGTTACTAGTTGCAACAAGGTGTACTGATATATTTAATAATAATACTTATACTGTGAATTATAAGTCTTGTATTCAAGCTAATGCCTGCTCACACGGCTTACACTGTTAATAGTGTAATGGTACATTACGTGCTCACTTAGTGCATGTTTATACAGTATATATATATACTAGTTACTGCGATTATACCCGGTTAAAACACAGGCACAAACGTCCTTAAGCCGACCTCAAAATGTGGTTCTTCCACGATCCAGACAGAAGGAGGAGTGGAGAAAGGCAATCTCCCGGTCCACCTTTTTATATATACAACACGGACCGGCTTTTGCTGACGATTGGCGAATTGGGCGGATTGAAAAGATCTATCGGTGATTGTATTTCGTTGCTATATACATTCTTTTTTTNCCCTAAATTATTACCCCCCGGTAATCTGATACCGGTATCAAGCTACCCCCCGGTAATCTGATACCGGTATCAGATTACCGGGGGGTAGCTTGATACCGGTATCAGATTACCGGGGGGTAATAATTTAGGGGGGTAATCTGATCACGGTACACCCCCCGGCTCAAAACACCGCGAAAAAGTCGTTAGAGTCAAAAATTCACAAAAGACGCTGTGATATTTGTTGGCCAGGGTATGTCATACGATTCAGACCAGCCACGTGTGGCAAAGCTAGCGTAGCAGAGCTGCCATTGCTTTTGACAAATGGCTTCCGCTAACAACTATTGACCAAATCATAAGTTGACAATAATAAATAACACAGGGGATTCCCTAATTTAATTTTTTTTTTTAAATTAGGTAAAAAAAAATAGTTTTTATTATATTTGTGTTGCTATCCCTCACGTGTTTATCTTCTATAGCGACTTTTCCAATCTGTTCGTTGAACTGGTTAAGGCACTATTTTCTAAATTTATTTTGCTCATTTATTCATTCTTAATGTGAGCAGTCGGGAAGTGTGTTAGGGTCACGAGTGAGCACTAAGCTCGCACGTGGATATTAGGAAATATATTTAGGCAGTAGGTATTTAAGAATTAAATTGCTGTGAAGTTTGCGTCCCTGTAGTGTAATGGTAACACGTTCAGACTTGCAAGCTGAAAGACCCTGGTTCGATTCTCGGCAGAGCCATGAAATTTTCTAGAGTAGGTTTTTTCGACCTTTCTCCTCAAAATTGATCCTTCACAGTAGTTTGGTAAAATCCCTGGTAACACACTTCCCTAAAATAATATGTAACATCTGAAAAATTATCAGACTGAGCTCACATTCCTCCCCCTTAATAATAAAAAATGAATATTACAATTATGCCTTGCCACCCGGTTACATTGAGGGGAGGCACTATCCTTTACTAGAGACTGTTATGAACATAACATGGTGTGAAACTTACTTCCTTGAGTACATTGGATTTCTATACAATATTACACTCCGAAGTGTTGAAATGTGTATTTTTCTCTCTCAGAGGTTAAGTGTCATTACCATGGCATCAGCTGTTTGACACCAGCTTACACCCACGTCTCTTAGATACCTTTATTCGTGATCCTATGGGGGCTTTTCTTGGAATTTCTGTCTTGACACAGAATTAGCAGAAGTGGCAACACTCTTTAAAGGGAGACACTACCCTTTTTCCAGAGATTGTAATTAATATGGTGTGCAACGTATCACCAAAAATGCAGTGAGTTCCTATGCAAACTTGCACACCAAAGTGCTGAACGGTGCACTTTTCTCCCTTAAGGGTGATGATCTAAGAACAGCTGTCATTTGCGAGGGCACCAGTTGTTGGGCATTAGATTTCACCCATGTTTATTAGACACCTTCATGCATGATCTTCTGGAGGTTTTTGCCGTTTGTCTGTCTAGCTATAAAGTTATTTTATTCAACATCAAAGGGTATTGCTAGTTTCTGATAATTCTGCGTCTAGATAGACAATCCAAAAAAGCCTCTATACGATCCTGCATAAAGCTGTCTAAGAGACGTCGGTGAAATTTGGTGCCGAACAACTGGGGCCATAGCAAATGAAAGTTGTCCTAAGATCATCATCTTTGAGAGACAAAAATGCACCATTCAGCACTTTGGTCTGCCAGTTTGCACAGGAATCCATTGCATTCATGGTGATAAGTTGCACACCATGTTATACGCGTTACAACCTCTGGGAAAGGGTAGTGCCTTCACTTAAATGTCCCATGAATGCCCATGATTGCATGATCTGCGACCCCAGATTGAGAGTTTAACGATGTTATCTTCCCATAACAGCAACAGGTGGTGCTACAGAACACGGGAAATTGTTATAAGTGAATATGAAAAATAGGTTAAATTAATCACTACATTATGATGACGTTGAAATTCGAAAATGGGAACAAGCCGTAAAGGACTGACTTCTATAAACAGACTTCCCTCCAATAGTTGGGGAGCTGGATGGGACAAACAATAAGACATGCCTTCTTCTTCTTGGTTATTTTTTGTTGTCATATTTAACGACTTCTACACAAGAGTTAGTCTCATAATTTGTTTAAAAAAATATATGGAGACTTTGTTGGCTAGTCTGGCTCTATCTGATACTGATTTCCCAACATTTAAATCTTTTTTGAAATTGGAAAACTTAATCTCCCGACGGCATTTCCAATCCGAGTCTCGTCATGTCTCGCGACAGTCGCGTTCACTGATTCATGACTGTTCCTGTTTTCAAACCTCATGCGATGTTAGTTCTATGAGATGAACTGTAATAAGCTTCTGCGTGCGCCAACAGCACCATGCAGTATGCACTGAGTGCCAAAGTAAAAACAAAGCTGTTTTTAACCTAAACTTTAACATGCATGAATGTGCAGTTTCTAGCTGAGATTGTCCACCTCAGTTGTGTTCCTTGATGCGTAGATATCCAAACTGGAGATTTTTTTTTTACCGTATCTGGTTTTGTTCTTCATTTTTATTTCCTTTATTTAGTATAATGCTGTTATGTTGTTTTGTCTGTGAGTATGTATGCAGTTATGTTGTTTTGTCTATGCATTGCCATGTGTGATCAATGTTTGACCACCCATATGTAGCCTGGGTTCGACTAAGTAAAACTGAAACTGAAATTGAAATTTTGACTTATGGACCACAGTCTTGTACAGCAAGCCGGGCGAGGTAAACCTCTGAATACAGGCAGTGCCGGGACTGCGACAAGTGAGCCCCAGAGGGCGACAAATGAGCTCCAGTGATAAGATAAATGAGCACCACGGAAAGACAACGGAGCACTAACATTTTGTTAATTTCTGTACTCACCCTAAAAGTTGAAAGTTGTTCAGTTGTTACTTCCACCATAATAAGTAGTCAAAAACATTTAATATATTTAAGGAATTGTGCAGTCAGAGTCCTCACCTTACTTGCCACTCCCCTTCCGCCCACCCCCTCTCCCTTCTAAAGATCTTTGTAAAACACGTTGGTACTTCGAGCACACACACACACACACACACACACACACACACACACACACACACACACACACANCACACACACACACACACACACACACACACACACACACACACACACACACACACACACATATACATATACATATCTACATACACAGCGATCGATCATAATACACTTGCACATACACTATTAGCAACAAATTATCAAATTTAGGTCAACATTTTATTTAAGAATAAAACAAAAAAACTACAGCATTTTCTTCTGAATTGGTGCTCAGTTGATATATTACTAAAGGCTCAGTTGTTATAACAATACTAAGGGGCTTAATTGTCTTGCGGTCGTAGCACCAGATTAACCTAGTAAACAGTACCGGTAGCATTGATACTTATGTAGCAAATGCCAGGCTGCATCGTGTCACAGCGACACTCGCGTTTCTATTGTTCAGCAAACGATGCCCGCAGACAGTTTTTTTGTCCTAGTGTACATGGACGACCGCGTATCACCACCATTTCATTTTTTGGTCGTGTTTTAGAGCACGTTACTCATCGGAGTTGTTTTAAATTTGGGGGAGAAATTTAATGCTTGGGGGCTCTGCAAAGGGTTCGACAGTAGAGCATTGCTTGACGTCATGACGTCTAGAAAACATTTCCATTGGTTTTAATGGCTTTGAACCGTCACTTCAATGAAAAGTTCGTGTGGCGGCATTAAAATGCTCCTCATTTTTCATAATTATTCCTGTCTATCAAATACAGTAAGCTTAAATAAACTAATGTATTGCCTAAGTTAGTACATATCTATCTCCGAAAGAAGCATTTTCATTTTGCTTTATCAATATCGTTTGCTCATATGTATACTATTACTAAAGTTTTTGTTAGGGTTATTGTTGGAAAGAATTCATATTTTGCGCGTGTGGCAATGTTACACTATCTCCATCTAAATGGAGAATGCCCTGGGTGGTTGTGGGCGCGTGGCGCTGTGACATGGTGAAATTGTGCAACCGAGAGTGACTGGTGTTGTTGCACGGTGCTTTCAAATGCTACGGGCCCCGCATTTTGAGGGGCGTCGCATTTTTTTTTGGAGGGGGGGGGATTTGGGGGTCCTCAGCACCAAATGTTTGCAACTTTCAGGTAAAACGGGTCTTCTTTCCCGACAATTTCAGAAGTTGTGTATTAGTCAGAGTGCATTTCATATGGAACAAAGTTGTTGGGACCTGGCGTGTGCTTGGCAGTAAAATGAGTAAACTGCAATGTGTGTGTTAATAAAGTTCCATAATTTTTTTGTTTCCTATTCAACTGCATTTTATTTTTTTAATATAGAACCTCTTAATAACATATTATTGCTACAGGCCCGGCACTATTTTAAGCCGGCCTTGGATACATGGTTAAGGCTAGGACAACATGACACCAGACAAAATAGACCAAAGTACGCACCCAGGTCAACTTGTGCCTCTATCAAATCGATCTAGGTCTAGCTGGGGGAAGTAAAGATAACACCCGAAACACAGATTGTCAGCTTGCTGCTAAAGAACCCTGTGAAACTCAGTCTCATTGTTATAACTACATCTCTCTCTTAATCAAAATCTAAGCAGTAGGACGGTATTACCAGCGAAACTGATACTGCATAGGGTTATGTCAAAAATGCCGTCGTCAACCATGCCAGGCCAAACACTGCGTCGCCATGTTGCCTCTCTGATCATGTACTTTTTCGTTTTGCAAGATTGCTGAAGCAAATTTTGCGGAGGAAAAATCTTTTCACTTTACTGTTAAAAAGAAGAAAACCAGGCATTTTACCTACTTTACTCAATACTTCGCATTTCCCAACAACCTGGAAGCAAAGTGTTTTGGTTTTTTTTGCGTGAGCATTTTGTCCTACTGCAGGGGAAAATCCCCTCACGTGGCAACAACCTGTGTCGTGATGCGAAAGACGGTGGCGAAGAGAGTGGATGAAGCTTGCACATAATATGACACATTGATATCAACTATGGATTTCCATATTGTACAACATAGGTTCACCATCAACATAAACATAGGAAAGTTACTCACCTTTCAAGGGCCAGAAACCTTTGAAACGTACAGAAAATCTCAATGCACAACACTCTGCACTGTTTGTCTGTTTGTAGCTGTATCGTATGTGGTATAATAAAATTGCCAGTTACGTGAGGTCGTGTCCAACTACCGTATTCATGCCAGTAATAAAGTTAACCCAGGCAACGATCTAGTGTACATAATGTACATTCACCAACTGAGGCTTGTCTCAAGTGTCCTCGGCACTGAGAAAGATAAAGTTTTGAAGTCCCACACTCATTTAGTACACAAGATGAATTGTTTAACCCTTAACATGCGCAGATTGTTTTGTCTATGTAAAGATAAAAACAATGTCGTGAAGGTTGTATGAGATGCCAGACCTATGTTATTTCGATGTCATCCAAACTGACGCCTAAGACAATCAAGGCTTTTAAGGGGCGAATATGATTCACCATCAGATTCAAAAATGGAAGTTTTGTCATAATCCATGACAGAAATGGAAGGTATGGGAACGGAGGGAGAAGGGTTGGGAGCACCACACAACTGCACCATCCACACCTGACTGCGTAATTTCATAATGTGACACAGCGCCGGGAGTATATGAGCCTGCGCCAACTACAGTTCGTTTCATGGAAAAAAAAAAAACAAAACACCAGAGTTTTTTGGCAATATTAAATGTGTTCTTGACGGATTTTTTTAAAAAAAAAATTGCATGTGAGGTGACTCTGAGTAGTCTTAACATAATTTTAAAAATGAGGTTCTGTCCGATGTTTGTCAACATTTAAACGCTATAGAATGGGTACCTAAGCTCCAGTCCTTATGACTGAAATGACAGAAGTTTTACAGCATAGTTTTATAGTATGTAGATCTAGATTGCACCATAAAGCATAATGATACATAAACTGCTCCATACATTTTTCATCATCCAGTACTGCTCCCTAGTGATACAGAGATTGAACCAGTATGTAACATGATCTTCTTGCTTTCTAGGCTTTACGTTTGGTGTTTGGTGTTTTGTTTTGTTTTTTGTTCTGTTAGCCGATTTTTTAGAAGAAATTTAGTGCTGTTCTATGTTTATATGATAATACTTAGTTGTTCCCCACGTCAAAGACCTTCCGTCAAATGTACCCGTGGTAAACCTTAAGGTTCCTGAATTTATTGTTCAGTATTCACCGAAATTTGACAGGTATGCTGCTCTTATTGTTGGTACAAAGCTGAGAGTTCTTAAGAAGTATCAGTTTCTGAGCAAGCCAAGATGGCTGCGACTGGAGCGGAAGAGCTAGAAAAGGGTGCACTGATTTGCAAGTCTTGTTTGCTATACTTTGATATTTACCTCATTTATTAGCATACATACCACTGTTGACTATCGCTACATCCTCTTCCGACACAAGACCCCCGCCGTTGTTAAAAATTTCCACTAACAAATTTGAAACTGTAGATGGTGCCGCCATCGTTGCCGAGTTCCCACTTCCGGAGTACCGCAAAAGATTTCCAACTTTCTACCAAACTCTAAACGCTGCACACATTTCCCCTACCGCATTTGTGAGCCATAAACGTGGATTGAATTTGTATAATAAAATTAAATCAAATGACCGAACCGACAGAAATATAAACTCATGTACATTTTCAGTCGATATGTGAATTTCTAGCAAAATTGCAGATAATTAGACGGCCAGACAGTCGCGTATAATTAATTTCGACAGGAGGTTTATTTGCGTTATATTATAATTACGATTGTGATTATGGTTCATATTATTTTTAGAATCTTTGAGATAACAGGCTCCGAATGCGGCTAATGTGCACTGATTTGCTCCGGAAACTTTTTGATTCGGTTTTGTTTTTTTTTTGAAAATATATTTTGGGTAAAACCTGCTTTGTATACTGTTATTTTCTATCACATCACTGCTGTCAACGAGACCTAAAACTAGTGGTAAATTGGCACAACTTGATTTTTATTACGTGACATCACTGGGCTATGATCTATCACATTATCCAGACGATTAAGCATTGACATCAGAATGTTCTAAGTGTTATTGTCTCATAACATTTTACTTTCACTGTCTATGATCTACCACATCATCCAGATGGCTGAGCATTGACATCAGAATGTTATATTATTGTCTCATAACATTTTACTTTCACTGCCTATGATCTAGATCTACCACATTATCCAGATGGCTGAGCATTGACATCAGAATGTTCTATTATTGTCTCATAACATTTTACTTTCACTGTCTATCTATGATCTACCACATTATCCAGATGGCTGAGCATTGACATCAGAATGTTCTATTATTGTCTCATAACATTTTACTTTCACTGCCTATGATCTATCATATTATCCAGACGATTAAGCATTGACATCAGAATGTTCTAAGTGTTATTGTCTCATAACATTTTACTATCACTGTCTATGATCTACCACATTATCCAGATGGCTGAACATTGACATCAGAATGTTATATTATTGTCTCATAGCATTTTACTTTCACTGCCTATGATCTATTACATTATCCAGACGATTAAGCATTGACATCAGAATGTTCTAAGTGTTATTGACTCATAACATTTTACTTTCACTGTCTATGATCTATCACATTATCCAGACGATTAAGCATTGTCATCAGAATGTTCTAAGTGTTATTGTCTCATAACATTTTTCTTTCAGGTGTACGAAAACGCAATGGTCGTCCAGCCACTCCTTCAGCTACAACCTGCAGATCATGAAATCAAAATGCAAAGACGCTGGAGGACAGTGTCGGAACATCGGGGAGAGATACAGGTACGAACCTTTCCAACGAACTATTTATCATATTTATTATATCATACTGTCACTGCAGAAAATTGCACTTCAAACCCCCAAAATTTTGCATTAAAAGTTGCAAACTTTGCATTGCAAAAAGCGGTAAATTTTGCAAAAAATTTACACAAATAGCTCAAACTTTGCTATATTTATCATCACATCGCATTTTTCACCACTACTATGGCAAAGTTGTAGGAATGGAACACATTTACTCTGCTCCTGTTAACGCAGTATTGTGACTGTGTCATAAAAAGTGCATTGTTCAGCTGAAAATGGCAAAATTTGCACCGTCTAAATTTGCGAAAACTTGCAAAACTGCAACAAAGCCTCAAAGTGTTGAATTTAGCAATAACCTGCGAGCGCAGTTTTCTGAGGGGACAGATTATATTGTGATACCTCAAGTGAGGTGTATGCTTAGCGGGTCCACTAAAAACATATAGAGAGAGAGAGACGTAATTCTGTGTCATAGGGAAAGTTCAGCCTAGAGCCAGTGCAGTCGACCTAGATTTTGAGACTAATGACGTAGACAGTAGGATGAAAAAAGCTTTTTAATGTGAGCAGTCGAGAAGTGTGTCAGGGTCAAGGGTGAACACTAGGTTCGCACGTGGAAGTTAGGGAACAATATTCAGGTTAGTAGGTACGTGTATATAAGAATTAAATTGCTGTGAAATTAGCGTCCCTGTCCCTCCGGTGTAGTGGTAACACGTTCAGACTTGCAAGTCAGGGCAGCGGGTAATCTTGTCTTCTCTCAGATTACTTACCACCTTCTTCTAAAGTCCCTCTCGTGATACAGATTTAATACATTGTGTATATATATATATATAAGGGAAGCGCTGAATCTGTGAGGCAGTACCTGGGTTTTCAGATCATCGGCGAGTAAAACTTGCTAACCATGAATAAGTCGTATTGTCGATGCTTGTAAATAGCTTACAGGTGAAATAATAATATTATGAGTGTGATGTTGAAAATTTTGCAGAACATTTCGGATTAGTTAAATTGTGCTGGCTAAATACAATAATATATCGGTAATCTCAGATTCACAGATTACATGGAAGCTATGCCCCTAGTTAACCGAGTAAAGGTGGTCTTTAGTAATAGGTTATATATTATATCAAGCAAGAAAAGGCAAAACCAACCGATTTAATGCGATAAAATGAAAACTAAGACTACAAAGTGCAAAATCTATCTATCTATCTATCTATCTATCTATCTATCTATCTATCTATCTATCTATCCGTCCGTCCGTCCGTCTGTCTGTCTGTCTGTCTGCCTGTGTCTGTCTGTCTGTCTATCTGTCTACCTACCTACCTACCTATCTATCTATCTATCTATCTCTCTGTCTGTCTGTCTGTCTGTCTGTCTGTCTGTCTGTCTGTCTACCTACCTACCTACCTATCTATCTATCTATCTATCTATCTATCTATCTATCTATCTATCTATCTATCTATCTATCTATCTATCTGTCGGGCGAATATTTGAAACAATAAATTTAAGATACAATCTGTGATACGGTTGTTCGTTTTCTTATGGGAACATATTCCATCTTTCCATCACTTTCCAGTTATGGTACTCGGAATAATCCGAATGAATTCCTATCTTAATTTTACGGTACCAAGAATTTGTAATAATATAAAGCGACCTTTCAAAGCAGAGTTACGCCTGTACATTTCTTGCTCCTAGTTTACGGTTGTTACTATGTTTTAAGGTACTGTTCTTGTATTTGCTGATAGAGTTTTGTAATCTTGACCCCCAGAACATTCAAATTCTTTTCCAGTGACACTGTGGAGGGAGAGTATCATGAAGATTGCTGGTGCCAGCGATTGTGGCCCTCGCTGACGTCACAAACATCTTGTGCGAGTCTTGCGGCTGATGAGTAATAAACAGACTTGAGATCACAAGCACCTATTGTTTTTTTGTTGTTTTTTTTTTTCGGTCCTACAGCACCTATTGTATTCTCTTCTTTCGGTCCTAAAGCACTTATTGTTTTTTCTTCTTTCGGTCCTATAAAAACAAAATATATTATTTTACAAATAAAGTCTGTTTTCGGATTTTTTTCTTTTTCTGTGGAGGTTAAAGTACTTCTTTTGCCCGAATTTTTAAGGGGAAGAAAAAGGGGACGGGGGGAGGGGGAAGAGGTCAAAGCCCAAAATTCTTCACGAATCGCTTTCAGAAACAGTCCCTCGCATTCTAATTTGGTCCCAATTTTTTAGCAATCTGGTTTTGAGCGCGTGCTAATACACAGACCCAACACACTTTATTTTTATATCTGTATGTTTCAAACTGTACCTGCAACTTTAAACTTGGATGCTTTATTTAGATCACAGGTCTTTTTACGTATTTTTACACCCTGACATTGGCTGGCAGGACCCTAATAGGACTGTACACAAACATTGATGTGGCCTTAACTTGAGACAGATCACCCCTGAGTACCATGACTGGAAGGGTGGTGAAACCTCATGTACATAATTATGTCCATATTCGGGCTCATTTTTTTGTTATTGTTATTGTAAGGACAGACATAAGATGGGTCTCTGACCTGTGCCTGCCCAAAGAACAGAGGCGAATAAAATTTTAAAATACAAAGCATTTTTTTAAAAAAGGGGTCTGAAACTTAGAGACCACAAAGTAACAGAATCGCTGTTCCTTCTTTCCCGTAGGTTAAATTCAATTGAAAGGATTGGAGACTTGTTTAGTGGTCTCAACATTGTAATTTATTAGATCCCAAAGCCATAGACAAGATGTGCGCCTTCTACATGCCCCATACCCCCCTCCCCACTCCTCCCGCCCAAGTAAGAGTCTGTATCTCGCCTTCCTCTATTAAGTCCTCCGACTTTTTGTGACTGATTTAGTATCACTGCATAAACTCCCTTCCCTTGCTCCTTCCCCCCACACCTAGACGACTTTATTAGTAAGGGCGCAACCACACACACTTTTTTTTTCCACAATAGGTTGTTGTAAATCCCGCTAAAATGAAAAAAAAAATAAAACTCTCCTGGCCAAAACAGTAATACTAATATTAAAATCGAAACGCCATTCTGCTATGAAATCTGGAATTAAAAATCCGTCCCAAATTCTGGCTTCTTTGGGTGTATGTGCCCTAATTAATTCAGTCCTAATTCCAATTTCTTTAAATCCAACAACACGTGATTGAGTATCTGATATAGTCTCTGATATATAACTCAAAAAACGCAATCAACAGTCCACTCCGCTTTATCGAAACCCCTTTGAGTTGCAACATTCCTCTTGATCAAACGGTATCTTTCTTTAAGGTGACAAAATATTTTGTTTTCACTGGACAATGAATAGCAACACTTTTAATCGGCATTCTTTCATTTTTCAAAGGAGTTGCAATTACACCGCGTCCGCAGTACCATCTTATCATAAAAACCTGATATAAGTGCAGTGGTAACAACTACTCTGTCGTTTTACGACAAAATGCCGATTGCGCCAAACTGAAAATTTGAAAACAGATGCACAACTTTCGCCCTGCACATTATATTTATCATTCAATAAACTCCATATGCATACTGTTGACTATCATGAAGAATTGTAAAAGCCACGAAGAGAAATACAATTATCAGGGGCATGGCACAATATTTCCGAACGCATTACTCCAAACCTGCTGTACGTAAAATTAGGGAGGAACCGTCAACCTCCATGAATTTCGATGGAGGAGATTTAGCGTCAATGTCTGCTCAAAAAAGGTGCAAGATTCTATTATTTATAGTGTGTGGGTAAGTTTGTGCCGCTTCCCCCTATTTCGCCCTTCTTACTGACGAAGTTAAATTTTCGAATTTCGCTTTCCACTGGTTTATGACGCCCTACAGTGTGAAGCCTTCGAGCACCGCATCAACGGATAAAACTCATACATGTAGTCATTCACTGATTCAGGAGTGCCCGCTGATTCACTTACTGCACTGCCGCTCGTGAGTACATTCTGTACTATTCATATCATTCTCAGAATCTCAGCTCCATCATTATGAAGCATTCGTTACACAGGACATAAACTGGCATAATTACTATCATTATTACTATTACTATTATCATTTTTTTTTCATACTTTATGGAAAAAAAAACTGCGCACGCACAGAACTGGGTACGATTTATATTCGCTGCCAGGTCTGAGCCAAATAATTTTAAAAAGAAACATAAAAACATTGCCGCCGCATCTCAGTGTTACTGATAGTGCAAGGATTTCCATGTTGCAGAAAATCTTATTTTAGTCACTTAATGTCCCATTAATGAGTGTCCTTGCTAGTAGAAAATAAAGCTGTGTATAGGTGAATTTGATCTGCTTTGGTGTTTATTGCCTTTCCCCTGAAAACAGC
>JAWQUT010000346.1:588279-602964 GCA_033807755.1 Ellobium chinense | reverse complement strand
CCCACCACCACCTTCCCCCCACCTCACCCATCCCGATTCTACTCCCACTCCAGTCCAACCCCCCAAATCAATTATCAGTTTCTCCTTGCCCTTCTTGCCTTAGCCATTATCTCCCCTTGGCTATCCACTGAACAATGCTCCTCTAACGACAACCACCTGTGAAAACAACGCACAGACATGCCATCACTATGTTGTCGACAAGCGTTCAGCCCCATTGTGATGGCCCAT
Source organism: Ellobium chinense (assembly GCA_033807755.1). Taxonomy (NCBI): domain Eukaryota; kingdom Metazoa; phylum Mollusca; class Gastropoda; order Ellobiida; family Ellobiidae; genus Ellobium; species Ellobium chinense. The sequence continues at coordinate 602,736 of JAWQUT010000346.1, read as the reverse complement.
GTGGCCCGTCAATATATTCTAATATTGTCCATTATTGACTGGTTAATCTAGTTAATGTATTCGCATTTACAGCAGGTTTGCCAGATTTTTTTTTGTAGACCCGGAGCCAAATAGCATACGAAAAACGGCCAAAACAGGGCCAAACCATGTTTGAAAACGACCGGCTGGTCAAGATTTGACACAAAACAAGAAATTAACAAGAACAAACTATTTGTGTACTGGATATACATCATAATATAATCATCATAAACCTTTCTACTTACGTTAGAGCAATACAAGCAATGACTGTTAGATGGAATCAGTTTTGGGAATATTTATATTCAGCAGACAATTATTATAGAACCCTAGCACTTGAAATATCAACAAATATGAAAAGAGCATAAGTATATTTTGTAAAGGAAATTAGACAGTCTTGAATCGAACTCGATGGAACCGAAAATGAGCCAAAGAGTCACGGACTCTTGAAAAGAGTCGAAAATTTGGCGTTTGGCTTCGAAAGACCCAAATGTGAAATGTGGCAACCTTGATTCATGTACAAGCTAACCCCACGTGTGTTTAGTGGTATCCCTTTGCAAGTGTCAAATTCAAATTTGCCTCTGGTCAAGAGGATAACAAAATAATTATTATTATTTAACCTTTAAATTTCACGACTGTCAGCCCCTGTTTACAGCAAAATTCGAAAATTGGAACTGACGCGCAGAGGAACATTAGTGTTTGTCCGTAACTCATTTAGTCATTCATTTTAATGCTTCTCTCTCTCTCTCTCTCTCTCTCTCTCTCTCTCTCTCTCTCTCTCTCGCTCACTCCGACCATATATCTTCTCTCTCACTCTTTTCCTCGGTTTGTGAGTGTGTGTCCTCCTATCTCATGCTTTCATGGACTTTTTTTTTTATACAATAAGCTTTAAATAAACTTCTTAAACTTGTCTTTGGAAAGGAAGATGGGGGTGGAGGAAGAGGAAGGAGAAAGAGGATAATATGACATAATTTCGCCCCAGAAGTACAGAAATAAAAAATTTGGTGAGAACGCTGCAAGTGACTCCCTTTCTCTCTTCTCTTTACTTTTATTCGCATTGAAAAAAAGCACATGTTTTTCTCCAAAAAATTTAATGAATTTATCCTCAATAATTAGCCTTTTTTTTTCTTTTTTTAAATATCAAAGTGACACATTCCTAAATAATATCTACTGGTGGAACATAGGTTTTCAGATTCTTCTGCCTTCATTGAAAAAAGAAAAAGTGATGATGATGAAAACAATGACGAAGAGGTGGAGATAAAGTGATTAGCGACTTTCTTCTTCAGCACCTTTCAAAACAATTAGAGAGCTTTTATTTCGGGTTTCGAACATCTTGCGGATTCAGTGTGTTTATGGCAAAGGTAGACAGTTGCGTAATTCCCTGGTGGTGTGATTATATTGCACGTTTCAAACTGGAATTTCACATCTAAGGCTATAGAGAATAGAGCCTATTTAGATTCAGATTCAGGTCTTTTTGTCTTCATTGTAGTACAAGGTGGAAACGGACCACTTAATAACAGAAATGGGGAGCGAGCAGACGCAAAGAGATGCTCACACAAAGTAGGATAAAGGTGAAAGTGCTCAAAGAGGCAAATGCAGAGAGAAAATGCAAGAAGGAAAGAAAGTGATGTGGTGGGAATCGAACCCGCGACCTCTGCGTCGGCACTGCGGCACCCCCTTCCCCCTTCTTATCTTTATTGTATCACTGCCATTGGACATAATTATAAGCAGACATATGGACAGACAATCAGACAAAATATTTTAAAGGACAGACAATCAGAAAAAGGATAAACAGACAAAAATTAAATGGACAGACAATCAGAGACGTGCAATATGACAGTAACACACACACACACACACACACACACACACACACACACACACACACACACACACAAAACAAACCAAGCCATCTACAGTGGAGCACGGAAAATGAGTACGCCAAAGGACAGACCGAAAGTGTACTTATTAACAAAAGTACGTATTAACCACACACATACTCTTAGGAAAAAATAATAGGCACCAAAAATACTACATCCAATATCCGTGTTTACGTACTAAGCTTGTCCGTATTAAATGTGCTCCACTGTACATATAAATGTGCATGCCTTTTTTTTTTTCTTTAGCTATTTAACTTTTGAAAAATTACAGTAATGTTGTTGATGCCGAAATTGCTAGTGTTAACGGTAACGGCAATAACAAGTTGACGGTAACGGAGATGGCTAAAGGCCGATATCATTCACGAGATTTTATCATTGTTGCAGAGATGCCACTCTCCAGAGAACTCCCCAAAGTCAGCCAATCGTTGGTGTTCGCATAGGACCAGCCAAGTTTATACATTATATTATGACGTATAGTCAGCCGGCCATTCCTATACAAAGACCAACGTAAAGTTGTTTTTCAGTTAGAGAGAGCTATATCAAGTCAAGAAACTGCTTGGAATGTTGAATAGCAGCTGGGGAATGAAAGTATAAATGAATTTTTTCAGATTTTTTTTTCCTTATTCAAAGACTCTTGCCCGACTTCTTTGATCTCTCTCTCTCTCTTTCTCTCTCTCTCTCTCTCTCTCTCTCTCTCTCTCTCTCTCTCTCTCTCTCTCGCTTTTTTTTTACTTCTTTTCCTAACAAGTCATCTGCTTTTTCCTTTAGTGAAACTGATCCGAAATTAAAAACAACTTTTTGTTTCAAATTTCTTATGACTCGGGCGACCTGCCTAGGCGAACTATGAATGTCAAAAGAAGACCACCAAAAAAATACACACAGGGTGGAATCTCATTATTAAGTATTCATTTGATAAGTATACCTCATGTATGCATTTCACAGACCAGAATACATTAATATTATGTAATTTCTTTACTTTAGTGGTCTTCAACATTAAGTATACCGTAATATGAGGTATACTTTTTCCTAGCTCCTAAGGCATACCTATCAAGTAGGTTTTCTGTATCCGTACCATATCAACCAAAAGACTAGAGCAAATTAAAGCAATGGCTGTGGCAAAACTCGCTTCTTCAGGTTTTTGGCATCTATTAGAAGGGCAAATCACTGATTGTGTACAACTCACTTAATCTGCTAATATATAAAATCCTCTTTTTTTGGAGCCCTGCCAGACAGTGTCAGGGTGTAGAAATACGTAAAATGACCCGTGATCTAAATAAAACATCCAATTTTAAAGTTTCAGGTACAATTTGAGCCTGTTAGATAACAGAAAAAATGTGTGTAGGCCTGTGTATTCGCACGCGGTCAAAATCAGCCAAATGAAAAATTGGGGACCAAATCAGAATTCGAGGTGGCCGTTTTCGAAAGACATTTGGGAAACATTTTGGGCGTTGACCCCCCTTTTTCTTCCTGTTAAAAGATCGGGCAAAAACAGTACTTTAACGTCCATGGAAGAACTTTTCCGAAATCACAGTGATATATGCAGAATAACACAAAATGTTAATAGGGTCAAAAGAAGAAAAAAACAATGGATGCTAAAGACCTTCATAACGCAAGGGAAACAACCGAAGATAAAATACTTGCGACAGACTGGAAACTGGAAATGGTGGAAACGATGGAACCATATTGCAGACAAATGTACAGGGATTCAGTTCATTGATGATGGCAAAGAAAATGGAATCAAACCCTGTTTCTTTCCAAGCCTACCATTTCTACCCGCTCCAGCTCAGTTTCTCTTGGCCACAAAGATTACAAGACTGAGGTCTGAAGGGTTACGATTAACTGACATGAATTTATGCATTACGCAGTAGATAACGGTTAAAACGAAATCCGCGGAATCAAAAGACTTATCTTCGGTTTAAACAGAGTTTCGGTTTAGACAGAAAAGCCTCAAAAAGAGGAAAGTAAAATGGGCTTCTTGTTCCTTATTATTTTAACGGTACTTTAAGTTTAACATTTACCGATTAAGACTTTGTCGACTTTGTAAATATACATGAATTTAATTAAATGATGATGAATGGGAAATGAATGCCTTTTCTTTTCCATGCCTACCATCTCTGCCTGCTCCAAACCTGCTCAAAGCCGCAAAGAATATTGAGTTGAAGTCTTAAAATGGAAGATTCACGAACATGGATAATATCCAGCAGACAACGGTTAAAACGAAATTCACGGATGTTTGCTTTAAAAAGGGTTTGCAGAAATTCATTTAAAAGAGGAAATTAAACGGAGCTTTTCATTTCCTTTCGTTTTAAACGTTATCTATTATACACGAATGACATATAGCTTAATACGGTTATTTCGCATTAATCTTAGATCAAAATACCCAGAATATATCTTTGCATGATACAGATAGGGACCTCCTTCGTCCCCTCCTCCATCTGTCTCATCCTAGTTCCTACCACATGTTACTGGGCAGCATCGCCTTTTGTGGGGCAAAAAGGTACATGATTGCACCATGTGTAAAAAAAAAAAAGTTAACTTTCAAAATTAAGAAAAAAAAATCTGAAGTTATCAAATTACTGAAGATTTTCTATTTGTTTTTCTTGCAAGTTCCATTGATATACTTCGTCACGATGAAAACCAGTAAAGACAGATTTATGTCCAAGACATTTATAGCGTGGCGGAGCCGGTGTACAAGAGACGCACTTTGCGCACTGAACAAGTACATGCGTTCTTAATTTTTTTCAGCTGTGTCCAGAGAGGACGAAGTATTGATTTTAGGAGCATATCTATAACTGTGACATAACTTTAATGCCATAAGTATATGAAACTTTCAATATTTGCAGACAATATATATCTGCTGATGTTTGCCAGATTTCACCTTTATAAATTTTGAATGTTATCAAAGCTATCAAATCTTGATTCAAGTTGTTTTGTCTTTGTTGTTGTTGTTGTTTTTTTTTGGGGGGATGGGGGGTTGGGGAAGAATAGGGGGNGGAAGAATAGGGGGCAAGGGGGCACCCATACAAGACATGATGGGTTGGCTCACTGGCTTTTTTGAATGTGTTCTATAGTTAAAGTGGTATTTTATTTGATTTTTGTATGTGTTGCGCTTCTGTATGTTATGCTCGTCGTATTCTAATTGCTATGCTTTATCTGTATCGTTTGCTCATATACATATACACACATTTTTTCTGTCTTTCTACTCAGCGATTCCTGTGAAGCAAGGCATGCACGAGTGAGCAAGAACAAAATATTCAGGGTTATTGATTTTTTAAAAATAATCTTAGCTCCCTAAAGCTCATATTAAAGACAGAATGTGTGCGAAAAGGTGTGTGCATGTNGGGGGGGGGGGGGGGGGGGAAGAAGGGGGAGGGAATGAAATGATGGTTGGTCTTTCTAGCATAGTTGAATAATATACCTGTCCCTCTAGAAAGGCACGGTGGCAAATTACCGCATATTTCCGCGTCAGTTTGGAAATTTAGATATTTTCCGCAAATTTGTTACATACTTTGCCTGAACAGTGCACCGCGAGGCTCACCATGCCATGGTTGCATTTCTGCCTAAACGGGAACACCAAAAATATATTATTATTATTCCATTTCTGCAGCTTTGCGATGGTACCATAGTAAACAATGGACAGGTGATAAATAGAAAGAAGTGACGAAAGCTATTTTTTGCAAATGCTCATGCCAAATTTACCGCTTATTGCATGCACATTTTGTAGTTCTTGGTGCAAATGTTGGGGGGTTTAAAATGCAATTTCTGGCAGGAACAGAGGCGGATGTACCAATCTCCTCCACCAGCATAGGTTTGCGGTAATTAGGTATTTTCAGCTCCATCACGTGACCTAGGAAATCTTGTTCACACGTTTGTTTGTTTACAGGCTCTGCTCATGTATGATTACTCGTCATTTATCAAAATATCCTAGCAATCCCTAGATCACGTGGTGTAACTGACCCGTCTGAAAATACCTCATTCATTACTAATGCACATTCCCTACAGTCATTGCTGTTGAGGGCTCGTCTTGTTTACGCCGGATCTTATGCGGCATTATGACTGGTTGCGTATTCAATAGCCACGCTACACAGCAGCGCCTGGACCCCTCCTACTCTCCCGCACCACACTTATTCTCACCCTCCCCCACTCCAGCTTTCTCCCACGATCGACAATCTCACTTCCTCTTGGGGCTATGCGCATGCCCAACTGCCAGCCAGTACCTGTCCAAGTATGGCCTTGGCCTAGCTAGAAGGGAAATCCCCTTTTAGACTATAACGTGGTCTTACATAATGAGGCATGCTTTTCATTAGAAAGCGTAAAATGACTTATAATATTATAATCATTTTAAATAACTTAATAAGATGAAGTTATGGTTGTGATGTTCTTGTTGTCTTGCAGAGCCAGTAAACTCCCTCTTCAGTTTTTTACATCTAAAATGTAAAAAAATCGTAAATTTTTTTTTAAATCTTGCCACAATAACTAACAACATCGTTTAGCCAATGAGATGCGCGATAATGACTTTGGCCCGAAGCTCTTCTGTACGCTAGCAAGCAAAGGGAGAGAAGAAAGAAACGCAGATTATCTCCCTGCGCGCTTGCGTAATCATGGCTAACATTGCGGCTGCTTGCATTCTTTGTTCCCCAAAATGGTTACGCACGGATAAAGGCAGGGAGGAAGAAAAACAGACCCTATACTAACAACAAAGACCCAAGGTGGCTGGCTGGCTGAAATATTGATCGATGGCAGTTGGAGTGAATCGCAAATAGGGGGGAAATGGAGGTGGGAAAGGGGGGGAAAGAGGGGTGAGAAGAGGGAGAAAAAAAGGAAGAGTAGAAAATTCCCGCCAATTTTTGTTTACGCTGACCATCGCTACACGTGGGCATGGGAAACTCAAAATATGGCGGGAAAAGTTACGAAACTGCGTTTTGAGAATCGAACAATGTTTGATTGTCCTAGTTTAGAGTGGACAAAGATGCAGGGGGTTATTTAACAGGTAAGAAACTGACCAGATGGTCATTCAGCGACCAGCTCTTCAACAGTGAACTTCATCTCCATCCAGCCAGTGGACAGCCCAGATGATCATCATGACACCAAGATACCATTTTTACCCTCACTGATGCAGTATCCAAGCAAGGGAGAAACTGAAAGACAAGACAGTCTAAGACTCCTGAGTGAGCAAGAAAAGCAAAATGCAGCATTAGGATACATGTAAGTTTGTTGTTTCGTAAGGCCTGTTTCGGTTATCATTTTTTTTTTCTGTTTCATAATTGAGTGTCGTTTTCTATTATTCAGTGTTATGCATGTACAGATAATTGCTTTTTAACTCTTTAACTCTTGTCATAAAGTATCCCTACAATCACACATTCTTAGACTCGCTTGTTTCATAACATTTTTATTTTACCTACTCAGCTGCAATTTTCAAACTTTAAAAAAAAATATATATCTGTTCTTCTGTGTGGAATATAGAACTACATCAGTTTTTATTTTCATTTTGTCTTTTCTAATGCTCTGAATATTATTAGGATGTCTACTTTACCCACATTTCTGCATTTATTTCTTAGCCTATTTGTGTTTGCTTGTTTTGTTGTAGCTGCTTGTCTCTGCTTTCCTTGTAAAATCTATTGATAATGTATGTTAATGTAATCCCGAATCAAGCTAGACTAGATCTAGACGTTTGGTTTTATTTGCATTTTTTTGTTACAGCCAATACTCATAATAGACTAGTAGGCAATGGCTAAACGAAATCCGTGGGATCAAAGACTTATGTTCGGTTTAAACAGAGTTTCGATTAAGACAGAAAAGCCTAAAAAGAAGAGAATAAATGGGGTTTCTTGTTCCCTTTCGATTTAGTAGACCTTACCGGCATCTAATGTATTAATGTTTAAATTTCAAACTTTCACATCTCAAATAACAGCAAACTGCAACGGCCAAATCCTGCTATAAATAATATCATTATGATGATGCCCATTGTTGAAATGTCAAAACTCACGCCATTTCACCACCGTCAACAGGTCTGGAATCCTAAAATTTCGTGATTTAAACAAAAAGTCTTGCTGTTGGAAGGATTTCAATTTAAACGCATAGTCTTTCAATGTCCTTTTAATCACGAGGAACTTGACATTTCAATTTTTGCCAAAGCAGAAAAGTTTGTTCCTATCAGTCCTATGTTATGTTTACTCTACCCTCTCTCTCTCCTACCAATCACACATTCTTAGACGGCTAATGCTAGGGACTTTTAGTTGGTGGATTTACGGATACAACTTACAAATAAATTACAATAATGAGACACTCTACGTGTTACCAGAGACTTTAAAAGTTACTTTACACCACTACATACTACTTTACACCACTACATACTACACTGATACTACAACATGGTAGATCAGCACACTTTAATCCAGTAGCCTTCAGAATGAGGAGAGCGGATATGTTATGTGATGATAATATGCGCCACAAGTTGGCATGTGAATATAAATATACCTATGCCTATTATGGTGTAATTCATTTCGAACTATCACTCTAAGCTAAGTTTATTCCAATCCCAAAGTGTAGGAAATAATTATTATGCAGAAGTCTTTACTTTTGGGGGAAGTGAGCAGACTTCAGGTTGCCCCAGCCTGAAGCGATATCAATTTTGGCGCGAGTTTGAAATAGCCAAGGTCAGCGTGGCTCCGTCGTACTTAAGCATCGTCGTAAAAAAGCTAATTCCGTCCAGGTAGTGACGCTGCTTTATAGTCCAACACTGCTTGGTAATTTACTTCGGTTCTTTACACGTGGGCTTACGAGTTGTCTGGCTCTATTCAAAAAGATAAAGAGATGCAAAGCTTTACAGAGCCTTGAACGCTTTAATAGGTATGCCTTCTTCTACGCTACACGAACATAACACTGTACGTGTATTCTTTAATGGGCAAACGAAATGACAACGCAAACGGTTGATTCCGGTAAATTTGGTCCCAAAACTTGCAAAAAGTTCGCATAAACTTTAACTTTAATCGATTACATGTACCATAAATTTGGGAGATTTCTTTTACAATTTCTGTTTATATTATAACACAGTTCTTCAAGTACTTAGTGAGGGAGAGGAAAAGGTGTGCCGCACAATTCACAATTATTGTGATCAGCTTCACTAAAATTAACTTTAATCCTGACATCTGAGCATGGTTAAAACAAAGAGAAACAGTATCTCAGAATCTCATGGTATTTTCGCGCGAAAACGAAGGGCAAAAGCGCGGGAAATTGTAAAAATAGCTCAACGGAAAAACCAGGGGAATCCCCTTCGATAGGCTACGTAACGAGGCGGGAGAATAATGGAGCAGGGAAAGAGTGGTTCGTGTTGGTCAACATTACGTGCAATTACGTCTGTCCCAGACACTGACCAGCCTTTCTTCCCCATTTCCCCACCACCCAAACTCCCGCCACGCTACTCGGATTGCCGGGGCCAAGCAATGTTTGTGTACCAGCTAGAGACTGGTTATCCAGTAGTCTCCTCTAATTCCGCGTCCTTTAGTTTTTTAATTGCGCTGTACAACAAGGTTTGGCCAGTGTTTACTTCAAGTCAATCGCTAGCGCACTCTCTACTAGAGGTAGAGGATTAGTCCGTAACGCTGACTATGAGCTTGTAATGTGCATTATTGCATAATATCTCGGCATATCTCATTTATTTATAAGCTAGAGTACATCAACCTATGGGCTAAGTATAAGACGCCAACCCAAAATTTGTGCTAAGGATTCAAAGAGAACCAAGCAACGCAGAAACTCGCGTTTTCACCTAAAATTATATAGATAGTCACTGTAGTGGTCATTGTTAGCAATTTTCAAGAAGGTACATTTGAAAAACAAATACAGGTATATCGTTATCGCCTTCTTATTATTCTTATACGTGGCCATTTTGGATTAACGGAACAAACCACCATGAGACCCTAATTTGCCATATTTAAACTTCACCAGCAACTACTGAACTTCTATTTGAATCCTCACACATTTTACTTTATTATGTATAGTATCATGACATGAGTACAAGAACAACATCCCTCGGACTGAGCACACAGGCAAGCAGCTTAGTGAATTGCGCAATTTTATGCAATGGGGTGACTTATGTAATCACACGCATTTCTTTATTCTCCTGCTGTTGTGGGAGGGGGAAAGAGGGTAGAAGGTTCTTGGCCCCTGGCCATGGATGGCTCAGTCAAGGAAATTTTCTCGCGTTTGGGCTTGCATATGGTTAACCACAAAAGAGTCGGAAAAACGCGGGAAAAATGTTCGAGAACCAGCTCGAAAACTCTGTGCCATGCTCATCTGAAGCGGATCATCGCGGATGGAAAGAAAAAGCACTGTATCTTTTGAATTCGTGCTTACGAATTTGGGTATGTTTTGCTACAAGAATATAAACAACGGCGTACTTCGTTAGTAGCTTACAATGGTAAGAAAACTTTCATAAAGTTAGAAACAAAAAAAAAAGCGATTTTTAAGGCATTGACATTTGAAAAGCAAATTAGATATGAACCCACAAACTTCTGTTTGTAAATAGTTATGTACTTTCAACATTTGACCGTTTCTCTCATGTGATTTTGTTTTGCACACGTCTATTGGCTCTGTATATAAATTTTATATTGAGTGTCTGTTCACATCTGCACTGGTATCTGTACATTGTGAACTGCCAGGACTGCAAGGTTGGATCGGAATGATTTATCCAGCATGTCAAGACACCGGCCCTGAACCAAGATTAAAGCCAAGGCACTGATGTCGCTGTACAGATTCCCCTTCCAACGTCCACAAGTATTCATTCTATTCTGTACCAGCGTCCTCTCTAAATTGCTGTGAAATGCTCAGTTTAGTCATATCACAGCTTTTAAAGAGTAGTCTGGTTCGGATAAATCTTCTTGCCACTTAGTCGACTGATGATGTCTGCTCCTGGAAGATTCACCTTTTCCATGATAACAAATAGTCTTGCACTAGCGCTCCTTTCGTGCAGGTAAGATGGCCAAAAGGTAAAGCGCCAAAGATCTCGCATTTGAATCCTAAAAGGGGCAGTTTGTTCAGTGGATATTTTTCGCGTATGTTTGAAGGATTCTCTGGCAGTCTGATGAGGGTACAGATTTCCTCTCCGAATAGCCATAACTGTGCTAAAAAGGGACATTAAAACAAACCAAACAGAACTTCTCCCCTCAGTAACCCATTTCCAGTGATGTCTACTTGTGTTTGTTGTGGACTACCTCAAGTCAACTGGCCGTAAAGAAATATTATTTAGCTCGCATTGTTTGTGGTCAGATGGCTGTGATCTGTTTAGGCATTCAAATCACATCCTTTTGATGACAGACACTGACAGCTTTGCTGCTCTCGAAGCCAGTTATAGTAGTGAGTAATGGCTGTACATTCACACTATCCTCATGCATGTCAGAATGTCTAAAAATTTTCGGAAAGCATCAGCACACTCGACACCCTCCCATCCCTTTCTAACTTATCTATCTTGTTGGTCGAGAACGTTATCTTATACTGTATTTTTTTTGTTTTTTATCTATATGTTTAGTTTATGCACACTGCCTTTTTGCTGATAAATCGTATATTTACTTTATTACATTATACAGATATGAAAGCCAGCCATCAGCAATGTCTTTAAGGCACTGTGCTGATCTTGAATGTCTACTTTGCGCTTGCATAAAGTCATCCAATCGTTGCTTCTTTGAAAACAGCGGCTGGTACTATTTGTCGCTTGGTTAAAAGCGTCAACTCTTGGAATGTATGTCATCAAGTACAATGATGTATTTTGTTCCAAACATCAATCTTATTTATTATTTGCTGTTGGCAGCCGAGACTTGAGAATGTTTGTCATCTTTTATAATAGTGTATACTTTGTCGCAAATTTAAAACATAGCAGTCTTATTCTTGGCTTATAGCATTTGTCGCTTGTACAAAGTCGTCAACTCTTGGAATGTTAGTGATCTGAAAAAGGGGTATTTTAAAAAGTACGAGTAGAAACATTGGCGGCAAGGTGGTCCCCACACTCTTTGAATATTTGATCTTATATAACAAGGTATTTGTCGCAAATTTGTTGCTAAAACAGCGCCGACTTGTTCTTTGCTGGTATTTGTCACTGGCTGAAAGTAGTGAAAGCAGGGACGTCATTCTTCAAAGAATTTTCTGAAATCACATTTCTGCAGAGTGTTTTTCTGCAGAAACAGTCCTGTTATTATTCAGACAGGATCATCTGACATAAGTCCAGGAAACTGCTTAGCTAGATAAATAACAATCTATACAATTTTGCAGCCTTATTTCTTTCTTGTTTATAATAATTATATCCTGTGAATGTTCTCTCTCATTCTCTCATCATAATTTTGTATTTTTGCCCATATGAGTATCATCATCCATACGGAGTTCAGAGAATTTCTTCAAAAGTTAGTAGGGTCCCTACTAAAGTTGTTAGCGAGGACAGATCATCGAACTTCGAGTGAGCAGGTGAATCTTGTCAGTTATCATTTTGGTGGTGATGTTACATGTCCATCACAGCCATCATGCTGACCAAATGAGATTCGCACAATCGTCACAGCCCACCTACATCTTGCAATGTGTTTAACTTAATGAGGTATTTTCAGACGGGTCAGTTACACCACGTGATCTAGGGATTGCAAGGATATTTTAAGAAGTGACGAGTAATCATACATGAGCAGAGCATGTAAACAAACCAACGTGTGAGCAAGATTTCCTAGGTCACGTTATGGAGCTGAAAATACCTAATTCTTCTTGTGCACCAGCATTCATCAAGACTCTTTGCATGTTACTGCGTCCAACGGTAAAAACTGACTCAAGGACAGACCATCGGACTTCGAGTGAGCAGGTGAATCTTGTCAGTTATCATTTTGGTGGTGATGTTACATGTCCATCACAGCCATCATGCTGACCAAATGAGATTCGCACAATCGTCACAGCCCACCTACATCTTGCAATGTGTTTAACTTAATTCTCCTTGTGCACCAGCATTCATCGAGACTCTTTGCATTATATTACTGCGTCCAACGGTGAAAACTGACTCGAGGACAGATCATCGAGCAGGTGAATCTTGTCAGTTATCATTTTGGTGGTGATGTTGTTACAAGTCCATCACAGCCATCATGTCACAACTTCAAAAATTCAGACCACTGGCCAGGATACGCCTTGAAAACTCTGGGCGTCTCTTATTTTGAATATTCGGTTTCAAAGGATCTACATGTAGACTGATACCTTTCTCCCTCTCACCTCTCCCCCTCTCCCCTAGTAACGGCTGTCACCAGTCGTTAGGAAGTATCAGCTAGTCTTCATTTTTAAGAGTAAGGGAAAAGAGTCACCTCTTCTTCCCGCTTCCCCTCCCACTCTACCCCTTCTTCACCCGGCAGACATTAATCGTAGATTCCTAAATCCGCCGCATTGGATTAATTTTTCTCTTTCTCTCTTGTTTGCCCTTCTAGTTACTTAGAGCACTGTTTGTTTCTCATTCCTATTACAATACAATGAGCCTCGTAAAATTCATAAGTCGCATATACAAGCCTCATTGATCTGATTCGTTTTGAATGGAACAATCCCTTAGATCCCCGTCTAACCAAAAAAAAAATTAAACCGCGTGTGGAAACACAACAGAGTCATACAAATTCCTCGGGAACTTTGGAATGCAGAGATGATTGGAATATTCTTCAAAACTTAGATTCTGCGGTCACTTTGTTTGGGTTATCTTTGGGTCATATTATCTTTGCCTGTCTTTGGGAATGCTGAGCTTTGTTTATCAATGTTCTCTGTTGCCCGATTGTTGCATGTGATATATATATATTCTACATGTTGGAAGTAGTCTGCTGCACCCTGTGTAAATTTTATGTAAACCCCATTCCTTGTCAATAGGGCTGTAGCGGTTTTTATGTCACGTCACAGCCGTATTGGTGAGAGATGTGCTTTACTTATCATGGTCTTCATTTTTAAGGGTAAGTCAAAGGTGCGCCCATACTTTTTCTATCGCGCCCCCCTCTATTTTCCCCACCTGCCCTCTTCCTCACCTGGCAGACATTTGTAGATTCCTAAATTCGCCACAACAGAGTAAGGACTTTTTCTCCTTCTCTCTTGTTTGCCCGTCTAGTTTCCTAGAGCAGTTTTTGTTTCTCATTCCTATTACATGAGGCCTCGTGAAATTCATAAAGTCACAGATACAAGTCTCATTGATATAATTCGTTTTGATTGGAACCACTTAGATCCCATCTAACAACAACAACAAAAAAAACCCGCATGTGGATAAGAATCGACGATTTCCATATGAGTCATTCAAAACGCTATTCATTACCACCCAAAGAAACTGTACTACTGCTTTTAAGTAGTATAAGGTACCATCTTAATTTCTTTATGATCTTGAATATGGTTGACCCAGACCTCTGTCACATAACTATATAATGAAAATGGTCCATGCTGATCAGTATGATCGAACTTCACGAGTATGGGTTCGTCGGAAAAGGCGGGGATATTATATAGTGTGCACTTCCATAAAAAAAAGTAGCCCTGAATGTCCTAAAATACTTGCTAGTGATATACCAGGTGGTGGGCTATAGTTTAAGTA
>JAWQUT010000346.1:536511-587559 GCA_033807755.1 Ellobium chinense | reverse complement strand
CCCCCCTCCGCCCCTCTCCTCACCTGGCAGACATTTGTAGATTCCTAAATTCGCCGCAATAGATTAAGGACTTTTTCTCTTTCTCTCTTGTTTGCCCTTCTAGTTTCCTAGAGCAGTTTTTGTTTCTCATTCCCATTACAATACAATAAGCGTCGTGAAATTCATAAAGTCACAGATACAAGTCTCTTTGATCTGATTCGTTTGGAATGGAACCACTTAGATCATCACATCTAACAACAACAAAAAAAAGAATGTGGATAAGAATCGGCGATTTCCATCTCAGTCATTCAAAACGCTGTTCATTACCACCCACAGAAACTGTACTACTGCTTATTATAAGTAGTACGGTATATCTAAGGTACCGTCTTCTTAATTTAATTATGATTTTGAATATCGTTGACCCAGACCTGTCACATAACTATATAAAAATGATCCATGCTGATCAGTATGGTCGAACTTCCCGAGAATGGGGTTCGTCGGAAAAAGAGGGGATATTATATAGCGTGCTAATTCAAATTTATTCGTAGGGAAATAAACAAAAAGAAGTGGCCCTGGATGTCCTAAAATACTTGCCAGTGATATACCAGGTGGTGAGCTATAGTTTAAGTTTATATTCAATTATATTTTTGGACATTTGTTGAAAAGACATTCGATGGTTATATCTATCTTGCCCATTTAGTGAAAGTGATGTGTAATTGATAAGCCATATCACATTCAATAGAGTGGAGAGATGGGTATTACCTTTCTACTGACGTTCATGCTAGTACTTGATAGCAGTTAGAAAAGTAGAAAAGCATGATCAATGTTTCTTTTAAGGCATGGGAAGTGCAACAGAATCATACAAATTCTTCGGGAACTTTTGAGTGCAGAGGTGATTGGAATGTTCTTCAGACTTTAAGATTCTGCAGTTACTTTGTTTGGGTTATCTTTAGGTCATATTATTATTATCTGTCTGTGGAAATATTGAGCTTTGTTTATCAACGTTCATTGTGTTTCCAGATTGTTGCAAGTGATGTTCTACATCTTGAGAGTAAATGTAAACTCCATTCCTTGTCAATAGGGCTGTATCGGTTTTTATGTCACGTCACAGCCATACTGGCAAGAAATGTGCTTTACTTATCATGATCTTCATTTCTAAGGGAAAAGAGTCAAGAGTGCGCCCACACCTCTTCTTCCCCCTTTCCTCTCTCTGCTCCCCTTCTCACCCGGCAGACATTTGTAGATTCCTTAATCCACTGCAATGGATTAAGGACCTTTTCTCTTTCTCTCTTGTTTGTCCTTCTAGTTCCTAGAGCGGTGTTTGTCTTGTCCTCTATAATTAAAATTTATGAAAAGTTGGCTACTTGTTGAGAGCAGTCTCTGCATCGTCAGTAAATGTGAACCCCTTTCCTCGTCAATAGGGCTCTGGGGCGGTTTCTATGTCACGTCACAGCCTTGTTGATTGGAGATGTAGGTCACTTATCTGCCATGTATTTTGCTCACTGGGTCTGTCACACTAGGAATGTCTTTGTCGTTTATTGTTCATTTGTGGGTAGCAGGTTAAAGAATCGATGTCCATATTTGTTGTTGACCACAGCCAAGGTTGTCATTCAGAATTGTAATTGCCATTGATGCAATTTGTTTTTAAAGTACTGTATGTCTTACAAGACGGTTTTTCTGTGGCACTTTTCAGTTCCTGAGGTGGGGTTTGGGCTTCCAAATGGTATCTGTGCCAGCGTGATTGATGTATGGAGGGTCTGTCATCTGTCAGATTGGTACTGTAGTGATGTTGCCAAACCATAACAGCCGATATGGTGGATGGTATGCTCTCCCCACTCGACTCAGCTTGCTGTTGTGTTCCACTGCATCTGCATGCTTTGTGATACACTGTGTAGAGATTCTTTACAATGACGGAAATGCTGGTATTTTGTGCGACCGCACCCCATTGTTAAGCTGCAAACTCAGTTTTTCTTTCCTTTTTTTTTTTCTAAAGGCAAGATATGTACATTATATCTGACGAGTGCTCACGGTGTTGTGTCCTATATATTATCTGTTATAATGAGGTATTTTCAGACGGGTCAGTTACACCACGTGATCTAGGGATTGCTAGGCTATTTTGATAAATGACGAGTAATCATACATAAGCAGAGCATGTAAACAAACCAACGTGTGGGCAAGATTTCCTAGGTCACGTGATGGAGCTGAAAATACCTAATTCTGGAAAAAAACAACGGTGTTGCAACAATTCTGATTGTTGGATGTCATGTCCAAGCTGTTTTTGTTCCGGGGATAATGTCATAACAATTAGTATTAGCACCACATGGTAGAATTTTATCACCATCTCCTGAGGAGACGGCAGTCTTATCAATATTATACGATGTATCTGATTGAATAATGGCTTTGATTGATGCACTAGTTTCCATAATCAAGTAGATGCATTAGTTAAGTTTCAAAATGAGGCCTTTGCAAGTGTAGACCACTAACACTAGACAAAGACCATCTACAGTATAATGTGGAGCTAATCAGTAATATTTTACTGAACAAGAAATATTTACTCAGCTTTACCACATTTAGTCATAGGTTTTAGAAGGTTGCCATGTGGAAATAACAGCTCTGATATTCAAATATTAACCTACCCTCTCAGTTGTCTCCTCGAAACTCATAAAATTTTGATCCATTCTATAGCAACAACAAATATAAGCTCATTTAAGACATTAGCACTACTCCCCTGATGTCCCGCAAACTGTAACTGCAAACGGAGGCCACTTGGATAATCGATAATAGGAAACGTGCGGTCGATACTGATTTTACAATTACTAGACTGTTGATTTTCTTCTATTTCACAAAAAAACTACAAAATGAAATTTCGATAAACATAAATGTGAAAAAGACTCAGCTAAATGGTAGGACTAATTTGTAGTTCACCTTTTTGAATCAGTACAGCATTTTGCTTTATATTTTTCACGATAACTGATTATGGCTTGTTTAGTAGCTGAGGCTGTAAGTATGAAAATGCCAATATTTGTTTGTCCTTTTCACTGTTGGCTATTTAACGTTTTACATCTCTCATTTAACTTATCCAATGGTCATATTCCAAGATACTTTTCACGTATTTGTNGTCTGTGGCACTTTTCAGTTCCTGAGGTGGGGTTTGGGCTTCCAAATGGTATCTGTGCCAGCGTGATTGATGTATGGAGGGTCTGTCATCTGTCAGATTGGTACTGTAGTGATGTTGCCAAACCATAACAGCCGATATGGTGGATGGTATGCTCTCCCCACTCGACTCAGCTTGCTGTTGTGTTCCACTGCATCTGCATGCTTTGTGATACACTGTGTACAGATTCTTTTCAATGACGGAAATGCTGGTATTTTGTGCGACCGCACCCCATTGTTGAGCTGCAACCTCAGTTTTTCTTTTTTTTTTTTTTTAAAAGACAAGATATGTACATTATATCTGACGAGTGCTTACGGTGTTGTGCCCTATATATTATCTGTTATCATTCTGGGAAAAAAACGGTGTTGCAACAATTCTAATAGTTTGATGTCATGTCCAATTTGTATTATGTTTTTTTGTTTTTGGGATAATGTCATAACAATTAGTATTAGCGCCACAGGGTAGAATTTTATCACCATCTCCCAAGGAGACGGCAGTCTTATCAATATTATACGATGTATCTGACTGAATAATGGCTTTGATTGATTGATGCACTAGTTTCCATAATCAAGTAGATGTAGTTAAGTTTCAAAATGAGGCCTTTGCAAGTGTAAACTACTAACACTAGACAAAAACCATCTATAATGTGGAGCTAATCAATAATACAGCTGTATTTTACTGCACAAGAAATATTTACTCAGCTTTAGACAAAACCACATTTAGTCATAGGTTTTAGAAGGTTGCCATGTGGAAATAACAGCTCTGATATTAAAATATTAACCTTCCCTCTGAGTTGTCTCCTCGAAATTCATAAAATTTTGATCGATTCTATAGCAACAACAAATATAATCTCATTTTTATTTAAGACATTAGCACTACTCCCCTGATGTTCCGCAAACCGTTACTGCAAACGGAGGCCACTTGGACCGACCATCGATAATAGGTAACCGTGCGGTCGATACTGATTTTACAATTACTAGATTGTTGATTTTCTTCTATTTCACAAAAACTACAAAATGAAATTTCGATAAACATAAATGTGAAAAAGACTCAGCAAAATGGTAGGACTAATTTGTAGTTCACCTTTTTGAATCAGTACAGCATTTTGCTTTATATTTTTCACGATAACTGATTATGGCTTGTTTAGTAGCTGAGGCTGTAAGTATGAAAATGCCAATACAGTGTATTTGTTTGTCCTTTTCACTGTTGGCTATTTAAAGTTTTACATCTCTCATTTAACTTATCCAATGGTCATATTCCAAGATACTTTTCACGTATTTGTTTAACTCTTCCCTCAAATGTTGAAACAAAGAAAAATGCTCCTAAACCACTTAGCTTTTGAGAGCTTAGCAGTGAATCAGGCTACTTCTTATTTTAGGTTTTTTCACACAGTAAACATGGCAACCTTACCCGCCTAGCAACAACCACAAAGTTTATACTTAGTGGCTAAACCTTACCTATTCTGTCTACAAATGTATTTGCACCTATCTACGCCTTTGAAAGTCAAATCCAACCCCTTTCCACCTGGCTTGCATACTCTTATGCAAGGTGCTGTTGGCATCTTCAAACCTGTAACAGCTGCACATCCTGATGTAGGCCCTACATGTATATATATATATTTTTTTTTACATCAAACATTATGCCTACCTAAACAATCTTTACAACAACAAGAAATTATATACATCCCTCTCTAGTATTCAGGTTTTGTCGAAAGTTTATAACTAGTATGAACATTATTATATCTGTTACTTGAAACACGCAACGGGTGTGCCGTAGGCCTATAGCGCGCTTGCTTTTCATCTGGAAAATGTTCAGAATTTTCCTTGTTCAGTTGACATCCCTGTTTTTAAAAGCTCCCACTCTTCCCTTCTCTCTCGGCAATTATAAAATTATTTGTAGATTACTAGATCCACGACAATGGATTGATGACCTTTTCCATTAATCTCTTGTTTGCATTCCGATTTCCTAGAGCATTTTCGGTACCTCATTCATATTACAGTCAATGTGCGTCGACATTCCACGTCAACCACACTACGTCACTCCATCTATGGCTAGAAAACTACCAAAACGAGCCCATTCCAATCGTCAATGGAGATTACTCACACCCAAGATGTGTTGATTGAATACGCACCAACACGCAACCGTTTTTAGTATTTCTACGCGATGAACATCTGGGAATGCCCAATTTTCATACATTCAGGAGTGGTGCATTAAGGGACTAGTTGCACAACTGTAACTGTTTACACTGCGACTGAGAGTCACTTGGCGCCATAGTATTCAAGGGCACCACAGCTGATACCCAGAAACTGTAAGGGTTGACAATACTGTATCTAGGTCTTTAACAAATTAATGTTCCTTTCTTTAGACCTATATGTTACTGAATGAGAAAAGGAATCGTCATCAGTGTTTTTGTTGGATGGACTGATCCCAGCCTCAACAAAGACCGAAGTACACTGCTCGGCGGAATGTCGCAGTGAGTGCTTCGGCCTAAATCTCGGCTTTGATCAGCCCGTCAACAAAAACACTGACGATTGAGATTCTCCATATCGCTATTAGGCCTACATTTGAGAATTATAACTCGTCAACTGACTACTGATGTTGTACTTGTAGACTGCATTGCTAGTGATTGTATGGTGCCTATAATTATGTGGTGAATCTCCGTCTTGAAATCATTATCATGAAGAGATGTGAGATTCTTATATTTGTTTAGTTTCCAGGAAAAGGAAATCAAATTATTTTTTTTCTGAGATAGTCTAGACTAGTGGTCATTTTAAATACATGTTATATAGTTTCTTACTGTACACACATGAATATACAGTAAGAAACTGTATATATTGTAGGCAATGCCAAAGCAGGTGAATATCCTATGTATATTTCGGTCTATCAGTGCCGAATATTCAATTCCCCCAAAAGGATTAAATAAACAAACGTGAAAATTTTGTAGTGCACCCGAACAAAGACCCATGCTGACAAGGGAACCTACTCCAAGATTTTTACCGCTCTAAACAGAAGAGTAACCTGTCGATGCTGCTCGCGCGAAACTGAAGCCGATTTGCCAGGCTGGCCACGTGTTCTAATCTTTCATGCGGCTGTTCGATTATAAATGCCTAAAAACTTCAAGAGCGCAAACAGACAGAATGTACTGATTAAATTTGGAATGCATTAAAGATATATGAATTAAAATATATGTAGATACTGTCAGGATCAATACATAAGGTTTAATTAGCTTGCTTTGCAGGATAGAGATTTCACTCTGAACCTCGTGGTGCAGGATCTATTTTGGCTACTATCGCCGAATACCTGGCAGTGATGTACACAAAGAAAAACTGCGGGAAAATGACGCCGACAAAGGAAGGAGAGGCTACCTCTCAAGAAAACGATGGTAAATATTCCTTATAGCAAAGTGAAACTTTATCAAAGTGTGTTTGTAAGATGTGTTTAACATTCGTACATTGCATGGATGGATGCCATTGGTGATGATGCCTTAATTTGGTTGCACAAATTAAAAGTTCTAATGCAGGTCATACCCGACCGCGAGGTGCGCCAGTTTTCTTTCTTCGTCCCTTATTGATGAGTCAACGATCTTTGTCAGCGCCGGACAATGTTTAGTGACGGAGTACCGCGGGAAAAGTCATCGATGTGATTTGTAATGCTGCTGCTAGTACCGAGCTGATTTATCTTCAGTATAACTGTGAGAGTTGTGTGTATGGTGCGTTTTGCCTTTTTTTCTTTTTGCTGCTCTTCTGTGCCCGCTAGTCTTGGGCGGGTTTTTTTCTCCTTTCTCTAGACTAGTCTAGCATTTCTCCAGAATTACAGGGCGAGCCTGTGGGTTTTTGACTAGACTAGTAAGTGAAAGTCACAAGTGATTTTCTTTTCTTCAGTAGAAGCATGGTTGTAATTAATGGTGAACACAATTTAACATTTTAGTCTTGTAAACCAAACAGATCTAGACTAGCCTAGATCTAGGTCTAGATCTAAATTTGATCTCTCCCTATTTACAACATTCTTGATCTAGTTAAGCTGGAGTTCATTGACAATCTTTGTTGCTCAGCCTAAATTTAGATCTAGAATCTAGATTAGACTACTAGTCTATTGTCAGTATTGTAGTCTAGCTCCCGTCTCAGTAGTTTTGTTTTGGTTATTTGATCTGATTATCCAAGAGTCAGTAGCTCTATCTAGGTAAGATTAAATGGAACAATCCAGGAGTAAGACCTATTGGTGGCTGATCTACGACTAAGTGAACTGTATTGATGCAAGAGTGGTCTTGTTCCTGGAGATAACCAATGAAATCTATTTGTTAAGTTTACTGTTACAGTTTGCTTTAAAATCTTCAAAAGAATATATTCGTCTTGTCTATGTGATTTACATGCTAAAAAGTCTGGATGGGACAGTTTTATGGTTAATCAGGATGAACTATTTAGATGCACTTGAGAATGTCCTGTAAGTCTTCAGATTCATATATATAAGTATATATTAATATATAACACACTCTATAAGAAAAACAGGACTAAGGTATTCCCTTTGTAAGAAATGTAACAGTAAATGAGCATTAAGATCAGAGAGCCCTCAAAGGAGCTGCTGTTAGGATTTGGCTATGCTGTTACCTGCTATGACCATTCATAAGTGTGATCTAACTGCTGTATAGCAAGCCAGCAGGTTTTTATTGCATTTGCATACTAAAGCTGTGGGTATTGACAATGACATGGGAAATACCTTTAAGGGAAGCACACATCTGATTCATCTTCATTCCATGCCACAAATTTGTACAGTACAGTATGTGAAATCCTGTTTAACGACTTCAAACTATTATTTAATTCTCAGACGCATTCAGCATTAAGTACATTGATCACTAGAGGTTTGTTTTCAGTTTAGGTGGGGTCTGGGATTAATACAATATTGACTATTCTTTGTAACCCATTTTTCAAGTGTATGATATAATGAGCTCAATTTGTGAGCATAGTGCATGCTGGATACTTATATGCTAGGGAAAATGAAGCTGATTTGATCTACTTAACTTTCATGAATGACAGTAACATTATGGGGGAGGAATTCCATATGTGTGCCAGAAAGATTTCTGTATGCAACACACCGAATCAACAACATCCCAAACCCTAACCCCAACCCTTACTCTAACCCTAATCCTGACCCTGGGTTAGGATTAGGATTAGGGTTAGGGTATGTTACCGATTCGGTGTGTTGCATGCGCAAAGTTTTCTGGCACACATATGGAGTTCCTCCCCATTATGGAGGCGTTTATGTTATTATATTTCTGTGAGAATCTTTTTCCCTTTGTTCAAACGTAATCAATTCTATGAACAAATATTGAAAAGCCACTGTCACTTCATGCACTGATATGTACATTTGTGAAATGGGATGGTGAATTAAGGTCTGCATTTTCCGAAGATCACACAACACCAACTGAAGGAAAAAGCTCTCTATTTAGCACTTGGTCACAACTTTGCATGCAAAATGTACTAGAAAAGGGCAGTGTACAGCGCAACAATTGAATTATCTACAGTGGAAGGATATCTATCCTATTAATTTAGTTCTAATCCTGTGATTGCCTTTCTATGTGTTTATGGTACCTCATTTAACTCCACATTCAGATGACCCTGGTTATTCAGTGGCCCAGAGTCGTTCTCGCAGACAGAAAATAGACAAGAAGGGACGATCATCAGCATTTGAGAAGCTTAGGCAGGCTAAAGAAAAAGGAGTGAAGCATAAATATGAGGTAAAAAAGATGTGTTTTTAAATGAAAATCACTCACATAATTATACAGGCTGTCCCTGTCGTGATGTTTGTAACTTCTTTTGGTAGTAAATGTAGGCTGTTTTAGCAAAGAAAAGTCAAAGTGCATTGAAAAGTTAGGGGGCTTGAGAAAGAGGAAGAATTTGGCCCATTGAGGTAAGAATTCTAGACCCGAGAGATAGAAAGAAATAAAAATTCAGTGATCAAAGAGTAGTATGAGCTTTGAATATTTGATCATTGTATTTTGAGTTTAGATGGATCTCTGTAATAAACATAGAGTAAGAGAATGGTGTAAAGAGTATATCAGGTTCATGCTTAACATCTTCAGGACATTTTAACATTCGTTCACAGATAGAAGAAGAAAAGAATGTGTATGATGTTGTTGAAGAGGGAGAATATTCAGAATTAGTGAAACAGAGGCAGGACGATGACTGGATCGTTGATGATGGTAAGTTGAAAACTTAATTTGAACAAACCTTTCATGTCTTCATTTTTTGTTTTTTAAACACAAATACTTTATATATTTCTTACAATCTAGCAAAGAAGACTAAGATGAGGATTTAAGCTATAAATTTGTATTTGACAAGATCCACATTCACGGATGAAAAGTGAGTTTCATTAGAAATTCTTCTATGCCCATCTCAAAAAAAAAATAATTTAAAACTTTTCTCACCCCTTGTAGTGCAGGAGTTGGATAAAGCAGCTGTAACTATTATCTAGGGCTCTAGGGCTAATTTCGGAGTTAATTTTACTTGTCACACTCTCCTCAACTGAGAAAAGTGGTCAGTTGGCAGTCTACAAATATGGCGCAATAAAATGGAGGCAAAGTGTTATGAAAATTCAGAGTGAAATTGTGTTATGTTTGAGCCAGAGCTTTTAGCAGTGATTTGGGTTTGGGACTTTTCCTTGAACTGAGTTCTTTAATATGTGTGTAGATTTGTTGTGCGAGTCACACATCGGCCTTTGTGGTTTTCAAGGATTCACCATGGTGTGTCTGTTCGCTAAAACCAGCAGTCCTGCAAAGCAGAGTTTTAGAGAATTTATTTATATTGAACTTATTAAAGGAACAGAGAGTAGATGGAATTCTTACATATCTCTTTCTATGTTCATTCAACTAGATGGTGCTGGTTATGTGGAAGACGGCAGGGAAATTTTTGATGATGAGATGGAAGAAGAGGCACCATCTGCTGCATCAAGTAAGTTTTTTTTCAGGTCTTTTTACCCTTATTGCATTAATTATTTCATCCTCCAATATATCGTCACAATCTCCTAACACTGTCGTAACTGATTTTTGGTAGATTTGCATTTACGACAGTATTAGGGGACGGTGACGATATGGTAGTTTTCAGGCCTTGGGCAAGATTCTTCTCATTCACTGATTTTTTAACTGTCATAAGTTGTCAGTTCAACAGTGAACCTGTCTCTTAACCCTCTTGCCCTCAAAGCCCCCACAGACCCCAACATTAGTTACCTTACTGCACAAAACCCACTGCTACTTCATTTACTCATGAAAAGGGACATAACTCCGCATAAATTTGAGGTAACTTTTTTTTAAAACACCACAACAGACACAAAACACATGCTACAGTCAACTAAATTTGTCAACACATCATCTGAATCACTTTCAGTGTCATTTCCTTCTACACCTTCATAAAATGTAGATTGGTGAATTTGGAACAGTACCAGCGCCATAAACTCCATCCCACATCTCCTGCATCACTTGAAACGCCATTTTCACATGTGCTTCTTTGTTGCGTCGTAATTTCGTTTCATTTCATCTTAGCCAGTCAATTTTATATCAAATTAAAGGGAATTAACTCTAGAATCCATCTGTGCAGATCTAAAGGCTAGTTGATTTGATGTTACTATAAAAGCGTTTTAGGGCAACGCAAGGACCGGTAGGAACAAGGCGATGGCGGGGGGCTACGCATAGCGGGCAATCATGGGCAAGAGGGTTAATCCCAAAAAAATGTTTTCTTGGTCATTGTCTATCTTTCCTTTGTCATTCCCCCCCCTGAATATTTGGAAGTTTAGAGTGTTAATTTAATCTTTACACGATTTCAATTTAATTGTCCATCTAGTGTTGTCTTAACTTATAGTGATTAAAAAATTTCTCTACCTCCAGAAAAAAAGAAAGAAGAGAAGAAAAAGAATAAAAACATAGTGCGACCAGGGACCAAACCTAAACAAGACATCAAGTCCATGTTTGCGGCAGCTGCTGGGACATCAAAGAGAAAATCTGAGGTAATGATAATTCCAAATGCTGCTTTTATGGCTTGGGCTAGTACTTGCAGCTGTTGCAGTTTCCAAATCTTTTACTTACTTGTCAGTCTGATGCCTCGTAAGGACCTTTGTATTGGGAAACATGAATTGTTTTATCATGTTTATTGTGTTTATTATATTTAATAAAACTTAATACAGTTTCAGAACCATTCTGGCAGATTTTTTACAAAGTTAATGTTGGTGCTGTGATAATACAGTTAACCCTGCTTTATTATAAATCCTCACAAGAAAGTTTTAAAATACATTAGGTATGTATTTATCCAATGGCTTTAATAGAACGTTCATCATTTCATTATATGCAATGAAATGTTATAAGAAATCACATAATTAATCAGTTGGTGCAGTGTCAGGTTTCAAATATTTTTTCCAGTGTTTCTCAGACTTTATCTTGGCATTTTCTTTCACAACTTCTCTTTCTTTGCCAGTGAAAATATGTGTCTGACAGCTTGGCTTTTGTTTCATACTTTTTAAAAACAATTTTTTTGTATTCCAGAAAGAAGTCAGCCTTGCTAACGATGATATTCTTGATGGGTTGATGGGACAACTCAGCAACAGTTCATCAGCCTCAAAACATGGGACTGTAAAACTTGGCCAGCCTTCAGCTAAACCTGAGAAAAAGTAAGTACATTTTTATTGTTGTCATCAGGTTTAATACCATTTTTATGGTTTCTGAACCCAACACAATCACCACACCTGTTCCTAGTCAGGATGGTGCCAAGTGCACAAATAGCAATAGAAAGGCAATTTAAAACCACTTATAGGAAAATCTCCAAACAGCATTGTGGTGGTCAGTACATCTAAAGCTAAGATGTAGTATGTGCCCATGTTGTTTATTTTCTTGTTTTCATCCTTGCAAAATCCAAGTCGATCAACATATACAAATGCAGTGAGATGAACTGTGGAGATGGATACAAAGGTATTGATCTGAAATGTTCATTGGTTTGTGTGGATGACTTTTTATCTTTTCCATGTTGATTCTCCTCAGACCTGCATACAACCCTTTCAAAGTTGAACCAAAAGTGAAGCAAGTGCCATCTGAGCTGGCAAAGCCAACAAAGCGAGAACTGTCCTACACCAAGGAGGAGACACAGAGATCTAAAAAGACCACAAAGTCAGCATCGGGCTGCAGTTCAAAGTCAGACGGCATGGACGTGAAAGTGAAAGTTGAGAGGGATGATGATGTTGACATGACTGAAACATGCAACACATCTGCAGCGTCCGCTGATCTAGAACAACAAATTAAGGAAGAAAAAACTGAAGGTCAGTGCTAAATCTAGTGTTGATTTTAAAATCATGTGCTGCACGGGGTTTCCCCAGACCTGTAAAATCTTAAAATCAACAAAAATGATCAGCTCTCATGGAAGCACTGAAAACCTTAAAGTGGATTAAGGTTCACAATATTTCTGGAGCTACTCCCACATGTTTCAGTCACAGAGAAAACTTATCACAAAAACTTGTGCGATGAATTTAAATATATTATCTTGGAAAAACTTTAAACCACCTGGAAATATTATGAAAAGATCATGGAAAAGAATTAGTAACATCTGCGATAACCGTGCTATTCTTTTATGCCTTTCTGCAGCATAAGATAAAAGTTGATGTGCTTGGTGATATGACTGGTTCAGATCACTATAGCAACTCAGAGAATTGAATGGGTAAAAAAGGGCATTTGATACTTGAGCTAAGAACTTTAAAAATACTTTTGTGGCAGGAATAACCATCAAAATTTTCTCATGACGCGAAGGAAAGTGCTTCTTGTGCTGAGCAATTTCTTCTATGATATGTCATGAATTGACAAGGAACATGCAGTAATGTTTCACCCAATAGTCATCACACACCACACTTTTCATACAGCAATGATGATTGAATGGTAACCAGGATTGTAAGTGCCATCCTCTTACTGTTTCATTCAAAGATTGGGAGGAACAGTTAGTTTTGATTTCTNTTTGTTTGGGTGAGTAGATGTCCCCTATGAACTTGTTCATGTCCATTTTCCTTTTTGCAGTGAAGAAAACTGTAATTTCCTTCCTCTTTTCCATCTCCCCCTCAATTCTCCAGGTTGTTAATAGGTTTGTTGTGAATTCATCTCAAGTGTGTTCTTAATTTAGACCAGGGATATATTTTTAGACTTCTGTGTTTGAACTGTAGTCATTCACTGATCTGTGTTCACAACTTGAGTTTTAATCACTTAGAATATAAATTGGTGGGTTCATGATTGGGTTTTCATTCCTGGGTACTGTCTTGTTGTAAGAAGACTTTCTTTATCCACTGGCTGTAGGAAGCTTGATGAGAGGTTTGGTTTGTTACTGCTTGGTAAGTTTTGTCAAAGAGTTGTGAATGTTACCATTCATGAGCTGGATTTGCTGTCTTATTTGTCATCATAGGCCATGGCTCATGTTGTTGTCATTGGCAGGCTGGATCTTGGTATTCCAAACATTATGGCCTTTAGTTTGAGAACTTTGGGTCTTTTGCTCGCTGATTTTCAAAATCTATATCAGCAGAACCGGTCTGGATGACTTGTCATAAAGATTTGATGTCAGCTGTTCTATTAAATAAAAAAAAATGTCAGCTTTTCATATTTCCACAACGATGATTTTTGATGGCTTAGATTGCCTTTTTAATTTGCTTTAAGTTGCAGACTATACACTTACTAGCATTTGTCAAAAGTCTCTTAATGTTGAAGACTTGGCTCTTAATCATTAATGACTTGCATCTTAGATGAGCATGTTTTCTTCTCCTGTTAAAAGGCTGTGATATGTTAATATATGATCATATCACAGCCGTTTAATGGGCGAGGAGGCATGAAGACCACAATTGCACTGTGGACCAACTTTGCTACATGAACATTTTGGCACAAGTATTTGCTTTGCCCTTTAATGAATTTAAGCAGCACAAAGACTATAAAAAGTTCAATACTTTTGTCTCTAAGCATTAGTAAATGGACTGTAATACTCTTCCCCAGTCAAGTCTGCCTCAGATGTTTTCAAAAACATAATTTCCTCCATTGAAAATGAACTACACTGTGATTTGTAGACAGGCAGATTTCTGTGAAATACTGTTTTGAATCCAGGTACTCATTTGGACCTTACTCTATGGTGACAGTTTTTATAAGTAACTTTTAACTGACTGGTATGCATTTGTTGATCTGGGCATCAAGTATTTCGGAAATTTAGTGTAGAAAGGCAAGTGGTTGATAGTTCGGCCACAGCTTTGCTACAGATCACTTGTCCCCAGGAATGAATCTACTGTGATCATATGAACAGTAATTTCTCATGTATGACAATTAATTTCTCCTCAGAGAATGTTTGCTTCTGCTACTTTGGTTTGGTTGTATAAGCGAGAGCAAAATATTTCTTAAGAATTATCCAGCTCACCGTATGCTCTTGCTTTCAGCATTTGCAAGTTGGCAGTCACTCTCACGTTACATTCCTCTTTTAATAGTGCTTGTTTGCTTAACATGTTATGAAGCTGATGGTTTCAGGGGTGAATTTGCTGTGATGTGTGAAGTGTTGTCATATCACAGTTCTTTCTCTCCTGAAAGTGTTCAAGCAATACACCTTAAGGCACAGAATTTTGTTACTCAGAATGGCTTTTGTAAATGGTCTGCTTCAATTGTGCATTAGCAAACAAAATCTGCTGATCTTGGCCTACATGCTGTAAATATGAGCTTGATTTTGTGTAGCTCATTTCCTAGGTTCCAGAATTACTGTTTCAGAAAAAGCAAGTGCTGCCCAATAAAAGCTACTGTGATCATAAAGTATGTTTCTGGAGGGAATTTATTGTGATTTGTCAGCACCATTTCCATATCACAGTACTTTCTCTCCTGAAAATAGTGGCTTACACTCCAAGGCACAGAATTTGGTTATCAGTTGCTATTGCAGGTTTAACAAGAAAGACATTATCTCATTTGCTAGAGCTTTGCTTGCATTGATATATTATTATGCCCTACTTAATGATTAGTTACTTTCATGCGAACTGATTGGAAGTATTCCAGTGGTTTCTGAGATGAATTTATTGTGATGTGCTAATCCCAACTACATATCACAGTACTTTCTCTCTGAAAACATTGGGAGTAGCACTTCTGAAAAAATGTCCAATATCTCCACATCACTTCAGCTTTGTGTAAGAAATGGATTTTGTACACAATGTCAAGGTGTTCATGCCCAAGATGATGCTTTAATGCTGTGTTCAGAATGGCTCTTGAGAGGTAATTTGTTAGGGTCTTGTCTCAGTTACTAGTATTTTGCTCTCTGCTGTGTACTTACAGATTAGATGGTGCAATAATTGGTCTTTTTGTTAGTTTTGGATTCTGGAAATTTCATAGTTTACTTCTGAAATATTCTGATGGTTTCTGAGATGAACTTATTGCGATGTGCTGAATTTGTAACCATATCACAGTATTTTCTCTCCGAAAACATTGGAAAAACTCACCTGAATACGTGTCCAAGATCTGTTTTGCTTTGCTTCAGCTTTGTGTCTGGAATAAGTTTGTGTCTTTGGTGTTGCATCTGTTTCAGATCAGTTAATCCTCATAATGGCTTCTGCGAGTAATTGGTCGAGGTCTGTTGCCCTTAAGTAAGGCTGGGCAAAATACTTGCCATCTCCACTGCTAGAAGTTTGCTTGCTTTGCATTGTACTTGTACTCTAGATCAACCCAAACTTGATCTCATGGTTTGATTAAAAAATCATTTTGTGCTTATTTATCACATTCTGATGGCTTCCGAGATGAATTTACTGTGATGTGCCAATCCTGTATACATATCACAGTATTTACTCTCTGAAAACATTGGAACAGCTCATCTGAAACACAAGTGTTTTGCTTCAGCTTTGTGCAATAAGTATGATTTGTGCATCTTGTCGTGGCTTGCTTTTGTAATCAGGATTCAAGATTCGGTCCTGATAATGCTGCTGTGCAATAATTGGTTGGGGTCTGCTGCTCACATCATGTTTGTCTTGCTTACTTTGCTTTGTACTTTTGGAGTGGTTTGTGCTATGAAATCAAAATTGGTTCCTGCACTCATTCCTAAATCTGACAGTGTCATACAAATTCATTGCAAATTATTCTGGTGGTTTCTGAGATGAATTTACTATGATGTGCTGTAAACATATCACAGTATTTTCTCTCCAAAAACATCGGAACAGCTCATCTGGAATGCACATCAAAAATCTCTTGCTTCACCTCAGCTTTGTGTGATTTAAGTACTGCTTGCCTTGCCTGGCTTTTTTCCCCCAAGCAAATGCTTTTAATTTGGCTGCGTTGTCGAAGTTGATAGAAAGCTATCAATGATTCTATGGGTGAATTTATTGCTCTATGCATATACTACAGCCATATAGTTTCAATCCAAAAACATCAGCTTACACATTGATACAGAGACTTAAATTCTGGGCAATGCTATATCACCCTGACAATCTAAATTCTTGCACTGTTTGTAGAACCATGTCTCGTTCTATTGCCTTGGTGCTTTTATTCAAAGCTGTTTCTCTGTAGTCACACCTGGCATTTTAGGACAGTCCTGATAAGAATGTACTGTTTTGCCTTGTCAAAAGTTAGCTGTAATCTGCTTCCATTTGCACTTGCAGAGTAGAATTGTAGCATATTGCAAGATTCAGGTGTTTGCAAGATATAGTAAAAACCTTGCTTTCAAGACTCTTCATATTTATCCCTATTTCAGCAGCTGGTTGTTATTGTTATTCTTTGCTGACATTTTTAAAAAGCATGAAAGATTAGCCAATGTCTTTGGGGAGAGTTTTTTTGTGATGTGGTCATCCAGCGCATATCACAGTCAATTCTCCTTAAAAGAAAATGGCTGCATGTCTTCACATCTACACTCTGACATGCCTTTTTCTCAAAGCTGCATGATGGAGATTTAATTCAAACTCATGCATCAATCTGCATTAAATATTGTAGCACTTCAACTGTACTGTTCAGTTTGTAATCTTCAAGCTTGACAGGCCATTGTCTTTGGGGTGTGTCTTCTGTGACCTGTTGATTCTCTTCATATCACAATCGATACTCCCAAAAGAACATTGGCTCACATCATCATTTGTCTGGTAGGATATGGATAATTCAGACTGCATCTTTTGCATTGATGGAATCTACCGATTGGATAGTTGTCTTGCACTTTTTTAGGAAGGAATGATAAATGATATGAACACTAGTTGTTAAATGCAAATGCTTGCAGCTAACAGCTGTTATGCAGTGGAAGCAATTTTACTCCTCTACTTGCATATTGTGTGGTCCTGGGCTAGTAGTCAAAGAGTTCATATTTTGTGTCCACCCATTCTTACCATGAGAATGAACATTTTAAATGGTATTGCTTGCTTAAATATCAGAAGGGAAATGGGAAATAGTCATTCGGTCATAGGAATGGAAACATCTATAGGCAGCATGATATGGCTAGTGCAGTTGGTCACTGGTTGGCTGTTCATACTGAAGAGGTGAGATGTTTCTTGCAGTTAGTCTGTGGCGTTAGTCAGTTGTGATCTGTTTAGACGTCAAATCACAGTTGATTTCTGCCCGAGAATGACTGCATCTCCCAACATCATTGGAACATCTCCCCAAGTGCAGAACCAAGATGTTTACCTATCAGGCACCCTGGGTTTATGTAGAAACACTAGTTGGCAGTGACCTACCTATGATTCAGATTTTGTGCTGTACAGCTTGACATGAGTGCTTCACAAACCATAATGAATATTACAATTAGCCTATGGCATTGACTGACTGTGATGTGTTTATATCCTGCTCATATCACAGTCAAGTTTCTGCCGTAGGTGGTTGTCTGTCATCGCAGCAGCTGGTTTGGTTAACGTGAT
Source organism: Ellobium chinense (assembly GCA_033807755.1). Classification (NCBI taxonomy): domain Eukaryota; kingdom Metazoa; phylum Mollusca; class Gastropoda; order Ellobiida; family Ellobiidae; genus Ellobium; species Ellobium chinense. The sequence goes on along the minus strand of JAWQUT010000346.1, from coordinate 569,582 downwards.
ACAGAATGTCAGATTGTCTTGTTTTACGCCGATTTTAAGGGTGTGTTTTAATCTTTTTCAATACTTTGTTTACATATAGCGTGAGTGAAAAGCGCTACCAATGTAGTTTTTGACGTAGATGTCAGTTATGTGGTTAATTTGCACTCGTAGGCCAGGCTTCCCTACCCATAATTTTCTTGAATTTTCTGTCGTTTGAACATTGCATTGTGTGTCTCTGGATTGACCTTTTGTCTAGTACGTATTAAATGCTGAAATGTTTGGACATAACCTCAGGTTCACTGTTTGTTCTACTTTTCATTGCAAAATGGATTGCATGCGTAGTTTACTGCTAAATGGATTACATGTGTAGTTTGACAGTGACGGGTACACAGTATTCCCTCATTTACTTAAATGCATTATCAGCATCACTGCAGTCTAAGGCACTTTTCAGTTGTGATGTGGTAAAACAAACACATATCACAGCCGTTTTCTGCCAGAGAATAAAACTGCATTACTTCAAGATTGATAAATGGTTTCTGTAAATTCAGGGATGCTGTTTTTCAAAGATTTCTTTTGAGAATTTGCAATCAGCAGTGTTACTATGATTCAGATGTTCATTGTCACGTTTTTTCATCCAAGAAATACATGTATCTTGTTGCTTATTCTCTTTGAACTGTGTGGTCTAGTGTATTGAATATCTGGTATTCTTTGTCTGAGTTTCTGATTCAACCATGCTGATCTCTGAATGATTAGCCTTTGGCAGTAGTTCTTTGTGATGTGTTTTATGCATTCATATCACAGTCAATTTCTGCCGTAGGATAATTTGATTACCATCCGGTTCATGTTTCATCACTCAGTACATTGGTAAAAGCGAATCTCAGTGAAGTACACTGTTTGTTGCCTCTGAGTCAAGATAGTTCAGGAACCCCCACACAGACTTGAAAATAACATATGAGATTTAAGATTTGAAATTTTCACCATCTGGTTTTGGAAAAGTCTTGAATTTAGTGAACTCTAGACAAGGGCCGCATCTGACTATTAGAACATCTCCTAATTTCACCTCGAGTATAAGGCAATGAGCGACTCTTTTGTTTTGAGTTGTCACATGCTGTGATGCAGCCCTTTATGCTGATAGTCATATTGTGACCTGTTGATCTTGAATTTTGAAAGTGTTCTGGAGTCTTAAAATATATTTTCAAGGAGCAGAATCACCTGGTAGTTTGCCTTTGGCATTTGTTAGCTGTGATCTGTGAGGAAATACCAAATCACAGTCAATAAGCGCCCAGGAAGGACTGCATGAAGTCATCTTTAAATTCTTTAGGAGTGACTGTATAACAATTTATCTGTGACACAATTCAGTTGTGATCTGTTGCAACAAATTTCAAATCACAGCCGTTTTGTGCCGGAGAGGAATTGTTTTCATCCAAGTACTGGCAAGATCTTGAAAGATTTGTGTGCTGCTAGCAGTATCTTTTGGAGATTTGTTTGTTGACAGCAGCTGAACTTTGTACCAACACATGGCTTGTCCTCTCCATTTAGCTGTGAATGATAGTGTCACCCTGAGAGTATGAGAAAACACTAGAACAAGTGTATGGTGTTTGTGATCAGTTGATTGTGATCTGTAACAGTGTTCAAATCACAGTCTATTGGCCACAGATACTGTAAACGAATCGTCTGTTTCATGTAATAAGAGTACAGCCATGACATATAGTATTGGTAGTGTGGCTTCCTTTTTCATGTCTGTCTGGTCAAGTTTATATATCTGAACTGGTCCTGAGAAATTGGGATCTGAATTTGACCATGTATGCCTTACCCCTCCACATAGCACTTCATGCCATATGTATTCATATCACATTGGAAACAATTTGTTTTGGCTATGTTGTTGCTTCTTTGTTGGCAGACTGCTTTATCAGAATTTTCATACTCATAGTTTCATAGTTCTTGATGTCTGATTTTTTTTGTTCATTCCATGGATGTGGAAAATGTAAGATCTGATGTGTTAATTGAAGTACATATATAGTTTTATTTGCGGACATTTGTTAAGATTTTCTTTTCATTTTGGTGCAAGTATCTGTCTTTCCCGTTTAGTGAAAGTGATGTGTAATTGATAAGTCATATCACATTCAGTAGATGGGCGAGATGGGTATTATCATACTGCTGGCATTCATGCGTGCTAGCACTTTGAAAACTACAAAAACATGATCAGTGCTACATTCAAGGCACGGGAAATACAACAGAATCAATCAAATTCTTCGGGGGCTGTGGATTGTTGAGATGTTTGGAATGTTCTTCAGAACTTGAAATTCTGCAATTCACTTTGTTGTTCCAGGTGGACTGGTCATATTGTTTTAGCCTGTTCATTATTGCCAGATTGTTGCATGTGATATATATATATTCTCCATGTTGAGAGTAGTCTGCAGCACCCTGTATAATTGTGAACCCCATTCCTTGTCAATAGGGCTGTAGCGGTTTTTATGTCACGTCACAGCCATATTGATGAGAGATGTGCTTCGCTTATCTGCCGTGTTTTGCACACTGGGTCTGCCACAGTAGGTATGCCATTGTTTATTGCATATCTGGTTAGTAGCTTGAATAATCCTTGTCTGTGCCAGTCCAAAGCAAAGGGCATCATTCAGAATTTTCTTGTCATTTAAATGGCAGTTTTATTTCTTTCAACACATCTGTGATTAGCAGCTTGAAGGCTCATTGTCTGTACTTGTTGACCAAAGCCAAGAGTGACATTCAGAAAGTTTCTTGCTGTTGTTGCAACTGCTTTTAAATTATTTCTTTCAACAGTTTTTTCTGTGGCAAATTTTTCAATTTACTGAGTTGGGGTCATGGCCTGAAAATGGTATTTGTGCTGGTGTGACTGTATGGAGAGTCTGTCACCTATCAGGTTGGTGGTGATGTTGCACGACCATCACAGCCAATATGATGGGTGATATGCTGTCCCCACTCAACTTGCTGTTGTGTTCCACTGCATCTGCATGCTCTGTGATACACTTGTCTCGATGTGCAGATTTTTTTTTCCCATGATGCTATTTGTGCAATTTGTTTAAAATGTTGTTCCTTGTGTATAATGGGTCCTGAAACAGTGAGCAGATTATTTTTCACATTTTCACAATGGATGTTTTGTGCAGGCAAATCTGTTGGTTGGATTGTATTCTCAAGGGTTTTGTCTTTTTCTAGGCAAATATGTCCGCTTGCTTGGTGCTTAAATTGTTCATTCTTGTAGATTGTCCCTGTATGCAGATTATTTTGCATGAATTGTTGATAGAATTCTGGTAGTTTGTGCAATTACACGTGATTGTTGAACTGCGGCCTCAGGTTGTTTTTTTTGGGGGGGGGGCATATTTGTTCAGTGTTGTCTTTCATGTACTGTCAGTTTTCATTTTGGAAATGGCAGCATCACAACTTCACTTGATAGTTGGATGTCACTGGTGTTTTGGGGCACACTTCCAAGGGCATCCATTTATTGGCACCGATGTACCACAACAAAAGACCTTAATGAGGATATCCTGTTTCTTGTCAAAAGGGAGGTGGTGGTGAGATATGACATCACAGCCTTTTTGATGAGGAAGGGGATTTTCCATGATCTTCAGGGCTGAACAGTGTAATCACCAGCATTTGTATTTCTTTAGACTTACTACAGGTCCTGTCAGGGTTGTCTAGAGGATTGTGCAGTTTAGATTTTGCTTTACCAGTCTATTTTACCACACTTACAGTTTGTGTCCTAATGGGATAGGGAGAAATGGTTTTTGTTTTTCTATCTGTATCAGGAGCAAAATTTACTATCAATTTTATTGTAGGATTTGTAGTTCACTGTAGCCTTTGCTTCATGCTGCAGGCAGAAGGATGGCACTTACACAGCAGAGATTGGTTGCTAGTAGCACCAAGCACATTGCAATATGTCTGGGTTTAATGTACCAGAGATCTCGTATTGCATTTGTTTGGTGGGCTTGACGACCGTTCAATCATCACATTCTCATGGTACAGTGAACTTCTATGTAGCATTTGAGTACGATTTTATTTTCAGATTTGCATTGGTCTCTTTCCAGATTTCACAGCTTCGTTAAAAAAAAGTTTTGATCACATTGTAATTGTATAGAAATTCCTTTTTAGGAAAGTCAAAACTGGTTGCTTTTTCTGGTTTCTCAGATTTTTCTTCTACTCTGCACTCTTATTTGGAAAATGTAAAACTCCGAAAGATTTCTTGTGGCACTGTTTTGGGACCCCCCGGTCTCCCATTGTTGGCATCCCTGCCATTGCTTGTCAATGATAATGCTTTTCTGTGAAGGGAAGGTGGGAGTTTTGGATTATACTAAGTTCCTTGTTTGGTAGTCATCTCATAACTAAAATTTTCTTTACAACTGTGCTTTTGTTTTGTTGTCGTTCAGAAAGCTGACAATGACATCAGTTTAAAAAAAAGTTTGAAATCAAAGATCATATTTTTTTTCTTGTCTTTATTCTTGTCATAAGTGCTTGTCATAAGAAGATATGCCACTGAAAAGTTCAAGCCAGCTGACCTGCATTGATATGCTCTTTAGTAACAATTTTGGCCGACAGGATGGGAACTTTACCTTACATCTAAAATGAAATTGTGAATTGATTCAGTAAGAAGGTTGGCCTAAATAGTAATATGTATCACCGACAATTATGAGAATACTAAGTTTTGTATTATCATATTGACCTCGATTAGGTTGTAATATAAATATTTACATGATTAGATTGTAGTATAAATATTTAATTTTAGATCCTGCATTTTGCAGAAAACTAGATGCTGAAGGATCAGATGCTATGAAATGGAAACGATTAACTTTTTATCACAATTTGAAAGTATATTGATGCCACTTTTCAAGTGAATCTAGTGAATGAAATGTGAAAAATGGAAGTTGGTATTTGCCAGAATGTAAAATCCACACTTAATGGTATCGCATATCAACTTTTCATATAGGGTTTTAGTCTGATCAGAGGCTTATACTTTTAGCTATACACAATAAAACAGGTAATAAGCAAGCAACTGCTGTAACTTCATAGAGTTGGGATTTCAAAAATATTTGCAGGGATGGCAGAGCCCAGAATTTTGGAAAACTGAGAATTGAATTAAAACCGAAGGGGTATGTTTGCAAGCAAATGCCTAAAGAAAATGACAAAGCAACTTGCATATTGATTAGTTTGGCGTTCCCTCAAAATGTTTGTCCCATCATACTGCTTCGAAATATCTATTTTAATATTAAAGTTGTTACATTGAAATTATTTTACTCAGCTAGATCTTGGTGTGAGAAAATTTTGCTGCCACCCCAGTAATTATCATAGGACATAATCAGGCATGTGTTCAAGCCTAAAATGAAATGAGTCAGTATCGTTTCAGTATCGCTTAATTCTTAAAATGCCACATTGGTCACTAATTCAAAAAAGCCTTTGTCAGTTTATTTTTTATGACTAATTAAACCTATTAGAAACAACCAAGACTAATTGCTATGAAATGAACTTTTCAGAAATTTGCAGAACTGACATGAAATTCAAGTGGAATTGTTGTGATATACTGTATATTTTATGCTGCCATAAGTCAAGTTACCAAAATGTGCATTAGTACATTTTGAAAGGATGAAAAAAATCTTTTGGTAAAACTCTTTTAAAGTTTTAGCTTTTGTGTCTGTTTCCCAAATTGTGAGGCCTGCTATATGTATACACAAACTTTATAAATTACATTATATATAAAATCATTTATCCCTTCACTCTCCCACATTCTGTCTTGTTCTGTTTTCTCACTGTTAGTTCCCTTACATGGAACACCACATTCCACAGAGGCAGTGCTAGCATGACAAATTGTCCAGTCCAACTTTCTGTATGCATCTCTATGAAGATATTTTGTACAGCTACCAGCATAAGGGAGAAACTTTATGAAGAAAGCATGAATCAGAATTCAGATTTTGAGAATGTTTGGAAAAACTGCTTTCCAAGAAACAAGAACTAACCGATTGTCATCATTTAGGGAACATCCATAACTGGCACCATCTAGCCATATCTCCCTTTTCTTGCCAGAGCATCGCATTCTGTTATCAAAACCTGAAACTCATTATTGGGTTGATTGTTAAATTCTTCTAATGAAAAGGGAGTTTTGATAGACATTTTATTTTTTGTTATGATCGCGGGTGAGAATTTGATAAATTTTGCATCAATTTTTCGATTTTTTGTTTTCATCAAATTTGAACATTGTAACATCCCTAGAAAGTTCTGAGATAGGTCAAGTATGCAAAAACATCTCTAAGGAGGTGTAAATCGCTCCTAAAGAGACCACCCCCCATCCTAAAAAATGACAAGATTAGGTAGATTTTGACATTCGTTTTCTCGTTTTTTGTCTAGTTTGATAGACAGGAATCTCAAAATCTCAGCAACAAATGGTCATATACCCATCAAATTTGGGAGGCAAGTAGACATATGTGTATTACAGGTATCTGGCTAGTGAAAATACATATTTTGTCAGATCTGAGAAAAAAAATTAAGGCAATATGCTTAAATTTTGAAAAAAAAAAGTCATTATTTTTCAAGGCCTGCAGATCAGGTAATTTCACTTTCAGGAGTAAATAAACTAGCCAGGTACCTGTGAAAATATACACAACTAATAATAAACTTTAAAATAGGGCACCTAAAAGCAGCATTTTGAGAAATTGAGATTTTCCTGCAGCTTACATGTACAAAAATTTTTTAAAAATCAAAATATTTTTGTGTAGTCGTATCTGACTGTACTGTAAAAGTTTCAGCCCTTTGCGTTAAGAAATAACGCAATTGAAAATTTAACCCTGGATTCCTCCTTAACAGAACTTTTAGGTAAAGCACTGTTGGTTCAAGTGAGTTCTGCTGTATACAGGGCAATACATTTTCAAATAATCTTAGCACCTCTGCAGCAAGATAATGTCTGTTTTCCTAAAATTAAACAAAAAGACACCATATTTGCAAAATTCAAATGATAATGTAGCAGTCTATCAAGAAAATTTAGTTTCATTAAAACAATCTCTCTAGACCATATCCCAATAGTCTTTATATTTTCTCCTGAATTATTACATGCACATGGCATGGTGACATGGTCATTGAAATGTGTCAGTGGAAAAGATTGAATCCTAGGAACCTGATCAATTAGACCTCATGAATACTGTTTTGACCCATAAAATTGTGATTTTGNTCAAGCCTAAAATGAAATGAGTCAGTATCGTTTCAGTATCGCTTAATAAGGGATTCTTAAAAACTTCAGCAGAATGCCACATTGGTCACTAATTCAAAAAAGCCTTTTTCAGTTTTTTTTTAATGAATAAACTAACCTATTAGAAACAACCAAGACTAATTGCTATGAAATGAACTTTTCAGAAATTTGCAGAACTGACATGAAATTCAAGTGGAATTGTTGTGATATACTGTATATTTTATGCTGCCATAAGTCAAGTTACCAAAATGTGCATTAGTACATTTTGAAAGGATGAAAAAAATCTTTTGGTAAAACTCTTTTAAAGTTTTAGCTTTTGTGTCTGTTTCCCAAATTGTGAGGCCTGCTATATGTATACACAAACTTTATAAATTACATTATATATAAAATCATTTATCCCTTCACTCTCCCACATCCTGTCTTGTTCTGTTTTCTCACTGTTAGTTCCCTTACATGGAACACCACATTCCACAGAGGCAGTGCTAGAATGAAACAAATTGTCCAGTCCAACTTTCTGTATGCATCTCTATGAAGATATTTTGTACAGCTACCAGCATAAGGGAGAAACTTTATGAAGAAAGCATGAATCGGAATTCAGATTTTGAGAATGTTTGGAAAAACTGCTTTCCAAGAAACAAGAACTAACCGATTGTCATCATTTAGGGAACATCCATAACTGGCACCATCTAGCCATGTCGTGTGTAGCCTAATTAAACTGCTACCAGATCTCCCTTCTTTTCTTGCCAGAGCATTGCATTCTGTTATCAAAACCTGAAACTCATTATTGGGTTGATTGTTAAATTCTTCTAATGAAAAGGGAGTTTGGATAGACATTTTATTTTTTGTTATGGTAAGGAGGATTGCGGGTGAGAATTTGATCAATTTTGCATCAATTTTTCGATTTTTCGTTTTCATCAAATTTGAACATTGTAACATCCCTAGAAAGTTCTGAGATAGGTCAAGTATGCAAAAAACATCTCTAAGTAGGTGTAAATCGCTCCTAAACTAACCAGGTACCTGTGAAATATACACAGCTAATTAATAAACAGAGCACCCAAAAGCAGCACTTCAAGAAATTTTGAGATTTTCCCGCAGCTTACATAAATTCAATATGGCTGCCCTTACCATGGCAACAAGTACAAAAATGAAAAAAAAATAAAATCTTTTTGTTTAGTCATATCTGACTTTAAGGTTCAGCCCTCTAGGTTAAAGTAGGACACGCACATCAAAAATAATTGTCCTCTTTTCAATATCTTTTCTCTCTAAAAATTTTCTATGGTGCCCACCGAGTCAATTTTGCGAAGAAAGAGCATCATTTTGTTATCGTGCACGTATGTAATAGGACGCAATAAGGAGAGCTAGAGTTACCGGGTTTGGCCCTCAAATCCAGAATTATTCCCCGTCCCCGATCAGCAGAAGCCCGCAGCAAAAACGCTGACGTCACTTACGTTCCATCATCTGCAGACACCTCTACCTGACAATGTATTATTCAGCTTTTAATTAAGGTTCTGGTATTCCAAATTCAAGTGTAAAGTTTGATAGAGTAAGCCAGAAAAAGTATTCTGCATTTTTATTGCCTCAGCATGATTTTGTTTGGCATATCTACTGTTCACAGAGGAATTAAAACATTCATACCAACATGCTATCACCCGTCTGCACAGCACTGGCTAGACAGCTGGGCCATGTGGCAAGAACGTATCTGACGTAAGCTCATGGCCGCCACGCGCGCAGTGGTTGTAACAATTTGGACTTTGGATAATGTAATCGCATGGGTTGTCTGGGGCCAGCAGAGGCGTCATATCATTATGACAGACACTTGACTGTTTTATTGGAATAATAGGGTACCGTATGATTTAATATGGTCTGTAGGACGGTGCAGTCTTCCTTTAAGAAATAATGAAATTGAAAATTTAATCCTCGATTCCCTTAACAGACTTTTTAGGTAAAGCACTGTTGTGTCAGAAGTGAGTTCTGTTGTATACAGGGCAATACATTTTCAAATATTCTTAGCACCTCTGAAGCAAGATAATGTCTGTTTTCCTAAAAACATTAAAAAAAGACAAACCGTATTTGCAAAATTCAAATGTTAATGTATCAAGAAAATTTAGTTTCATTAAAACAGTTTCTCTAGACCATATCCCAACAAACAATTCTTTTTTTTTTTTCCTTCTCCTGAATTATTACATGCACATGGCATGATGACATGGTCATTGAAATGTGTCAATGGAAAAGACTGAATCATAGGAACCTGACCAATTAGACCTCATGAATACTGTTTTGACCCACAAACTTGTGATTTTGCATTTGGAAAGGAAGAAATTTTGAAAAAAAAAAGCTTGTGAGAGGGTTTTGTATGAGGGGCCTCAAAAACTTTCATCATACACGCACGCACGCACACACACACACACACACACACACACACACACACACACACACACACACACACCCACCCTCCACACACACATTATTTATGGTATGGGAGAAATGTTCTCGTTTAACTGTATAACCTGGAACAAACACTAGAGATGGCAGAATGCTGAAAACTTGTGGAAAACCAAGAGTGAAGAATAAAAGATAATTATTTTAAGGCGCAAATGAAAAGAAAGAATGACAAAGCAATCAAAAGTATTGAACAGGCTTGTATTTGATGTTGTGTCAGACAATTGTCAACAGTTACCATATGCTGTTGTGCTACCATTACTGTGTTATTTGCGTCTTTGCAAGATTCTTAATCTTAGTGCCTCACATGAACAATCCTATACACTGTGTTTTGGAATCTTTTATGTGCTGATTTGTATGAATATTAAGACATGTTAAAGGTTTTTATTTGTTTCTGCTTTTGTCATCATAATGAAAAGAATATTCTGTCTCACTGCATTTCATTGTTCGAATATCATGGCATTAACATCTCATGTCTGATTCACTTACTGATCTACCAAGCTATTTGACCAGTGATCCTGCTCACTCTCCATTGACTGTCTATTCATTAGGGGCATTTTTTTTTTCCAGCAAGGTCACTCGCTCCATTATCCTCAATTTCATCAATTATCCAGCAGTTTCCCTCCTCAATCTTCCTTATTTATCTGTTTCCATACATGTGAAAATCTGGCGGGTCAGTGAAAAGGTTGGCTTTATATTCTGTCATTCCCAGATGTCACGGCTGATTCAGTTGACTTATCTGGCATTGACTTTGATGAGGAAGTGGAGCCTCCAGCATGTGGCACCATATCCCAGAATGAAGAAGTTGAGAAAGATGCAGAGAAAGTCAAAGGGACGGAACAAAAGAGACCCTCAAAACCCTTAATTAGGTCTGTATTTGTGCACTGCTCTGTTTTGAAAGTCACCATATATTCATTTGGAGCAGTGTGGCTGAACGGTTGCGGTGTTGGACTCAAGATCTAAAGGTTGTGGGTTTGATTCCAGATCATGATCATGTTGTAGGTGCCTTGGGAAAGCAGTTTATTCGCATTTTCCTCACGCCACCAGTCTGTAAAATGGGTACCTGGCTAATGGCTATAGGCAGTGAGAGATATTGTTAGGATGCTAGTAATTAGGGCCTGTATATGGCAGCGGCATTGTGTACTCCCCAAGGAATTTAGAAAGGTCTAGAGTGACCTGGCCTGCTGGATGATAATTCAGTAATGCATGGGTGAGCAGCAGCCTGGATATGAGATTTATGAACCACATTATTTTTCACTATAGGCATCATAGATGTAAATCATCTGCCACTTGTCCACTTTTTCTACTACTTTGATAATTTTGGGACTTAAGCTTTCTGCTATCAGTAGTATATGTAGTGTGTTAATTGTCTTTTATGGTAAGTGACTTTGCTTCCACCTAGTCTCGGCAATTTCAATATGATTCCGTCAGTGTCATTTACATCATGTCTGTGCTATGCCGATAGAGTTGGTTAAAATGATTGAAATGATTTTGTAAAGAAATTAAATGGCAGATATTAAGAGAGTCAAATGATTGATAATTAATTTGTGCTTGAGATTAGATCAGCCACAATGAAATTTAGGTGAAGGAGGTAAGCAGATAGCTGCAGTATTCACACAGATCTTTATTTCTTAACATTAGGTTCAGTGGCTTCAAAGTCTTATTAAACTGGAAATTTCACTTGTCAGGAATGGGAAATCAGAACCAGAGATTTTGTTTCTATGTCCGGCCATCCAAAGGCAGAGCCACTATCAGAGCTATTCCTTGTTTTAGGTCTTGAGTGTAGATCAGCTAGTAACTACAGGGTGCATCAGAGTGCTGTTTGCTGAAACGGTCCCTTAAGCGATCTATTTTAAGCCGCGCTGTCTGAAACAGCAGACGGTTGTTACTGTCATTCGTGGGCGAAAGGTCAGATTGGTGCTGCCTTCGATACTGACTATTACTAATTAGGCTGCTAGACATAATCTAGAAGTTCCCTTAACCAATTCCTCGAAACAAGCATTGCGCTTAGGGTACTTGCCACTTGGACATAGGAAAGAATATCTTCAAGATCTGGAGAGAGTATTTTTTTCTCTTTTCTCTGAAATTTTAGAAATTTCTGAAATACCTCTAATTTAAGACCATGCAGTCAAGAACTTTTTATAAACGGCGCTACAAATCAACAGAGCCCTTGCATTTCCCTCTCCTTTACATAGCTGTAGGGTTCAAAATAGAGTTCATTTTACAGAATTCCTGCTGACCAAAAAAAAAAATATCAAGCCTATGGTTGACGGTTGCAGCAGCTAGTGGTTATTCTATGCAACGCAGTGCAAAATCAGTGAAAGAGTAAATGAGTTGGGCAAAATGTGCTGGATGTTCTTGCCTAATCAAGACTATAGACAAAGAGAATTGCCTACATACACGTTGATATTATCACTCAGAAATGTGTACTCATTCATTTATCCACAAATCCACAAACAGCCCAATACACACACATACACAAACGCACATGAAAATCTGAAGGGTTTCATGAAACATTTTCAGACCTGCCTAGTGTTACGAAAATTCCGTAAGTGTTGCGGAAATCCACTCCGAATTACGGAGTTATAGAAACAGCGTTCAGATTACGAATTATGATGAAGACTGAAGGGGGCTTATGCTCAGTTCTTATCAAAAGATTAGGCACATTCAGGTAGATACCAAGACTGTAAATAAATTGTACATAGACTAGTGTAAATAGTGTAATGGATTCATATAACAGCCATTTTCGTGTGAAACTGGAACATCAGATTATCTCAATCACCGTCTAAAAGTTATGAGTACAAAAAAGAGCAATAATTTGAACATGGTTGGATGTTTGTTACAGATTTTTATGTAAAATTACTGAGAAAAATTTCCCATGTTACAGATTTGTTGTTTTTCAACTAGGCAGGTCTGCATTTTGAAGTACATGAAACCCAATTTTAATTTTCGTTTTTGTCACAAAATACCATATATGCAACCAAACAATTTTTCACAAAATGCTTTATAGTAATTAAAACCGGAAATCATAAAAAAATATTACCCTGTTGACGACTTGTTTTGAACTTTTGATTCAAAAGACGTCTTGAACTATTTAGTGCCATAATACTTAAGTTTGGGGTATTTAATGTTTAAAAAAAAAAATCCCAAAAGACGCCTCGTTTCTAACAGTGACTAAAATAAGAGGTGCGACAGCTTGCGCAAAGTTTACTCATGACAATTTCTCATCTCTGTAAGTTATCCTGGAAACAACCCCAGCTAATTATGTTACTAACTAGAACTGTGGTCAGAAAGCCCCAACAGAATTATAGAGATCAGTGAAATGCACAAGCGAATACAGCAACCATTCCTTCATTCTTTTCAAGCAGCAATATGCTTCGAAATGACTAACCTCAAAGACGTATGAAAATATTACGCAAACAAGTTAAATGATCAAGAAAAGCAGCAATGGGACTTCAACTATTCTAGTGCTAGGTTGAAGAGAGGATTATCTGAGTGTGTTTTGCAATACAGTATGGACAGTCATGTTTTGTAATGTATTTTATGATGTGAATAAGGAACTTAAAAAAAAACAAAAAAAACCCAGTAGTACCGTCTTCACCAGGTGTAAAAGACTGAAGTATGTTGTCACCAAAACAGAGTACTCCATGACATGTTTGGGAACACTGGTGTCTTCTAAAAGTTTCATAATGTCTTTCTTTTCTCACGGCTGATACCCTAAAAAATCCACAATATGGTTTCTTATTTATTTGATCTCTTTCACGTTTCCTTTGCCTGAGCGATTCTGAGAAAATGCAGCGTGAAAGTCAGGATTTTCACACCCTGCGGATTGCCATGACTGGTTGTGCGGTCAGAGCGGGAACAAGGCATGACCTAAGAAAGGGAGAGGCAAGCTAGAAGTCGTTTTGCAAAGAGAATTATCCACATGCATTAACTTTCAATGGCTCTAAATGTTATGCCTTTTTAAAAATTTATTGTCATGAAAAGTCTTTTCGTAAAACTGTGTGAACAACAACCCGACTATGATCGCAGGGCTGTAACCTTAGAAAAGGGAGGATAAAATATTTGAGGAAAAGGAACATTGTCTGACCACTGTTTGAGCCGCTTTATTAATGTATGCATAGCCTGTGTATGGTTGTCTGTGCCTCCCCTCTCCGTATTGTTTAATGAACTCTCATTGGTCTACGATTAGGACACATTTAGATTAGTATCGCAGAGCACGACAGGATTGACAGCTAACTGTTGTCTCAGGCAGTATTTTCTGCACTTGGGGGCGGTGCTAATCATCACTAGTCATAAATCAGTCAACATTCTTTGAACAGCCGGTCCAGCTGGCATATTGACTCGAAAATAATTCGACATCCTTAGTATATTGTTCACAGATGACCATGGGAAAAATTTTGAGAATAATTGTGAAATCTTTTAGAGTTTGGAAAGAAAGAACCGGTCTTCACGATCAAAAAGAAAAATGAAGTGGACAATAGCAGTTAGCATGGATGTGCCATGTTGAACATAGCAACAGGGACGAGAAGGGGAGGGGTAGGGAGAGAGAGGAGATAGATGGGTGGGCACTGTTTCAGGGGTGAAGCAAAGACGATACATTGACAATGTCTTTGAGGTTAAGAGAGAAGAAAGAGAGAGTGAGAGATGGAGAGATAAGAAGCAATAAAAGAAAGTGAGAGCTTGAGTTGTTAAGGAAAAAAAGCGAGAGGGCAGATAATGAACAATGTGACTCAGGAGACATCTTGGCTGCTCTCTCTCTCTCTCTCTTTCTCTCTTTCCATTAGCGTCTCTTATCCCACCACCGTATAGCTTCTTGCCTTATCTCTCTTTCTCTCTTTGTCTCTCTCCCTCTCTTCCTCTTCACCCAACCCATACTAGTATCTATTTCATTTCCCTCATTGATAGTGAAGAACGGTTCATTCTTTCAAAACTATAAAAGTTTTCACGGTATTCTATAAAATGCTATAACTAGCGCCGCTCTTAAGCGCAAAGAATTTGACTGTGGCGGCGTCTATTATCTAAAAGTGCCCCTCAAGCAAATGATAATTCTATATTGTCAGTCTTGGGCCAATGAGAGTTCACTAAACCACACAGCAGATTTATCGGTACAAAGGCGGTACAAATATTACTAAAGAGACTTAAACAGCGGTCTAACAAATGTTCCTTTTTTTTCAAATATCTATCTAAGGTTACAGCACTGCCATCGAAGTCGGGCGGTTGTTCCCACAAGTTAACAAAATAATTTTCTCGACGATAAAGGAAAAAAAAAGGCTTAAAATTTACAGTCAAGGAAAGTTATTGCATGTGGATAATTATCTTCACACATGAACTACTAGTTCGCCTCTCGCTTTTTGACATCACGCCTCATTCCCGTGCTAACCGGACGACCAGTTATGGCGGCCCACACGGTATGAAAATCCCGACTTTCAAGCAGCATTTTTTCGTAAGGGCTCGGGCGAAGGAAACGTGTAATAGGGTGAATATATTGATGAAAAAAATACTGTTGATTTTTTTAGGCTGTGAAGCTGATAGCTAATCCCGTCCAGGTGGAGATAAAACAAGAATGTTGACTCATTTTCAGGTCCACTTGATAATATAATCTTCTAGTGTCTCTTTTCATGATAATATCAAATATCTCGAATCCACAGTTAACCAAAGTCCACCGTGATTATACGGTAAACCGACCAGTAAACAATCTACTAATGTGGGTGGTTCAGAAGGGCAAAGCAGTTTGTTTTATTATACTGCCCTATACATTATCGACCACATTATCGCGCGGCGCTTGTGATTGATAGCAACATTTTGTTTATTCCAGTGTAAAAATCAAGACAAGGGCATGGGGTAGGAGATCAGGTCTGTCTGCTGCACTGTGTGTGGGAGTGTCGATGTCGTTAGATATTGAAATGCATATTCTATCACTTTTAAATGAGCTGCTCCCATTCATGAAAAACCGTTCNCCAGGTTTTTGTTCTGGCCGAAGCAAGAACCTGAGAAGAGCCGAAGTTCAGTGTGATTTTTCAGTGCATCATGGATGGTGGCTGTGAAAAAAAGAAAATAGAGCCGAGGCAATCGTGTTCGAGTCCTTCCTGTTTTCATTTTCCTTCCAAGTTTGGATGTCACCCCTTTGCTGTGATTCGTCAGCTCGATGTATCATGACACCTAAGATATATAGTAGAGCTGACAGCTGTAATATGCCTTGCCTTATGGTGTCTTCAGTAGGACCAGGTTATCCATGACATCGAAGCACATTGTCAATGTGCCATCAGCAGCAGTCATCAAATTATAAAATTGCTGGGCCTGGCAGTGGGGGAGGATGAATTCTTCAGCTAGAAACTTTTATCATCATCTGTAAGAGCCTTATTGAGTGCGCTTGCATACAAATTTGTATGCAAGTAGAGCATGCATCTGAAGCTGGATGCTTGAATCCAAGATTGAATTTCCTTCTAAATACAGAGTAGTACAA
The DNA here is from genome assembly GCA_033807755.1 of Ellobium chinense. NCBI lineage: Eukaryota > Metazoa > Mollusca > Gastropoda > Ellobiida > Ellobiidae > Ellobium > Ellobium chinense. The sequence goes on along the minus strand of JAWQUT010000346.1, from coordinate 553,497 downwards.
GGAAAATGAAATCTGTTCATGATTTTGCTCTTTGAGCATGCGATACATCCTGGCCTCAACAGTGACAGCTTCGAATACTGAGTTGATTTGATTGGCAGGACGTTAACAAGACATTAGGAACTGCCGTGGAGTAGTGTCCAGAAGTTGCTAAATTGGTGCACTCTGATTGGATAAAATTGAGGGGTCTGGGTATAATGCATTTTGTTATGAAACCATGATGTTATATAGAGCATTTTGTGACAAAACTAAATGTTTGCTCTGGCAATTCAAAGCAAATTAATGTATTTGTGAAATAATTTTGCAAGCCTTTGATAGTGCTAATCTTTCACTTCAGTTTGAGGTGATAACTCAGTTTTTTCAAAGTTGTTGGATAACTTGTTTTGTGGGGAAATGAGGTATACTTGATATATTTGTTAATATGTGCCTCATTAATGAAATGATATCATGTTAAATGAGTCCGTGCATGTGAAATTCATACTTACTAACAAGGTAAGCTACACTTATTAAATGAATCAATACTTAATATCGAGGTTCCACTATATGTACACAGAAGGAGATAAACCTTTATTTATTCTGACGGGAAGATGTTTTACAATGTCAATTAGTATCAGTATTACCAGTTAATCAGCTGCACGGGGGAGAGGAGAAAGGGGAAGTCAAGAATTTCAGCTTCCTTATGTACTGTACAATGACACTTTGATATTAAGTTAATATATCAATAGGTATACCTCCTTGCTAAGTATGAAATTATATGCGTGACTTCATAAGTTCCTGTAAATATAATGTATACTTTTTTCTTACACGAACGGGCATATGATACAAGGACTTTTTTAATGAGATGATAATTATCAAATTTTTAATAACAAGGTAGGCCTGAGCATAGGTTCCTGCTTCTAATGCTAAGATTACACAGATCTGTCCTTCCAATCCCTGAGTGAAGAAGTCGGCATATTGAGATAGATCTATGGATTACAATGATTTCGTGGGGATACCCTACAGTTTGATGAAATAGAATTAGGGCATTGAAACAATTTTAGCGTCAGGAACGTCATTTTCTCAAAGCTCCACATAGAAGTGATCACTAGCCTTGCCCAATGTTATGCACCAATATGCACTTTGACCTCCAGCCTTGCCAGGTGGCCTCCAATTGATGAAGTAGGCAATTATCGGATTTGATCACGCCGAGGTCCATGTGCAGGATCTGAAGATGCCTATATGATTATAACTCGGGTGTAGGCTGCAGAGATGTGCGCAGTAAAGTCCCATTGGGTTCACAGGTTTATAATTTTGTCAGTTTTTAGTCAGATCTATTCAGACTTTGCATTAATACAAAAGAAAAAAAAAAGGATGTATCCGGATTTTCACTTTGCTAAAACACGTTTCTAATAGCCTTGGGTGACAGACACACACCAGTAATACAGATGGGAAATAAAAATCATTCACTAGCGGTGGCAGACTGATTGACTTGGACAGTATTGTACCGTTCTAACTCTATTCGAGCATGAATTATTTTGGTGTAAAAGTGTATTGGTTTTTGGTGTCTAGAAATACTTTGGAAAGATGACGAAAAGGCTGATGAACAGTCTGCAGACAGAAAGTTGCTGCGGTTAACACAATCAAATGTGCTTAGATATACAAGACTGAAGAGTGCATTTTTTTAACTGTCATTATATATGTTCACATAAAATTAGTATAGTTAGTGCAAATTATTTACATTTGTGACTTTTTTTTGTGTGTATGTATGTGTGTTCTGTTAAGTTACTACAATCAGATCAAGAGGCATTTAATTTGCTAATACCTGTCATTAATAATTACTGTTCTAGACAATTATCCTTCCCATGTTTGCAGTGAAGAACTTCTGAACCTAGGCTGGGAAAATGTTAACGGTGAAAGCAGTAGCCAATCAGAAGGGCCGGCTGAGGTGCAGGTGGACTCATCTCAACTTCCATTGGTCACCAACAGTGCTGGAGACCAGATCCTGAGATTTTATTGGCTGGATGCTTATGAGGATGCTTATCATCAACCGGGTTGGTTGAAATCACTACAGGAATGGCAGAATGCCAAATATTTTCAGAATACTGGAAATCAGATTATTAAAAAACTGAGCATATTATTATTAACAAGCAAGCATATACAAAGAAAAAAAACAAAATCTCAACAGAGGCCCATATCTGATGATCTTGGTGTCTGAAAATTTTGCCATTGGCTACTGCCACCTCTTCTTGGTGTCGTTTATTCATGACTTTGGATGGATAGAAATTTTTTATTGAGAAAGTGGAGAATAAAGTCTTGGTTATATTTCCACTACATTGAAACTTTAAAGTCAGTTTAATTTTATCAGTTGAATTTCACTGGGGCAAAGAATTAGAACCTTTGGAAAATAAAGTCAAGATTATTATATTTTTATTAGTCTATTCTTTAACCCTTTATTGTCAGATAATGGAGAGGTGTTATCAAGGAGAGCCGGCGCAAAGACTGTATCTCTCTTATATAATTCATATAATGATGCAGTCTTTGTGTAAGCACCCCTTGGTATGCTCTGATCAAAACTGTTGTGCAACACTTTTCAGTTCAAGATTGGCGAATTTTATATTATTATTTTTATTATTTGCATCATAGATGTAAATCGTCTGCCACTTGTCCACTTTTTCTGCCACTTTGATGATTTTGGGACTTCTGTTTTCTGTTATCAGTAGTATATGTAGTGTGTTTGTTGTCTTTTATGGTAAGTGACTTAGCTTCCACATTGTCTCAGAAAGTTCGTGCTGTTTCCATCAGTATCATTTACATCCCTGTGCTATGCCGATAGAATTGTGTGAACAAACCAGTGTGTAAATGAAAGAAATAAATATACCTAATTAGTATTATAGATTGCTACAGATAAAGAGATAAGAATAATTTTGGTGTTTTGAGAAAGTGATGGCGAGAAGTGCTTAGACATACAGTGCTATCTTCACAAATAGGAACCGTGTACCTGTTCGGCAAGGTGTATGTGGAAAAAGCCAGTTCATATGTCAGCTGCTGTGTGACTGTCAAGAACATTGAGAGACGAGTCTTTCTGCTGCCCAGGGTTAAGGTAACTTTAGTTATGATATGGATTGGCATTTGCTACAGGGTCAATTATATCATGTGGTTGATTCATACCAGAAAGTATAATATGTTAAAAATTGGGATTACTACGTCTGTGTTAGCTACTCAGGGTTGCCACAGACCAGGAAGTCCTGGGAGAAAACTCATGGAAAACCTTCATTACCGTCGCCAGACCTAGATAGTACTTGGAATTTTGATTTGAGCTAACGGATGTTTCTAGTGTCATGTGATTAGGTTGGTTGATCATTTGTTTGTTTGTAATCTCCTGTGGCAGACTGCCCTGTTTAGAGGCTTTTAAAAACTCAGAATAGGTTACCAGGGAACGTAGCTCAAACAAAAGGTCTTATATCACCTTAGCAGATTAATTGATTTTTCACCACTGTGACAGTTTTGCTACAAGAATATTTTTGTGCCAAGTCTTCACATTTACAGTGATTTAACTCTTTATTGAACAGATCTCCTAACTTCTCCAGTTCCCAGGTTTTATCTCGTCACTCTTTATTGCCTGCGATAATATCTCGGTATTATAGAAGAACAAAAATAGCACTTTGTTTGTGACATCCATTTTAATAGTCAGATTTGTGCGGCATTTTATAATAAGAATAAAGCAGAGTATACGAGGTCTGTCTCAGAATAAAGTTTCCCTGTCATGCTGTCCTCACATATAATTATAAATACCCTTATTTTTGGTATCAAATACCTACTCAACATAAGAACCATCAAGTTCCAGACATTTCTCCATTCGATGTACCCAGAGGTCAAAGACAGTGACCATTGTCCGCTTGTCCAAGGTCATTAGTCCTTTTCTCATAGCCTCTTGAATCTGGTCCTCGTCCTCAAATCGACGACCTCGCAGCATTTCTTTCACCTTGGGGAAGAGATAGAAGTAGCATGGGGTGAGATCGGGCGAATAGGGCGGGTATTCCAATAATTCCCACAAGTAGCCATCGAGAAGCTCGTTCACAACTCTGGACTTGTGAACAGGCGCGTTATCGTGATGCAGGATGACGCCTTCTTCGAGCAAGGCAGGTCTTTTTTTCCGTATTGCTGGTCTCAGTTTGTCTTTGAGGACGAACCTGTAGTAGTCACCATTGACAGTTACTCCAGGTGGGACTGGCCAGCTCAGTGTGATGCCACTCATGTCGAAAAAAACAGTGTGCATCACCTTTCTCTCCCTTTGTTTTCTGCGGGCTTTCTGTGGCCTTGGCGATCCGAATCAAGCCATTGAGCCGACTGTCTTTTCAACTCGGGATCAAATGAGTACACCTAAGTTTCATCTCCAGTGACGATTTTACTGAGAAACTGTAAACCCTTCTGTTCAACACGGGTCAAAAAGTGCCGAGGCGCTTGAACACGGGCCTGTTTCTGCTCTGGTGTCAACAAGTGGGGCACCCACTTTGCGAAGACTTTTTTCTTGCCAAGATCGTTGGTCAATATTCGGTGAACTGTTGCATTGGACAGACCAACTAATTCACTTATTTCCCTGCATGTTCTTCTCGTTTCTTCCTCTATAACAGCTTTTGTTCTCGCAACACTGTCGCCACAAATGACGACAGGGGGCCTCCCAGTGTGCTCTTTATCTCTCATGTCAGACCTCCCACCTTCAACCTCCCTGATCCATTTTCTTACTGTTTGAATTGATGGGGCACTATTCCCCATAACTTGGCAAAGATCACGATGTGTTTCCACAGCAGACTTGCCAAGAAGAGTTGAAAATTTGATCACAACTCGGACATCGTAGCATGAGAAGGTTGCAGCAATGTTTTGCTCTGCCATTTTCCTTGGATTTACCCGACAAAGTGCACAAGTTCACCAAAAGTGACACGTCACAACTCTGTGACACATTCACCAAAGCACTTGAAATTTGGCATCGAGATGTCTTATATATGACGTCATTATGTCACAAAATTTGGTGGCTGTAGGTTGCGTACTTTTGAATTTATAGAGGAAGGAAACTTTATTCTGAGACAGACCTCGTACCTAAGCTGGTGGTAATTGAAAGATTAAATTTGCTTGGACACTGTACAGAGTATTTTTGTTTTTTTTCGTGAAAGTTCAGATGTTCATGTAATATCACTGAATATCCTTGTGCAAGCAAGGTACTTACATATATTGTGCTGAACAGCTGTCCTTAAATCCTTCATCTGTCCTGCAGCGTGTGAATCTGAAGACCAATGCAGAGCTATCTGAGGAAGTGACGATGCCTATGGTATATGAGGAGTTCAACAGGTTGACAGAAAAACATAGAATTGACAAGTTCAGGTCCATGGTAGGTTAATGATTATGTTTGCATTACAGCATGCAGTAGCTTAAGCCTTGTGGCGCTATGGCAGAACCAGTTCTCACCCGGGTGTGATCGTAGAATAAATTCACATGCCAGCGCTGTCCATGTGATGTGGCAGACTAATTTTGCAGTCCAGTATCAAGTAGTTGACCAGCAGACAACACATCGAACAGTTATTATTCATAGCAGTGGATCAGGCAGCCAGTTAGAGGCTGGACCTGAAGCGCTTTACGCTGACTAGAGTTAGGAAGATTTTGGTGATTGTTTGGAAGGAGGAAGGCTTGTTCACTTTATGTGCTGCAAAAGTATTTTTTCACTTCATAAGGTGTCTCAGTCTCAGATATAGAATCTATTTTACATGTGAAGTTTAGGATATTGTAGGTCTTCATCAGTTTGTTCATAATTTTGTATATGGTTTAATTGATGCATTAAAACGTTATAGTTAAATGTAATCCCAGTATACCTTGCTCATGGTTAAGAAAATTTGTGTATGTCAGGTCTGGACTAAACAACAGTTATTCACAGTTACTGTATTGTATTACTGATAGTTTGTATATGAATAATGGGCCTGAAAATTACCTTGAAGCTGAGATTGTTTTTGCCTTTAATAATGTTTCTTAATTATCAAAATATTATTTGCACTCAAATAATTTGAAGATCAGAAGGTACAAATGAAGGAAGTTCATCACCATGGCAAGGCCTGTTTAAATTGAATGTTGAACGATAAAACATTGTTTTAATGACTTCACCTTTTTCCCTTGTCTGGCTATAGAAAGTCAAGAAGAATTATGCCTTTGAGAAACTGGATGTCCCAGTGGAGGCTGACTATTTGGAAGTTCGTTATTCCGTAAGTTTTTTCATGAGAATATGTTTTTGCTCTGTTCGGTCACGTCAGTATTTACCTTCGTCCATATTTTACGAATGAGTGTATGATATTTATGTGTCTCTGTTGTATTGGGAATGATGGTAAAATGATGAAGATCATGCTGTGAATGAGAAAGATTTCACGCTGTGAATGTACAGTTTCAATTGAAAAAAATATGTTATAAAATTAAGTAGACTACGGAAGTTAAATGAAACGTCATTGCTCTTTGGTTTCACTTCATACTTTTTCAATTCAGTCAAGATTTAAGAAAACATGGACAGTGAGATTTTGCTACAGTAACTCCTTAATCTCTCCAAAAGAAAAATTTGGCTCATCTAATTTGATTTTTGAGAATGAGTTCGCGGTGTTCTGCTTTACTGATTACTTTTTTTTTCTACTTGTGTCAAGATACAACATCAGTGCACTCCTAAGAGATCCATTTGTGCTCCATTCCCCATTTCAGAACCCAGAAAGAGTTGTTCTACTTATCGTTCTGATTGTTATCTGGTTGTAGTTCCCTCTCGTACTTTCTTCAAGTTTGCAACATCTTCCTTCTCTTTTGTATCCACCCATTTCCTGTATTGGTTTTAGTAGCTGATCTTCTGTCCATTCCTTTCTTTTCTCTCTCTAGGTCTTTTTTTCAGTTCTTTCAACACATCTGCTTTGTCATATTTGATTGTTCCAGACATCAGTGCATTTTCAGGCAGTTTGTCAGCAATATCATTGCCCCTGATGTTTGACCTGTAAATTTGGTATCATTTGAGGATGATCTTATCCTAAGCCAGTGGCAGATATATTTTTCTGGTCAATAAAATTTTGTAATAGCCAGAATGTAGTGCATCTGGTTCTGTGATGCTAATAATATGTTAAATTTAATGACTTGTTTTATAAAATCTGACAGGCTGATCTTCCTGCATTGCCTTCTGACTTGAAAGGTGAAACATTTAGCCATGTGTTTGGCACAAAGACATCCAGCTTGGAACATCTGCTCCTAAATCGCAAAATGAAGGGGCCATCTTGGTTGGATTTGAAATGTCCACGTAGGTTGTTTAAAGAGACATATTCTAGCATTGTCTGAATTTGAAATCTGGTGTTTCATTGTTTTTGATGTTGAAAACATTGTGTTGTTGGTTTTTTTTTCGACCATTAGAGATGAGAGAGGATTTTTGGAAAATCAAAAAATAAATCCCGAAACATAGCATATCTTAATGGAAAGCATTGGAGAGAACAATGAAACACCTTCAGTTTTGAACAGGGACATATATATTAATCTTGGGATCTGAAAAGTCGGCCGAGATTTGGCTACTTCCTTATCTGTCCTCATTTTGGTAATGCTGAATTCACAGAGAAAGAAATCTTGCTGCCTGATTTGAATTTTTAATAGCCAGCCATCAAAATCTCCATATTTTGCAAGTTCCTGGAAGTCTCTGCTTAGAGTCTGAGAGTTTTCTTCCCTGCATAGTTACTTCACTTCCCACAGTCCTGATCTCGGGGACGGCAGAATGCATAAAATTTTTAGGAAACAGAAAATTATGTCTGAAAAACGAGGCATTATAACAAGAAAACAAAGTAGAGTAGTAAATGGCAAAGCAAGTTCAGTATCTAACAAAGACCTTATGTCTGTGTTGGTATCCGAAAACTTAGCTATTGGCTGTTGCCATCACCTAGCCCTTTATGCTTTTGAGGTCCTACCGTGCGATATTTGTTGAAATGCCACGTCCCTTATTTTGTGAATGATAGTTTGCTCACAATTTCAAACACCTACAAACACACCTATAGACATGAATTTATGAACTGATCTTCCAGGAATTCCAAATCTTGAAGTTGTCCTATACCTAGTGTAAGAATAACATCGTCAGTGGCATTATGATTGATCCTTGATTATGGTAATTTACGGACTGTGGTAACTACACGAAACAGTACTGATAAGTGATATTTTGGAGGTCTTTCATAGATACTTCTGTGCAGTAGCTTACGCAAAGATTGTGCTTTAGATACAGGTACTCAGTTTTCATTTTTGTTTATTTCAGAGATCCCAACAGCAGCCACAAGCTGGTGCAAATTAGAGGTGCGTAATCTCTTTATATCAGCATGATTATGTTAGGTCAGTCATCTGCAAACAGACTTTCTTTGAGAGTCCCTAAAATCACCTGTGGTAAACCGACACCAAGAAAAGCACTACAGAATTAAAATTTTGGAGAGTCAGTGACTCGAGAAGAGAATAAACCCTGTTTCACGAGAGAATAAATGTTTGTCAAACATTTATCCACTCCCTGGGAAGTAAGTTCCAAAGACAGTTTATTGCAGCCTAGAAAGAAAGCAAGAAAAAAGCATAAAACTGTCCGTTTCTTTCTCAGGCGATTATCTCCAAACCAGAGCATGTTAGTGTGAGTGATGCTAACTTGCCTCCCCCACCACTTGTTTTGATGACCTTGAACCTGCAGACGTTGCCCAATGCAAAGACAAGGCAGAATGAGGTGGGTTGTTGGTCCTCTTCTCTAGGATCCACTCTAAAGCAGAATATTTATCATAATATAAAATGAAAGATGGTTTCTTTTGTAATACAGTTTTTGAGTTTGTTAATAGCTGTTCCTAGTTAATGACACAGCCTGCTCCGTTGGGTATTGTCATTATAGGGAATGACTTCCCTTTCAGAGTTGCATTTTGTGAGATGGATGCCATTTTAGATTGCGTCATCATTTATGATGTTACCTAGATTCAATCTTATTCTTTAGCAGCAAGCTTTATTGAAATATCATTTGTCTAAATCTCCTAGATTGTGGCAGCTGCTTGCCTGATTCACCATGACTTCTATATGGACAAGCCGGCGCCCAAAAAACAGCCCTTTCAGCAACATTTCTGTGGTAAGTTGTGACATGGCTTTAATGCTGTCCCCCATTTAAGCGTCTGTGTAACATCATTTTTGAAACGTTTTGAACAAGTTTGCTTGTTTAAGACACAAGTCGACGTTTTCAAACTTAGCATTTCACTCAGTAATTATCTTATAACAAAGCTAATGGAACCTATTCATGTTTCACCTTTTCATTTCGTTACAAAGGGGCCTTCATCCATGAAATCTGATATGCTACTGTTTTCACTGATGCCAAGTTGCATGGTGGCTCTAGTTTCCTTCATTTTTCTATCCAGAAAGGCTTTATATAATTAAAAATTAACTCATACATGTATAGAGTCATGTAACCACTGGTTGTTTTAAAATGGCTGAAATAAACGTTGCTTGGTTTAACTATAATTCATGGGTTGAAAGTTGCACCAGGTTACTTTATTGTGTGTATAGACTTTCTCCTGGAATAGTCATGAGTAGGCCAGGTGGTACACTCACTTCCATAGACCAACAAACATGGCTAGAAAGTATTGTGTTCTGTGATACAAGGCTAGCTCTCATTGATGCAAAGACCTTACGCTATACAGTATTGCTTATGATGAAGCTTTCGAGGGTCAGCAAATTGCCATTATGCAGAGGGATCCCAGAAAACTGTTTCAGATGAATTGATATGAAATAGGGCGAACTGGCAACATGGGAATTGAAGCTACATGGTGCAAATGAATTTCTTGCTAGGTAGTTTTTACAGAGTGAGCTAAAGCAATTGGAATCAGTTTATGAATGTGTCAGTACTTAGAGCATGGCAATAGAGCGATTCTTTAGTAATATTTCTCTACCCCAAACTTGTGTTGCTCAATTTCACAAACTATCTATGTCCGAAAATGTCTGTCTCAGCATCAGATGAAGATTTCTCCCTGCCATTATGTTGAAACATGGTAAAATGGAAGTTAGTGCCTTGTCCTGATCCAAAAATATCTTGAGAATCACATGATCACCCTAGCTCAGTAAGAAAGGTCTATGTCACCTACATGCCTTATTAGTATACAGGTTGGCAATTGGATTCGAAGAATACGTGCTGATGTAAGTGTCATATAAACCAGAACCCTGCTAGTGACAAACATGGACTTGTTCTTATTGTGTTTCTGATCCGTGCTGTGTCACTGAGAACGTGGAGCTTTCGTGTTTGATGTGGGACATAGGGAAATACCACATGATTTTCTGCACTGTAGGTCAGCTGAAAATGAAGCAACATGGCTGAACAGTTATGGCTTTAGACTAACTATCCAACTGTACTGTAAGTGCCTTGGGAAAGCATTTCGTTCACATTTTCCTCAGTCCACATGTCTGTAAAGTGGGTACCTGGCTATAGGCAGTGGAAAATATTGTCAGAATGCTTGTGATCAGCGCCTGTAAATGGCTGCGGCAGTGTATACTTCCCAGGGAATGGAGAAAGATTTTAGAGTGAACAGACCTGCAGGGGTAATAATGGTGTGAAATAGCGTGTATGGGAATTAGCCTGAACACGAGAAGTATAAACCACATTATTTTTATTATCATTGTTATTATTAAAAATAACCTGCTTTTGGAAGAAAATGATTTCTTTTCCTCTCTCCACAGTGATCACCAAGCCCAGTGATTCAATTTTCCCATATGATTTTAAGGACCAGGTGAAAAAGCAGGTAAAATTTCATTGTCCATCATATTATGTTTTCATAACTTGTAATGCTCAGCAAATTTTTGTTGCTTTGTTGTTAATTGCTTGTTGTATTTTTAGATTATCAGTGAACCCATATTTTCAATTCTGAAAGAGCTAAGTTGGTTCTTGGATGCATTAAGTAGAATGTAAGAAATTTAGGAATGACTCATTGGCAAGTCATACCCGAAACCATGCCCATGAAGATATTGTAAATTTTAGGCACGAGTAATATCTTATGCCTAGATGCAGATGCAGATTAGGTGAAGAGAGGTAATTGGTTTGACTATATTTCATATTTGAATGGGACTTAAAAATAATAGGAACAGAATTGGGCAAACCTGAGGTATAGGAACACAGTTCTCAAACTTACGTTCAGTTCACATGAACTTGATGATCTGAGCTTTATGGCTATTTTGGACAGATTGATCTGAATCTGAACTGTAGCTGTTTTTGGTGCTTGATTGGAACTTAGTTTCCTACCTGAATTTCAGTTCACTTCACATCTGCCTCGAAAATCAGAACCCAGTTCCAATTTCAAAACCAAGAGAAACTGATTAGATGTTAAAACTACTCAATATTTATGGAATTGATCTGAACTTGACCGTAAGGGTTTTTTTTACCCCTTATTGAAATTAAGTTCATCTGTACTGACTTTTGTTTGGTGAACTTGCCCAACCATATAAAGAAACATGGTAATAAAACCAAGTCAGAAACTTGGGGAGTTTTACGATTTGCATAGAGTGGAGAAACTTAGATGAAATGAAAAGTCTTCATTAAAAATGGAAGCAGTGGGGATTGTTCTGAATACCTAGTTAGAACATTGAGCAGCTAGCATTTACATATGGTTCTAAAGGAACTAATGGGTATGATGTAGCAATTTTCGTTACAAAGTCCTTTGACCAAATATATACCCTCTGATGATTTGCTGACTTTGCTTAGCAGTATTGATAAAGGCCCTCGAAGGTTCTTAAATGTCCTGAGTTTTGTAAATTGGGTTTAAAGGCCTTAAAACTTTCTTAGAATAGAAAGTTTGAGTGTCAGGTATGAGAAAAGTCATTAAGAACAGTTGTCGACCACTATCACCCTGTTTCATTACAGATTATCAATAATTTGCAGTCATAATCTTGTAATTTCAGATATAAAAATTAGCAAACCGTTTTTTATTTTTATGTTTAAACTCCAACATTGCCCTTATAGAATTATTGAAAAGTCACTTATTTTTGTTTCCAAAATTAAGAAGAACAAACTATCCGTCACTTGCAACTTATACTGTATTGTAGAGATGTGAATTTGGGTCTTTGAAAAAATCCTAAGCTTTTGTTGATCTTTTGCTCTTTTCTCTTTTCTCTCCATTTATCCAATTTTCAGGGCAGTCGCATGAAAGTAGACATTATGCCAGGAGAGCGAGGCCTAATTGGATATCTGCTGGCCAAGATTCACAAACTGGATCCTGATTTGCTTGTGGTAAGACAGGATGACATATTTTTGAATATACAATGCGATATCCGTATTTAGCATGGAGTGATGCACTGGAAACAATACTTTTGGAAATTCACTATTGAAATTCATTTGGCTGATTTTGAACTTTTTACAACCATCTCTTCTTCACAATACATTTCAGTAGTCCTTAGTTATGATCTAGTTTGTAAATAACAAACTCAGATAGAATCCTGAAATCAGAAATAAGAGAAGTTGGTATCCTTACCCTGTACAGGGAATACAGTGGATTTCTATTGCAAATATTAACAGTTGGTTAATCGCAACTTCTCAGGAGCATAGAAATAGATGCCAATTGCAATTATCCAGTGATTTTTAAATAGAAGCATAGCAAATTGTTATATGGAAAATGTTGTGGTTTTGGAGAAATTGTGGTTACCTGGACTGCTGTTACTTGCTTTGGACCAAACCATATTTTTGTTTGACATCGTAGCACAAATGCATTATTATTTTTCTGATAAATGATCTTGTGCATGAGTGTTTTCTCACTACCAGGAAAAACAGTTAAAAAAAAAAATTCTCATCTTCCAACAGGGCCATGACATTTATGGATTTGACCTTGACCTGCTGCTTCATCACATCAGTGCCAATAAAATCCCCCACTGGTCAAAGATCAGCAGATTGAAACGAACTGTAATGCCTAAGATTATGGTGAGTATGGTAACAAAGCAGAAAAGCGATGTTGTGCATTAGTGATTATTATTATTTACTTATTTTACCCATGCAGTTTTTCTTGCAGGCATTAAGCATATGTGCCACTAATGTGTTTCAGTATGATTTTATGAGTTGTGGGATTTAGAACAAAGAAATAGTAGGTTGTTGGGAAACCGTGTGTCCTTGGGGCTAGTGAGTTTTTACTCACAATATGAAGACTGTCAAGTCTGGGCTTCGTGGGTTTGACTTCTGAGTAGGACCGTTCGTGCTGTAATGTCTTTAGGGAAAACAATGAACTCCCTATTTCTCGACCCATCAGATGTGAATGAATACCTATCTTTAGAGCTAGGGGCACCAGGACACTGCATCAATCCACGAGTAATGACTTTGTTATGAACATCATTTAATATTGTATAACGTTCTATGTTTGGTTAATATAACTGAGATATATATAATTGTAAAACAACTTTCCTCATGGAGTAAATAAAAGTGCCCTTACACTCTTAAACTGTTACATTATGCATTGTTGTTGTTGGAAAGTGGTAGGAGGGGAGTAGGGGAAGGCTTGGAAGACGTGAATGAGACCTAGACAGTCAGCACAAATAATAAAATGACTGTGACCAGTCAGAATGAAGCAGATGTTCCAGATGAGGAACTGAGATGTCAGGCACTAAAGATGATTGGGCAGTCTGATACTGAATTTGTGTGTCTTGTGGAAATTAACAGTAAAATCAACTCTCAGCATAAATACATTGATTTTATGAGCAAATAATCAGAAGTCACAGATAAATTTGAGTTTTCACGAGGCATAATACATGACATACATAATTATAAAATTGCTCTTCAGTGAATGTTTTCAGAGACTTTTATTTCCATTGCATGGGATGACTCCCTCCCACTTCAAACAACAATATCTCAGGCTAGATAAAAACCAGGCTAAAAATGTGTCCACGTAATGAAAAAAACATGCATTAAGCTTTATGTCATACCAGTGAATTTGACTTAGCCAGAATGCAACTTGAGCCTCATTTTGATTGGCTACAAGACAAAGAACCAAATAGACACGCCAGCTTTTATCATAAAATATTTCACTTTAAAATTCCAGAATTTTTGTGATGCATGTGTTGATTAGCAATGTGAATGAAAGGACTTGCTTATGAAATAATTGCAGCACAATCATGGGAGAGCTACTTTCGCTGAGAAGTCCGCTGTGTGTGGCCGCATGATGTGTGATGTGCAAATATCTGCCAAAGAGTTGATTCGATGTCGTAGCTACGACCTGACAGAGTTAGCCAACCAGGTTTTGAAGGAGAAGCGAGTGGACTTGGACTATGATGAAGTCAGAGACATGTTTTCGTAAGTTTCTTGTACTCAGTATGTATATTTACATTTTCTGTCATTTTTATAGACTCCTGTGGTTGATGTGTGGGTTTTTGGTTTCACTGAAACATTCTGAAGTTATTTTATACTGTTTTGAAGAGTCTTCCCGTAGAGAAGCTTGCCTTGGAGCTCTATGAATACTGTCAGATAGTTTTTAACAAGTCTTTGAAAGTTGATTTGTTTCGGCATCAAAATGTTAAACCTTTATGAACATTACGTTTCATATGTATATTTTACACACTTGTGAAGTTAAAAAATACACTGTAATGATAATTTGTTCTACAGACTTAGATCTAAAGAGAAAATTTTTTTTGATAAATGAGCTGGAATTCTAGAATTGTCTGACTTTTTCAGGTCTAGTCGACAGCTCTTGCAGTTGATTGAACGAACACTGGTGGATTCAAAGTACATCTTGCAGATCATGTATGAGCTCAATGCTATTCCGCTGGCACTTCAGATTACAAATATCTGTGGCAATGTTATGGTGAGATTCTTGTAATGTTCTCTTAGGTAATTGTGTTGTAGTAATAGGTTCAAACTATTCTGTTCAAGCTCTTTATTTTTCATGACTATTGATCCCTTTTTTTTTTTTNCCTTTATGAACATTACGTTTCATGACATATGTATATTTTACACACTTGTGAAGTTTAAAAATACACTGTAATGATAATTTGTTCTACAGACTTAGATCTAAAGAGAAAATTTTTTTTGATAAATGAGCTGGAATTCTAAAATTGTCTGACTTTTTCAGGTCTAGTCGACAGCTATTGCAGTTGATTGAACGAACACTGGTGGATTCAAAGTACATCTTGCAGATCATGTATGAGCTCAATGCTATTCCGCTGGCACTTCAGATTACAAATATCTGTGGCAATGTTATGGTGAGATTCTTGTAATGTTCTCTTAGGTAATTGTGTTGTAGTAATAGGTTTATTTTTCATGACTATTGATCCCTTTTTTTTTTTTGTAAATTCTTTACTTGTGCCATTTCATTTGTAGTGCATTTAATTCCTGTATCTGAGGAAAGACACTACCGGCACAAGAAACGCATCACTTAGAAAAACGCTGACCAAATGAGCAGTGCATTACCTTTGAAGATGAAAATTGGACCAAAGTTAGATTATTATCTGCTCTAAAGAATGTGCATAAAAAGAATAGCGATTGTTTTTAAAAAGTTCCTTTTTTATTCAGTTTTATGACTTACCCCTCTTCCCCCTGTTGCAATGTTCAGTACCGGGTGTGTCCACCGTTAGCGCCGATGCAGGCCCGAAACCGACGTCTCATTGATCTTGTGAGCCTTGCAATGGTATTCTGGGCAATGTTCGTGCACTCTTCAACTAAAGCATTGCGAAGATCAGCCAGATTATTCATGTTGTTGCGTTGGTTTACTCTCCTTCCGAGTTCATCCCAGAGATGTTCTATGGGAGACACGTCCGGCGAATATGGCGGCCAGGGCAACACTTGAAACTGCTGCCGAGCCAGAAATGTCGCGCACGCTTTTTCTGTACGAGCTCTAGCTTGTCCTGCTGGAATGTGTGCAGGTCCTGGTGATGTCTCTGGAACAAGGGCACTACATGACCCTGTAAAACGTCATCCAGGTACAATTGGGCATTTACAGGACCCTCAAAGAAGTGCAGAGGGATCATATGGTGAGTGCTGATAGCAGCCCGTACCATTACACCTCCTCCCCATCTGTCAGACTCCATCACGCAGCAGTCTGTATACCTCTCTCCTTCACGGCACCAGATTCTTGTGCGGCTGTCCACATGCCTGAGGCAGAACCTAGATTCATCAGAGAAGACCACACCATCCCAGTCTTGAAGTCTCCACTGTTGATGTTGAACCGACCAGTCTAAACGAGCTTGACGACGAGATCTTGTAAGACACGGTCCCACATAAGGTCTGCGATTTCTAAGTCCTGCGCTGTGAAGTCACCAGCGAATTGTTCTTTCACTTACGTTGCCATTCGAACCCTGCGTAGTCCTGGCTGTGACTGATGCAGGCAAAAAGCGATTTCTCAAATGGGAAAGCACAATTTGACGATCGGCCCGTGCATCAGTAACACGTGGGCCGCAAGACGTGGCCGGTCGCTGGTTGTTCATGTCTGCTGAAATGGTTTCTGGAGTCGAGCAATTGTGCTCTGGTTGCAGTTAAATGCAGCTGCTACCCTCCTTTGAGAAACGCCAGCCTGTAACATTCCCAAAGCTCGTCCTTGCTCCTCCGGCCGTAATCTTGGCATTTCTTGTTAATGGATGATCGTTGTTTTGGGTACAAAATTCTGTTATTCGAGTCTGTTAGCTCACAAACGAGAGGCTTGCAGCAAGTTTCGTCCCTTTATTGCATCCCGTTACCGAGAAAAGGCCGAAAGCATGGTTTGCACGCGCATCCCGCTTTCTCCAACAGGCGCGTTCGTCCAGGAATGAGCGCATTATTTCAGAATCCCGTGCAATAGGCAAGCTCCATGCCTCAATACAATCGGACCTGCAAGTTATGCTCGTAAAAATTTCCGACCTATAAAAGTGATGCGTTTTTAGTGCCGGTCAGTATATTTATATTCGTTAAATTCTTATAGTTCTCAATCTTTATTTATTTATATGCAGGGCTAGTAAATGTCTTGTAAATAATAGCTATTGTAGTAATAGGTATTATTGTTTGAGTATTGCCATGGCTTAACCGAA
>JAWQUT010000346.1:519571-531029 GCA_033807755.1 Ellobium chinense | reverse complement strand
ATGATGTGAGAAAGTGAGTGATAACAGCAATGTCATGATTTGTGCATCTCCAAAGCCTGGGTGTCAGCTAGAGGAGAAAGTGGTAAATGAGTGGAAAAAGTATGCATGAGGAACATGTATGTGTCTTTGCAAAGTAATTGTATTCATGTGATATTGCATTATATTGTAAAATTGATGTTGACCTGTGGCGTAATAAAGTAATAAAACCTCTGAATTTGAACTTGGATTTTGTATGTTTTGTCCCTAGATGAATCTGGATGTTATTTATGGTGACACAGACTCTATAATGATCAACACCAACTGCACAGATTTTGACCAGGTGTTCAAGCTTGGAAACAAGGTCAGTATAGATCTAATACGTGATAGTGGAATCTTTATAAGGTGACCACTGTTCCACTGTTTGTTCCCTAAGAAAAGCCGTTGCCAGGGACTGGTGGGCATTTTACCCAGGTTTATATATTTTACTTGCATGATATAAAGAAAACATTGTCTGTCATGTTTTCAAGTTCTTATGTGTTGGTGGCAGGGTTTTGGCTGCAATTTAACATTAGCAGACTGTATTGAACTAGGAAACCATTGGCACAAAACTATTGAGCAGATATTATGAGGTTGAGATTAGTCAGTTGATGGTCGCCTCATACAGTGAGGCTTTTTTAAATATTTTATATTATTTGGGACATTAGGAAAGGTGGTCACTATTATTTTTAACAGGTGGTCACCATGATGAGGTAAAAATATACAGGGAATATGAATTGTTGTCTCTGAAACTCAGTTGCAATAATTCGGTGATCATCATATAGTTCTAACCTGGCTCGGCTATAGTAGTTCTTGATTATACATCCCCTCCATCATAATAATTACCATGTCTATATCTATAGTATCACCATAAGACATTGGTCTTCATTTTATGTTGTGGTGTTGAAAATGTATTTTTTATTCAGAAACAATTGACACAATTGTGAAGCAGCGTGGCCTAATGGTTACGGCGTTGGACTCAAGATCTAAAGGTCCTGAGTTCGATTCCCGACCATGGCCATGTTGTAAGTGCCTTGGGAAAGCATTTCATTCACATTTTCCTCAGTCCACCCGTCTGTAAAATGGGTACCTGGCTATAGGCAGTGGAAGATATTGTCAGAATGCTAGTGATCAGCGCCTATAAATGGCAGCGGCACTGTATGCTCCCCAGGGAGTCGAGAAAGTCCTAGAGTGATCAGGCCTGCTGGGGTAATAATAGTGTGAAGTCGCATGAGCGGGCATTAGCCTGGATATGAGACTTATAAACCGCATTATTATTAATATTATTATTATTTCTTTGTTGTTGACTTTATAAATATTTGTCTTTAGTGATGATATAAATCATAGACATGAAAACCATTCTCATGTTCTTTTGCCCGTCAATGACAGTAAGTGTTGTCAATTTAAAAATAGCCCCCCACACCCCCAAGCCCCCATCTCTCCACAAATAAAAACATATTTATTTTTACTAGATTTTGTATGGAAAAAAAATGCTTCTGAATAATCCATGGGCTAAGAAGTCATTTTTATCCACTCTAACAGAATTGAATTTACTTTGCCACGAATCAATAACCTCACTTCAGTGATGCTATGCATGATTACTGTTTCTTTATGCAGTCCTTGAAACACTGATCTTTGCTCTGTGGAATAAAATATACTGAAACATCTTATCTTGTTGTATATTATATCCCTAGGTCAAAAGTGAAGTGAATAAACTGTACCGCCTTATTGAACTAGATATTGATGGTGTGTTCAAGTCCATGCTGTTGTTGAAGAAGAAGAAATATGCAGCACTGAGCGTTTCACGCTCGCCCGATGGAACAGTTACTGCCACCAAGGAACTCAAAGGATTGGACATAGTCAGAAGGGACTGGTGTGAGCTAGCCAAAGAGGCTGGAAAGTAAGTATTAATATGCTTTGAGTTGCTACAAAAGAAGAAAAAGACAAAAGAGCATGATATGAATTATTCATCTTACTAGCATCTCTTGAGGTGTTCTTACATGGAAAGTTTTATTGCTATTTGAGATCCTTCACAAACTTCAATTCAGCCTTATCATTCACACATTAGATTTGGTTAGATCTGAGCTATTCACATGGAAGCAGTCTTGAAAGATCATATCATTCAGAGGCTTGGCTGAATTGCATTCTGAAAGTTGGAGAAAATCACTATTGAAGAGCAATTTTAAAAGCCCTTGGAAATTATTTCATCTATGAGTAAAATTAGTTGAATTTTTGTTACAGCTTATCATGAATCTTCAGTTCCTCGTGTAAAGGAAAAGATAATGCAGCAAACAGTTTAGGATGTTGTCTTAGTCTGGCATCAAAATGTAAATTCCTTAACATTTTGTAGCCATAGCCCCTTTGGACAGGCCTCTCATTCATTCAGCTATTTATACAGTTGAAAGGAATCTATAAATTCACCATCCACCATACTTAAAAAAATATCCCATTGTGAAGGCTTGCTGTATCAGGATGTATTATGCTTTGACATCAGTGGTGAATTGAGCTGAGGTGAAACAGCCTCAAATCACAGCAACAAAGATGATATTAGAACCTTGCAAGGCGACAAGGAAATATTAGTGAGAGAAGTATTGATTGAGTACTGGGCTGATGGACCATTCACACTTATCTGTGTTTTCTTATCTTCAGATTCGTGGTAGATCAGATTCTTTCGGGTGAGACAAGGGAGACAGTTGTTGAAAACATCCATGCCAAGTTGCAGGAAGTTGGAGAGGATGTCAGAGCGGGAAAGGTTCCAGTGGAACTATTTTACATAACCAAGGTATATTTGAGCTCCATTTTTACCACAACATCTGTATCTGCATCTTATTGCGGTTTTCATTTAGTGCTTTCAGAATGTTTGTGTAAACTGGTTTTTATTTCTTTCTTTATTCGTGAAGATTTTGAGCAGGGATGTAGATTCTGGTAATAATGAAAATAAAAAACAAAACACAAAAAAAAAGAACTTTCATTTTATCCCCTAGGGAGGACTTTCATTTTATCCCCTAGGGAGGACTTTCATATACCCCATAGGGAAAATGTTTTACAGTGCCTTACAATATCAACTCAGTCATGGACATAGATTTAGACCATTTTACATGTAGAAAAGTTACAATGTTACAAATGAAATCCATGACAAAATCATGTTTAGTTGCCACAGAACAGCATCCTGATTTCCTATCACATCCTCTTCATAGCTCTAAGACCAGGAATCCGTCATCACTTGAGCTAGGTGAAGAATAGGGATTGAGTGTCTTTTCCATGGGCTCTACAGGGCAAACTGTCCCAATTCAGAACTCACAAACTTAAATTTGACACCTCAGATTGTGAGTGCGACTGGCAAACCACACATTGCCCTCCTGTTACAAATGATAATAAAAGTGATTACCTTATGATTTGATTGTACGAAAGTTACTTAGAAATTGATCAACGGGACCCATTTTGTCCCTTTGATTTAGGAAATGTGTCACAGTAAAGCATGGCTGGTTTTCAGGTAAATTCAGGCAAGGCCTGTCTGTTACTTTGTTTGGTGACAGCACAGTCTATCAGTATGTTTTTATGCAAAAGCCATCATTATATCGCCCCGTGCTTCAAAAATGTCCAGAGTCTAACTTTGGCCATTTTTAAATAAGGGTACCATGTTGTTTATGAGCTCAAGGTGTAAAATTAAAACGCACCAATATTTTTCTGCCAAACTTGCGGTGGAACATTTACTCTTTTTTACTTTGCCATAATAATGTTTCCACTGCATTTTCTTACCACAGAGGTACATTGATGTTATGTTATGTCTCTTACTTATGTAAATCAAATTGTCTGTGGCAGCAACTGACCAAGAATCCCGAGGATTACCCAGACAAGAAAAGTCTACCCCATGTCCAGGTCGCCATGAGGTTCAACTCAAAGGGTGGGAAGAAGATGAGGGCAGGTGACACTGTGCCATACATCATATGTGAGGTATGCTCTTTGAAGCAATAGATAGCCGTCATGTTAGGTGATCCTTGGATCACATATATAGTGTAACTGCCTCAGATCCTGAATATAGTGTAACTACATGCTAGATTGTTGTCACTTCAGGTGATCCTCAGATCATGACTATAATGTAACTGCATGTTCCATTGAAATTTCCATCAACCTGCTTTTGAGATATTCTGCATTTCAAGAAATTCTTGAATCTTGACCATGAAATTTTGATCATGTCATGAATCTATGAAAGATAACTCCACTTATAACGGGAGGGAGAGTTGGATGGAAAACATGTTTTGATGTAAAATATTATCATTACATGGATAATTATAATGGGAAATTCAGTTATTAAGTTTTGTTATTGAAGACTAGGCATGAAGAGTGAAGGTACATTTGTCTGAAATAGCTGTACTCCATGTAAATTTTCAGAGTTATTTAAGTTCTTAATATAGCAAGCAAAAACACTAATCAAGAAAATAATTTGTGTATTTGATTTCCAGGATGGATCAACCTTGTCAGCAACCCAGAGAGCATACCATCCTGATGAATTGGCAAAGCAAGACAATTTGACAATAGGTAAGCAGCCCAGTGTAGTTTCTTTGCATGACACACTAGAGGCTTGGCTTTTTTTCCCCATTCCGGCCGCCCCCTCCCCTCCTCCCATTCTAAACGTCACCTGAAATTTGAGATACTGTCTGCCCATGCTTAATTTTTAATGAACAGATATTAGACACTTGAATATATTGGATGGCCCCAAACAAAAAAGTTTGCTTAATTCCAGAGATTATTAATTTCAATAATCCAAATCTTATGCATTTGAAATTTGGTACACAGTAGTAGATGGATTTTATCTACTAATGCTGCCGAGTTTAAATATCTAGGTGGTATAGCCATGTCACAGTTGAAAAATCAAAGATTGGCCAACAGTAGTATTCTAAATGTGTACCCTACAGATTGGTGTCAAAACATCATTTGTTTCCATGTTTTAAATTCTCTTGATGAGACAAAAATATTCCACCTGGATCAAGGAAACTTGGAACAATTGTAGATCAGATCTGTCTGTTACAGTGTTTGAAATAGTTCAGTCTTTTTATTTAAAAATCTTCAGGTTACTGGACTTTGAATTAATTTATGTTTTGGCCACCCAGTATACGCCGCTGCTGTGCCTTGTTATCATGAGTAATTTTACAGGCAGGCACTGATGTCTCTTATTTCTTGGTTTCAGTTGAGACCAGTTTTATAGCTGTGCAAATGTTTATGAGACTGCAGGTAGGGGATAAAAATGGAATACTATGTGTTAATGGAATCAGTTTATGTGTTTGTTTCTATTGTTACAGATACCAAGTATTACCTGGCTCATCAGATTCACCCTGTTGTTGCCAGGTTGTGTGATCCCATTGAGGGCACTGACAGTGCTCATATTGCAGAATGTTTGGGTAAGCAACCTAAAATAATTTTTTTTGTAATAAAAGTGGACCTTTCAGATATCGTTGTATGTTATGTATATGAAACAAATATGACCAGGGAATGACATGAATGTGGCTTAGGTTTATATAAAATCATGTAACCTTTCTAATGCTGACATTTTGATTCATACTCAGGAATATGCATGGTTGACTTGCACAACAAAACTGTTACTAGTCTTAAATGAGGCAAGGATTGTACTTAGTTTCTAGCAGGAATAAAAAAAACCTAGAGACTGAGACACTGTCTTAACCTCACCATTTTGGTTCCATCACAGGTCTGGATCCTTCTGGATATCGCCACACCACACGCCAGGAAGAGGCGGAGGAAGAGGACCTGGTCACCATGCAGCTGACGATGGAAGAGAAATTCCGTGACTGTGACCGCTTCACTTTCCCTTGCCCATCTCCAACCTGTGGCCGGCAGGTTGTTCTGGATTCTGCTTTTACAGGACATGTACGTTGCCATTCAAAAAAAAAAATCTTCATAGTTTCTGCTTAGGATAAGTCATGTCTTGTCTAAAAATGTTTGTCAAATAGTTTACATGTTTATAGTTTATAAAAGTAGTTTTCCTTCTTTTCAACAGTTCTATGTAATGTCTCCTGAAGCAGTAGCCTCATTCAGATACTAATGAAATTGCATTAGGCAGCCTCTCTGTCTTATAGATGAGCCTCCATCTCCACACATTTCCTGGGCTTAGACTGGCCTTCTGGATTAAGATGTTGATCCTGTCTCTCTCGTTATTGTCCATTGAGATGACTCCTGTTGTTTTTTTTATTTTCTTTCCTTCACTGTTGTTTTCAGAATTGAATAAAATATTCAAAGGCCCTCTTCTATTATTTGTGTAAGCTTTCAGTTAGACCTTTGAAGAAGAGAAGGATGCTTTGCATGATAGGGCCATTGCTTTGGACCATTGCACATAATCGTCCTATTGCTCTCAGTGAAGTTTATGCATAGTGCCCGTACAGTTAACATGTATTTGTACTTGGTGCGTAAGATGTTGTAGGGTTAAGGTAGGCATTGTTATTCAGTATTTTGTGGAGAGGCATAGTACTGCACAGATACTGGATACTGTCACTTTTAGTTCTAGAGTTGCATGTACTAGCATGTGTAGAAACATGAGCAAGTTGCTTGTGGGATTGTATTGTACAGTATTTGATCTGTACAGTAATGCCTAGGGACTTTGTTTAGATGGTAGATATATCATTTATTAGAGTTGAATCTTCAGTGAAATAAAAGCTTCAGTTTTCGCGTGTGGGCTGCTTTGATCATATGATGCGGATAATGCATCACCATTCTTAGCGCACCCTTTTGCACTCTGTCGTGCAATCTTCCATGCCGGATTCAAAGAGAGGTGCACAGCAAGGCATGTTCAAGGCAGACTGATATAAAATTCTGTTGGTTTTTTTTATAAATTTATATTTTTAATCAGTGTGCAGCTCTCTTTAGATTTGAAATGGAAGATTACATGCCAAAGTACAAAATAATCTACATATTGTTATAGGGATGCATTGTCCTCGTCACATGGCCATAGCAAAGCATGGCATAGACCTCACATTTTTCTTTTATTCTGCCTTATTTCCAGGATTCAAACCTGAGCCCTGCTCTTCTAGCCTGCCCTAATCCAGAGTGTAAACAACCTCCATGGCAATCCAAGATACAACTAAAGAACCTGCTCCAGATGCGGATACAGCAGCATGTAAACAAGTATTATCAGGTACAAGTCTTGCAAGTGTCTCTTGCATTACGTGTCGTTGGCTGTGTTCTGCAGGAAATGTTGACTTTCACAGTAAAGAGGAATGCTTGCTCAGCTGTTTTATCCATTATAGGCCAGAAAATGTTGGTAATAGAGTGTTAAATATTGAGGTTGCGGTAAATTGGCAACATCAGCTGCTAAGGCAAAACGGTTAAAAGAGCTTTTAGTGGTGCATGATAAGTGTGTCAGAATTTAACAATCAGCTTATTTTTCGTGTTCGAGTTTCTAGTTCAGTTCAGTTGAAGCTGTGATAAAGACTGCTTCAGAAATAAAAAGCGCCAGTCATGTAGGAGAGCACAGGCCTCATTGGTTTACAAGGATGTAATGTATGAACAGTGAAGTCAGATAGTTAGCTTCAGCTCTGACTGTATCAATGATTTACGGATCTTTGTAGTTTTCAGTTTTGAAACATTTTTTAAGAGTATGTTGCAAGAAAAGAGGTGGGGTCTGATACTGGAAGAATAGTTTCCAAATAACTTTGCGTTGAGTTTCTGATTGTTTTTTTTTTTCTCTCCTCCAGGGTTGGCTAAAGTGTGAGGATGTGGCATGTGGAACAAGAACCAACAAGATGCCACTGATTATGCAGAGAGGCCACCCAGTGTGTGCTGCCTGTGATAGAGGTTACTTGCATCCAGAGGTAGGGAACAACTTGCGGCTGCACTCAGATCAGCTCTTAATTTTTGGCTGGCACTATTCAAACCTTGAGGAGTCCTGTAGTAGTGATGCTGAGATGTAATTTTCAGGAAAATGGGTTTGGAATCTTTGGCCAAAATATAATGTTGAGAGCACAAGCTTTCATTGTAAATCAAGAAACCCTGGTGAAAGCCGTTTTTTTTTCTTTACCGTACCCTAACTGAAATAAGAGATACTTGATTTCTCACATCTTGCACTTGTAATAATGATTAGCTAAAGGAGATTTGATACTCCACTTGGAGTATTGAATAGATAGGAGATGAAATTATGCCATCCTGGTATTCTTCAAAATCGGGCTTACTTATTAGCACATTTTAAGTCGCTACAATATGGCAGGAAGATTTCCAGTTTTTACATGACTTTAAAATCCCCTATACTTTATATGATTACTTCTGAAGGAGGCACTTTGTGCAGTGGCTGGTTTTCTCAGGCTGATCTATGGATCAAACTCGTTTCCAGCACGGAATGCTTCCAATTGTGTGTAAATCATTATCAGATCTTTGTGGAAGTAGCCAAGAAACCTCATTCGATTGTTAGATTCAGCCCTCTTTAGTGTATGTCTCCATGGTTTGAGCCTTAAAAAAATCTCCTTCACAGTGAATTCCTGTTTTGTAACCATTCTCATGGGAACAGACTTCTCACTTAGGGTAATTATTTTCCACAGTACACAGACTCAGCGTTGTACACCCAGCTATGCTTCTATGACTACATCTTTGATGTCCACAAAGCCAGTAGCTACATGACTGATGCTGAGAAAGGTATCCAAAATTTTTTTGCCAGAATTTCTTTTCTTTTAGACCCATTTAGCCCCTTCACTCTTGTGCATCTCAGCACTTGAAACAATAGCACAAAATATAAAAATTCCCACTGACTGCTTTTCGTGACTGAGTAAAAATTTCTTCTTACAGTCGAGTCCATGTATGTCGAAATCGGACACCTCCAATTTCTTATTAGTCGAAAGAAAAAGAAATAATAGTTTTTTTTTCATTCTTTGCGTCTATTAATTGCCTTTGCATAAGAAGAAGTAATTAACGTCTATTTCTGATTACTCCAACTGCCTGGCGCTGTCACAGAGGCAAAATCACCTCCAGTGTCCTCCCCGCGTGGTGCCAAACAACGCCGACGACTTGAAAAACAAATGAGACGGTGCCGCGGATAGAAAAAGGCAATAAAACTGGACACTGCGAGTGCCTCTAACCGCAGTACAGGCGTGTGTACGGGACGTTTAGGGGTATTACACCACCGCTGATAAGACAGTGGGGGGAGGAGCATGCGCACGGGCTCGAAAAATCGATCAATAATCAAGGATCTCGGCAGCAGTGTGTACATTAAACGCATCTGGCCCAATGCACCGAGACAGTATACAGGTACACATATAAACAAGAGGCTTCCCTCGTGACCTCCCCAGTGTGCCCTCTCGCGTACAGTTGATAACTTGAATTTGTCCTCTAAATGATGACTTCCTCTAATCCCGTGAAGAGAAACCTCAAGACTCTTTTTAGTGAGTCAAAGATTAACAAAACATGCTCCAGGAAATCGACAGAGGTGCGATGTCGAAGAAGGCCATAGCTGAGAAGTATGACATTCCCGCTAGCACGCGTTCTATGATCTTGAAAATCCGGGAACAAGTGGAAAAAGCAGCGGCCTCCTCATCTATTGATCTAAAAAGGTTGAGGATTCAACTCAGGAAAGCTGAAGACTTTGATAAAGGCCCGCTCATCTGGTTAAGACAAGCCACAATCAAACGAATGGACTTTGCACTACACTAGTTAAGGGGAACCTTACTCAAAGCATTTCTTATAAAGTAAATAATCCCATTTAAAATACTTCCCCAATATGCATTCTTTAGTTATCTCCTCTGTTGAATTGATCTCGTGACCTCCCCAGGGTGCTCGCTCGCTCGCATACGGTTGACTCGCCTTGAAAATCGTTAGTCGAATTCTGATTGCTCCAACTCATTGGGGTGGTCCCAGCTAATTGGAGTTAAGCGGACTCGACTGTATTTATCAGGTCTGGAGCTGAAAAATTTTGTCTTGAAAAATACAATGTTAGCAAAGTATCAATGATCAGAGCTGCCAACCAGTACGAAATTTTCGTATTTCATACGAAAATCTGACCTCAGTACGAAAATACGAATCGTACTCTTAAAAATACGAAAATCGACTGTCAGTATGAAAAAGAATACAGTGAATGCCTTCCGCAACGAAGTCGGGCGCTAATAGAGCTTTCTTGTACTGAAAATCATCAAAATGGACTTTTAGTCATGAGTACAAGTACTCGAGGCTCACAACAAACGATTGAAAATCGTAGAGTACAGTACAGTACTGGCATTCCGTTTTGCCGTAGAGTACACAGCAGTATCGATGCTGACGCGCGTTTCTTAGTTTCGCTTTCGCTGGCACCGTTTGGCGTGTATGTTAGGCCTATTTGCCGACCGCATACCAAAATTGCTAGATCCAGAAGAAGTTTAGTTGAAACTAGAAGTCTCTTACAAAGATACCAGTCATCACAGAAGGCTTTGTGCTATTCAACCCATCTCCAGATAACCTTGCAACGTTTGGGGCTTTACTTTGATGCCCGACAAATCCCGTCATGCGTATGCATTGAGCCATACCCAGAGTACCTACACATTACCTGTGTATGCTGTTTCATTTGGTCTGTTGTGAGTGTATACTGTAGGCCCTCAGGGCATTAGATGACCTACATTTGGGATGAGCATAGTGTACTACTATAATAGTGTTGGCTATAGGGCCAAGGCCAAAGTTAATGACCTTTACTGTACTACTAGACTAGATCTAGTAGGCCTGACAGAGCCGCTTTCAAAGCCCCAGTTTGGAAAGTTTAGGGCTAGCTCTAGACTAGATGGATTTCTCTTTCCTGCTCTACCAGCAGATGACATGCTTAAATCTGAGACTGAGAGCAATTTAAGATATGAATGTGAGCATTTTACACTTGGGTACAGTTACTGCTATTAATGCAGTTCAAGGTCTCTGGTGACATCAAAATTTTAGCAGGATAATTTCCTAGTGGTCATGGTAAAGTGCTACAGTATGTCCTCTGATGGTCTTGAATTTCAAGCTTAGCAGCAATTATGTGATGAACAAGTTTCTTTTGTATAAGCTTGTCTTACAAAATGAGGGCATTCTTGTGTTATTATTGCCAGTATCTTACATAATCTTATCAGTTTTGTTTTTTTTTTTTAATTTTAAAGGAAGGGGGATTTTTTTTTAGTTAAAAGCAAGAATTCACCTAATCAAAATAGCACTTAGATTACAGGAATATGAAAAGGATTTGGAAAGAGCTGTTGATAGTCAAGTATATTATTTTACCACAGTGAGTGACTCCCATTACCTCAGTTTAAAGCTGAAGAAAAGCTTTGTTTAGTGCGATACGAAAACAGTAGCTATCTACAAGCCTAAAAGTATGACTAAACAGCTGAAAGGAGACATTCATTTAAATTTCGCGAGATTATTTTTCTGCACCGGTGTGAGTATGAAAATCAGGGTCAGAATATGAATTTTTGATGCCTGGAATATGAAAATCCAGTTTTGGAGGTTGGCAGCTCTG
>JAWQUT010000346.1:487669-510007 GCA_033807755.1 Ellobium chinense | reverse complement strand
CGATGAAGACCAACTGTGATGTAGGGACACTTTTCTGATTTCCCGACAGTGTCCCTACATCACAGGTTTTACTGTATTACAATATCGATACTACCCGAAACACAAACTTTCAGTATCTTATCATATCGTTGATTTTGCTGTTGCCAGGCGGCTTCGGTGCGACCCCAATCGATCGGCTGGGAATCGCGCTCTTATAGGGGAATTCGCTTTAGTTTGTCATCCCCACAACTGGACAAAGACAAGGATTTACATTTACATGTCATGAGTTGTGGGTCTTGAATTTTGAAATTGAGGTCTTGAAAAGTCTGGAAAAAGTCTTGAAAAAAATTTTCAAGGAGCTGTATTAACCCTGAAAGAGAGATTGATGCAGTTCTTCAGATCCATATTACCCAGTAAAATTTACTTTCTGATGTTCTCAGTAAATGTTTTCTAAAGCTGCTGGTTTATCATAGTTTATGGCGTACTAATGAAACAAAAAAGACAGAAATGAAAGCTCTGAAGCCTTTGCTTTTCACGAAAGAAAGTAAATTTGCCATGTAATAAAATCTAATTATTCAGTTGACAGTGACTAGGAATTGGTAATACATAGCTTTTAGTTTTATATAGATTATCTTTGCCATACAGGAGCACAGTAAAAGGAAATAGAAAGAAAACTTAAAGAAAACATGAATAATAAACAGTGGAAATTCAAAATTTTGCTTTTCTAGGGGCAAATACATAATTTTTGTGGTAGCAATCTCATCAACTAATCAGAAGCATATTCAGGTGCTACAGTTTCAATGTTAAGCCTTAATTTTGTATGGCAGGAATGCTTTTAAAAGTCCTCATGAAATTTCAGTCATCTTGCTTTGAATAAGTCTCTAATAGAAAGTAAACAGGAGTCATGGCTTTGGCTTGCCATTTCCATTATATAGTAAGACAGGATGCCATAGCCCCTGCTATTGTTTCCTTTCAGATCCTTGTTTTCTACATGACAAGATGCTTGCTGGGTGTGGCATGTGCCGTGTCAGAGATGTTATTTTACAGGTATAACTTAGCTGATTTCAACTGGCATCACAGTACTGCCATTACCTAGAGTTCTCAGGGTTATGGTGTAATGGACAGAGAGCATCCAATGGTTCTCTTTATTTTTCCTGAGGAAATAAATATCTGATCCATACTGGAATCTGTAAGGAAAAAGTTAAATGAAAATTCACTAGAAACGACAGGCGGGAAAGGTTGTTTTTTGGGGGGGCCTCTTTATGGGTTTGGCTTGTAAACTAAGATCATTATTTTTTGTTTGTTTTGCTTTTTTAATTAGAGAAGTGATGAGTGCCAGGTCAGTATCTTTCTTAAGAAGGGAGTTTCCTTTTTTTTTTCTTTTTTTTTTTTTTTTTAAGACAACACAAGTTTGGTAACTTCATGTCTAAATGCAATATTCCACACATAGATAGATACATATATTTTCATTGACTTTGTGCTCAAAACAAATAAATCTATTCTTCGGCTTCAGAAAAAAACATTGATTAGCGTAATTCACATATAAAAATCACTGAAACACAAGAATGTTTGATATATTTCATATTGTTCGATTAATGTTAAATTTTTGTATTATTCCTGAAGAGGTATATTTTTGACACTGTTAATTTAAAGGCCTGTCATAAATTTTCATTTTGAAATATTTTGCTCGATAATAGAGTCTAATAATATAGTTTAAAGGTAATTCAAAGACAGTGCAGTGTCACAACATTGAACCTTAGGTACTCAAGAAAGTGCTTATCCTGGTAATGAATAGATTGTATGTCTCTTAAATTCATAGTTTATTCATGAACTGGAATATTATGAACTAGTTTCCAGAAATTAGAGTTGCTGCATTGCAGCCCTTCTGTATATATTTACTTTCTTTCTTTCAGAGGTGTGTGTAAGATGTTTGGGTCAAATGTTGGCCGCCTCACCCTAATCCTGCTGCTGTTTTCGGCGGGAATGTTTACCTCAGCTGCAGCCTTCTTGCCCAGCAGTTTCTCCATGTATCTCACAATGGTGGCTTACGGTGCCTGGTTTATAGGAGATGCCAATGTAAGTAATTTACGTAGGCCACGCTGGAAGGTTCTTATATTTGAATTGGACTTCTGATGATTAGCTCAAAATTCTTGTAATCAGTTATGAAGTCTGCACTGATTTGTGCTAATTAGTGAGTCACCAGTGTTACTTGAGGACCGGATCAACATCGTGTCAAGTTACGCAGTCTCATATGTACTCCGTCCATCCCAGCAGAAGGCGGTGCATGTGAAGGCTGATTGGTTCCGTCGAGCTGTGTCTTTACTCAGTTGAGAGCTGCAGTGATGCCGTCTGGACTTAAGAAGTCTCCTGTGGTTCTCTTCATTCACTGTTGCCTTAAGAACCTGACTAGTTAATTTAGTAAAAACTGTAGTGAGATTTTGTATGTTCGTTTCGGATTTCAAACTTCCGCCTCTGATTATAACCAGTATCCTATTTTGACCCTACCTTTGCTTGCTTTCTTTCAACTAGGCTTCTTACTACTCAGCTAGTCAGTAATGATTAGTGAGGAACCAGACAAATTTTATGTAGTCTACACCTCTCATTAACCTAAGCAGAGTACGGTGGGTACATATATAATATTCTGAGATAGTTCATCCATTTTCCTCCACTTCTACACACCATCTATAGCTTATGGTATCTATACACCTTCTATAGCTATGGACAAACACCATGTAAAAATGTACTGAGACTTCCACCACATACTTCAATAATGGTGGAGAAATTTGTGATTAGTAAAGTATGGTTTGCAAGAGGTTTTCCAGAAAATATGTTATAAATAGTGAAAGCCAGTGGAAGCTGAGTATGGTACAGTAGAATATGTCATCACAGTCATAAGCAGTTTGTCAGTCCCACTTGAGTGAGTTTTTCAGAGATGGGAAAAAAAATGTATTAGACAGGCAAGAAAGTAATGCAAATCTCATTCTTTGGTGTTTTTTTTTCTAACCAGTGAATTTGTGACTTGCTTTATCTGTGGCTTTTGGGTTGCAGCAAGCACAGGGATAGCCCAGTTTGCAAGTTGCCACCAGTTTGCAATTTGCCAGTCTCTGAGATAGGCAATCTGTTAGTGTGAAAGTGGATATTTTGTTCATAGGCGATGGTCGTGCCAGTGACATTTATTCATTAACACATCTGTTCATATTATATTTTGAGCTGTGGTAAAATTATAGCATAATAACTCTACTAGCAATAGGACCACAAGAATAACTGCACTCTTTAGTCATCACCATTGTCATTGAGTTTTAGATGCAGGTTAGAGAACAGTTGTCTAAAGTTTTACCCCCAGCTTATCTGGCATATCAGTATGGGTAAAGAATATGGGAAAGGGATCTCACACCTGTTATCCATCCTACGATAAGAACGGTCTGACATATCATTTGACATTTCCACAGATTGGTATTATGGCAATAGCGGCCAGTACTATTGTCGGATGGCCTTTTGCGGCAGCTTTGGGGTAGGTATTGGATTCAGCAATTGTCTTCTTTCCGCGCACATACTTTGTGTGCCTTTTGAAATTATACGAAATACTGAAAAAAAAAATTCATTTACCTGGTCAGTAGGAAATTAAACAACATATATACAATAGAATCACATAATTGTGCAATAAAGGTTTTGATAGTTGCCATGGTCCGGAAGGTTGTTCCTCCCATCCTCCTTCAGCAGTAATCAGGAACACATTTTTCCCAGAGTGGAGTGGGTATGGGGAGTTAAATTTCTTTCTTCAGGACATTACATTGTAAACTGTTTGACCCAAGAGGTGAATCTTCATATCTCAGATTAAACAGTCTTTCAGTTGTGGGAATGATTCACAAGCCAGTGCCATACAATGCGTCTGTGTCGTAATTCATTAACAGTTTGCTTTAATTTGCATGTTCTCTTTTTTTACGGAGGGAGGCTTTGTGTGTTTATCAAAGACCTAGCTATAACAGTTGATTTCGATTTGTGTGCGTTTTGTGTTCTAATTGTGTGAGTAATGAACTGTGTGTAATGCAGACTAATTTCATTGTTTTGTTTTTTTTTCTGGACAGCTTGGTCATTGTTTCCCTTTCATTTGCAGGATTCCCATAGCATTTGATGTGCTGGTTTTGCACAGAAAATTTGTCTACTTTCTCAAGTGGTGTGCAATATCAGTAATTGTATTTTTGGTAAGTTTTGCTGTTCTTCATATTTCTGAACTGATAGTATTTCACAATTCATTAGAATGTCAAAAATATTTTATGCTGGAACTGCTCCTGAGTGAGGCATTGTTTCTCTTCCACCCCATTGTCAGTACAAGCACATCCTCATAGTCATAAGCAAATTACCTGATTCGGAGCTAGGCAGTTTGCAAACTGAGCTATTTTTGTGCTTGCTACAACCCAATACATCCACCAAATATCACAGACAAAAGTCACAAAGTCAAAGTTTGAGGTCAGCATTTTTTTTGTTTCCCTTACCTGAATAACTCACTCAAATGAGATGGGCAAATTGCTTTTGACTGTGACGACATGCAAGAAACAAAATGATGTTGAAGATTTTTTATCCACACCATGATGACACTGTAGACTCATTCATCCCCTTTTCCCCATTCTCCATTAATAATTGAGGATAGGCCAGAAAATGTAAAACCTTGAGACTTTGGATAAATTAGTGAAACACCCTTACATAAGGCTAATGACCCATTTCTCCCATTCAACGTTGAATGAAAACACCAGTATCAATCAGTTTTGTTGTCTGCTGACACTGTAATGTGTATGTTCTAAGGAAGAAAATAGTTCTTGTTGTGTCCAAGGTCTGTGTGAGTTTGACAAATTCCACATTAGAACCACATCATTTGGAAAGTAGTCCTTTTGCATTTTGGATCTATGGGTGATATACAAATTCCATGTGGTTTTTCTTACAATAGATCAGCTAACAATAGCTTGAGTATGAGCAAAATACTGTTTCTTTAGTGGTAATCATGTAGACGGTCTTTGCGCAGTCTCTCCATTCCTTATTTCGCCATCATCTTTATTTCATGACTTGGAAAGATGGTGTAGTATGGCCTTGCAAACAATATTCCAGGGGATCAGTGCATGGCCTCCAGTCACAGGGATGTTTGAAGAAATAAATAAAACTTAGAAGAGGAAATAATGCATAAGGATGTTAGGATTGGTATGCAGAATTTTCACACGCATGATGTTCAAGGTTGTGATATCCTGTCATAGTGTGAACTAATTTGCACATCAGTAATGCATTTCTACACATTTTTGTTCTGACCACAGTTCCATGAATAATGTTGTCATTCGAGATATTAGTTATGCACTGTTGCTTTTATTTCTTTTCCTTTTCAGGTTCCACTGGTGTTGATAGACATGCATTATTATGGAAAGCTGGTCATAGCCCCTCTTAATATTGTACTGTATAATGTTTTCAGTGGACATGGTCCAGAGCTCTATGGTAAGGTTGTTGTTGCTCAAAGTTTTTTATTTCCATGTTTAAATTTGGTAGGTTTTATCTTTTCACTCTGTCAGGTTTTTAAAATTTATTTTGACATATAAAATTTGGTAGGGTTTATCTTTTCATCTTTTCAGTTAAAAAAAGAAGAATTGATTCAAATTTGATAAGTTGTAACTTTTAACGTTATAGTTTGTTGGTCAAATAATTAGTTTGCACTGTAACTCATTAACCTTTGTAGCCCTAAAGGTACAAAAACCTTCGTAGCCCTAAAGGTACAAAGTCACCCTAACTCCTTATTTACGGGTAATGTGGATGATAAGGTCAACCATTATTCTTTGCCTAACAAAAGAAGCTCAGCTCAGTTGGTATCAAAGTAGTGAGAAGGCATTAGGTCCAGCATGCAGTGAGGCAAAAACATGGTGTAATCAGCTGATGCGGTCGGGCACTCTTGCCATGCTGGAGATGTTGCATTATGAGAGTTAATAGCTGTCTGAATTGTGATGAATGTGAGAAGACAGTAGGATGGAGGGGTGCAAAGACTTAAAGAAATGGAAGAGAATGAAAAGAAAAAAAAATAGAAGATTCACCATAGGAAAAAGGGGCTAATGATTGTGAAAAGAAAAAAAAATAGAAGATTCACCATAGGAAGAAGGGGCTAATGATTGTGGAAGAAGGCGAAGAAAGAGAAGGATGACTGAGCTCAAAAATAGTTATGCAAAAATGTTCACCATTCCTTGTTCCTTTAACAGGGGTTGAACCACTGTCCTATTATATCATCAATGGCTTCCTCAATTTTAACTTTGCCTACCTGCTGGCACTTGTATCTTTACCCTTCTTGGTAAGTGTGTTATAAACTCTATATACTGAATGTTACATGTGGTGATCTGTATCTTGTGCAATGTGTTAAATGTAGGCATCCATTAGAACCCTCACTTAAATATAAAATATGTTGATTTTATTCTCGTGTGGATGCAATGCAGATGGTTTAGATTGGTTTTAGTTTCTTTTCACTTTTATTACTGTTCTGTTACTGTTGTCAAGTTCATTTCCTTTGGGTTTGAAGAGAGTGAAAAGGATACAGGTACTATGGTCAACGAAATAAGATAAGCGAACACAATTAAGTTGACCCATGATATTTCCTGACATATCAGCACAGTATTGAACCCATTCCCAGGAATGATAAGAAAGATTAATTTGGTCTTAATCATTGTCATCTTACTTTTTAATCATTCTGAATATGATGTCATTGTATCACACCAGCCAGATCTGCATGTCGTTGTAATTTTTTTTTTCTTGATCTTAAGTTTTTTTCCCATTTGTTTGCCTGTCATTATGGTCTGTGTGATGCTGTTGTGTAAAAGAGTTGACTCATGATGTTATCTGACGTATCAGCACAGATAAAGGAAATTCCGGGAATGATAAGAAAGGTTAATCCAGTTTGATCGAAGTCATTATCATCCTATTTTTTATCATTCTGAATTAGATGACATTGTATCACTCCAGCAAGACCTCTATGTCATCCTAATATTCTTAATTCTTGATCTCATTTTAATTTTATTCCCATTTGTTTGCCGTTCTGACACTCTCCCTTGGTCTACGCCCATCATAACAAACAGTAGAGTCACCATTATGATTGTCTGATACCCTCTGATTTCAGCTTTTGTGCTCTTGGATCTTCAAACGGAGCCCTTACAGAAGTAAGTGACTTTAAGCTGTGATTTGATCTTGGTTAACCCCTTTGCTGCATCATGCTTTTCTTGAGCTCACTAGCCCATTAGTAGGAATAGTTCATTATATATAGAATTAAGAAGTGTGGGTACGCCAGAAATTGCATGGTATTGCCACTTCTGGGATGCACATGTACATTATACGGAGCCAAGGGGGTAAAGTAAGACAATACTCATCATCAAAGTATTTTCAAGAGATAGTTTTAGAAGTAAAACTTCATCAAGCATTGAACTGTGTGCTGCAAAATATCATAGTTTCAGCCTCTAGGCTGAGTATTGGAGTACTCTATAATTGCAGGAAATTATGGACAGAGACAGCTGATATTTTAGGATTCTAGAAAGAAGTTAAATAAAAGATTGTCAGCTCTGACTTGCATCTTTTAACATTTCGAGTAGCTGACATTATCACTGCAAGAAAGAAGTAATACAAAGAGGATGAGGATGGCATCCAGCAGTGTTAAGAGATTGGAGGAGATGGGTATTACTGAGAGAGGAGAGCAAGAAAGCAGAGATGGAAGGGATCAGTTAGAGTAATAATGAAATGACAAAGAACTGATACAGTCGGTGGTTAGACCCTGAGGCAGCTGTTGGGGGGNGGGGGGGGGAGCTGGTTTGGACATGTTTGTTTTTGCCAGAACTGTGGACAAAGACAGTTTGACTGCCACTGGATGTTTTTGTACTAACATATTGCCACCCGGAAATAACATTGTTGGAAGTCCTTAAAGTCATAAATGGACTTACGATAGTATTATTTCCAGGTAGCTATATAATGTGACACAGTTAGGTAAAATGAGTTATATATTGGTACTGTTAGATAAGAATGGTATCTAACATTTAAGAAAAGCTGCTGGATAAATTTTTCTTAGGTGGAAACTTGAATATTTAATATCTGACCACTACATATTATTTTTTACCTATTTGACATTTTTTTCAAGTTTCTACTTGGACTGGCTAGCGTCAGCATGACTGTGTTAGATTTTATTGTTTGAAGTTTTATAATGTTGTCTCACTGTAAATTATCTGCAGGATATTCAGTCTGGCTGTCTTTAGCACCCATGTACATATGGATTCTCATTTTCTTCACAAGACCACATAAGGTGGGTTTGTTCAAGCCTTTTTCTCATTTGCCTTGCAACTAATTAAAATGACATATAGATTAGTTTTTGACAATAACAAGTTATTTGTGTGACATGTAAAGTTATATTCTGTAATTTCATCATATGGAAATGTTTTGAGCTAACATTGATGTGACTTTAGAAATTGAATGAAGTGACAAGAAGTCATCTCTTTGAGATGGCAAGAATTCTAAGAAAATTGCAGGTGGAAGTTAATTTTACACTACTATATAAAACGTAATCAGCCTCACAAAAACTACAAGAAAAAAAATAAGTATTTATCATTTAGCCATAAAATTCATATTTATTTGGCAAGAAATATTTCTGCTTTCAACTTCCACAACCAAAAGCAGTTTAATAGCAGAAGCTTACAGTATTGTTGTAGTTATTGCTGTGTATGTCACTGGTGGTGGTGATAATGATGGTAAAATCGTGATATTCTGGTACAAGGATTACCCCTACCACTTTGGCTGAAAATCACTCTCTGAGATATGAACTAAACACCTTTGAAATGTATTTCTTTAAGACATATGCTTCTTTCTTAACATGTTCTTATGGTAGTTGAATTTCTTTTATCTTCTTTTTTCACAGGAAGAGAGATTTTTGTTTCCGATCTACCCTTTCTTTGCTCTGGCTGCGTCTATTGTCCTTGACACACTACAAGTAAGATGGCTGATAAATTATAAGCTCCATTGTCCTTGACACACTCCAAGTAAGAATGATTATTTAGAAGCACTTGGAATGCAGGATACAGATACTCATCTTTGAAGCTTGTATTCCTTTCTGAGTCAAATGGGGCTTTACTAGCCGACTCTGTGGACAAACAAGGCATGCTTTCATACTGATAAATTGTAAGCTCCTATGTAGTATAGAAACTGTTTTCGGCTTCTATTAACAGTACTGGTAGGTTTTTACCTACCTGGAGTTATAGTTCTAGATGGTCTCTGCTCTCAGAGACCACAGTACTGAGGAATACAGTAGAATACTTCGAGATCTCTTGTACACTTATGAAGATCAGTAAGAGGAACTTGGCAAAAACATGTTCATCTGATGTCACATTTCTGTCTTGTTCACTGATGGTGCACATTGGGACTTCAGTTGCGTTGCACTACAATAGTTTCATTTCATTTAATTTGAGACATGTTGAATGTGGCCATTTGAGAGTACAGTACAGATTGTCAGCCAGGAAACTAGGAGTTTAGTTGATTAACCCATTCAGTCCCACAATGACTGTCAATGCCCATCAGACTACCATTTATCTGCTGCTGTAGAACAGCGGTAATGTCTTTAAAAACCGAAAACATGATGGCATTGAGGCGTCATGCAACCAGGGGATAGGCTTTTACCAAATTTCACCAGAAACTGTTCATTGATAGTGCTAATCATTGACTTCCACTTCTCTTCATAGCTTGGTTTATTCCCCTTGCAGTGGGATTGAATAGAATAAACAGACTGCATATTGTTTCTTTTTAGAATAATATTGAGATACCAGACACTTTTTCCTTTGTGTTTCCATTAGATCAACTTCTCTCATCATCTCTCTACTCTATCAGAGACTGATTCATGTGCTGGTGTCAGGTCAGACGAAAGGTATCCATTACACAGAGAAAACCAACTGGTTGATTGCTGCATTTTCTTTCCTCTTTGCAACTCTGTCCTTCTCCAGAATCATTGCTGTCTATCAGGGTGAGTGCATGTGTCCCAGTTTATGATATGATGTAAGTTTTGATTTTGAGTTAATAATGATTCACTCTGTCTGAGACTATCAAGTATTAGAAAGCAAAAGAGTTGAAAGAACTGACAAGGAAAATGAGGTGGGAGGAGGAGAAGAAAAAAAAAGCGAATGGCAAGAACACCATTACTCTCTCTATATATCAGAAGTGAGTGGATATTAGGAAGAGGGTAGAAATTGCAAGCTGTCAGGATGCTCAGTAAAGATCAGAAATCAGATAGCAGCAGAGGCAATTAGTTAAAAGAGTTTTGAATCAGGTTATTCTGCTCATATGGGCTGTCCGGAATCAGATTTCTGAGCACTTATGAAATATCCAGAATCAGGTCTCTGAGCACATATGGGCTGTCCAGAGTGCAACAATAATTAGATAAAATAGAGTCACAATTAGTAGAGGAATACTTCATTGGGTGTTGAATTCAGGAATTGAGCTTTTTTTGGAGCTGTCGAGAGAGCAGTGATGATATTCTCATCAATACGTAAACAGGTAGCTTTATAAGAATATGATGTGTAAAGTTTTTTCAAGGATAAGAGCAAAGACCATTTTACATCCAGGTATTTACAAGATTGAAAGATTTTAGTGTTTTAAGTAAGTTCAAAATATGTTTTAATTTGACTTAAGATAAGGTGATAGCCACACAATCATTTTCATATATCACAGCTCAGATTGTCATATCAAGTAACTTTGCCTTGTGTCAAATAATTATTCTGACATACTTGCACACATTTCATCATGCTCATTCAACATTTGCTTAGGTCCATTTTTATTTGACGATTTGAGTTGTTTTTATTACTAGTGATCTTCCATTTATCTTCTTCTCTCGATTAAAACAAATGTTTTACTTTTTCATACCACAACTGCCTCACTGTTTTGCTTGAGCAACAGGTTGAGAGTGCTAAATTTCTCAAAACCTTAAAAAAAATTGACCAAGGCAAATGTGAAATGAGTGTGACGATATGTGAAATCACTGATTACAGAACACTGGAAGTCCCAAAAATAGAGATTGGGTTCTTGAGATGTTGCAAAATATGCCCATTGTAAAACAATTCAGAACTTCCTGCAAATTTCAGAAGAAGTGCTTTCTAATGCAATACCAAAGCTTATGTCACGTCAACACAATCATATTCTTCACAACCAGTCTAACCTTTCTGAATGTGATGTGTGTTCCAGGTTATCACGCACCCTTGGACATTTATGTGGAGTTACATAGAGTGGCAAGCGATCCCAAGATTCACACTCTGTCACCTGATAAACCAGTGAACCTCTGTGTTGGGAAGGAGTGGTACAGATATCCTAGTTCATTCTTTCTGCCAGGTCCCAAGTAAGAATGGAGGTTAAATAGTCTCCTAGGTCTTTTAATCTATTTTTATTCAGAATTTATTTTCTTTCTTGATTTTATGTGCATCATGCACATCTTAAGCGCGTGTACTGATTAGTTTTCACTAGCACAAACTTGGCGTTTGGCTCGTGTCTGGCTGGGCAGCAAGGAATGAAACAGTATTCGCCCTCTTACATAAAATTTGAAAATTGTCACTTATAGGATGGGTGCATGGAAGTGACGATATGATGTTATATATGTTTAACACAGACAAGGTCTTGAGTATTTCTGTTTGCCAACATTTAGATATAACTATCTGATTTATATTTGAAAAGTTCTTCTGTCCAGCTCATGCATAATTATTCAACCCATACTAAAAAACAGGGCGGGGACATGAGGAAGACTGTCAGTAAGGCTGGCAGTTAAGGAAAACAAGTTAATAGTTAATGATAAGCAAAAAGAAGCATCATGGATGGATGGAAATAGAGAAGATTGATTCAGGAAGTTCAGTTTAACACTCAGAATAGGGATGATGAATTTTTTTTTGTTTGTTATTGTTCTGTGTCTCAGACATAATGAAATGGATGTAATATTGTACGTGTTTTATTTTTTATATACAGTGTGATACGGTATTGTATTTCAATTTCAGTTGGCACCTTCAATTTATACAATCAGAGTTCAAGGGACTTTTGCCCAAACCATACGAGTCTGAACCTTGGGCAACCAGAACTATACCTACAGAAATGAATGATATGAACAGGGAAGAGCCTTCAAGATATGTAAGTTTTTCAGATAAGCTCTTTTATGAAAATTAAATTACAGTCAAGCAAAGATAACTCAGATTCTTTGGGACCACATCATCTTGTTTGTGTTTGCTGAATTTTGAGGAATATGTGAAGCACTAATATAGAGAAATGAATTCACATCTGAAAGGTTTGTTTGACAGTAGTATGATTTCAGCTTACATGTATTCAAGTTATTTGTGCTGTGCCTTAATTTTCTCACAGGAAAAAGATGAAGTTGAGGTCAAATGGTTTGTCAAAAAATCTCAAGAGTCATTTACTTTTCCATGCGTGAGTCTCTGATTTCTGGGACTCATCTTGGCAAATGGGTCATGATTTCTTGTTATTTGATCCCACTGTATTGACATCATATGCTGTTGTAGAAAATACATCTTAAATTGCAAGGATGAGAAATCTTAGTGTTCTCGCAATATTTTTAGATATTGCATTGTAGAGTTCACTTAATATGACCGCGATTACCCCAAATCTTGGTTAGCTTAAACATTTGTTTATGTACCCAGTAATGGCGTTTGTATGATTTTTAATCAACAAGTC
The DNA here is from genome assembly GCA_033807755.1 of Ellobium chinense. Taxonomy (NCBI): domain Eukaryota; kingdom Metazoa; phylum Mollusca; class Gastropoda; order Ellobiida; family Ellobiidae; genus Ellobium; species Ellobium chinense. The sequence goes on along the minus strand of JAWQUT010000346.1, from coordinate 497,326 downwards.
CCCATTTTTACCCTGCACTGATCATTCTTTTCACTTTCTTCAACACCTTACCTTTTGGGCCAATATAAACTGAATGGGGAAGAGAAAACGTTTCCCTCCACATATCTTTAAAATGCAGTAGCTAAAAGAAGGTCATGATAGATGCTTAAAATCTGAAATTGCTTAAAGGCACAATATACTGAACTTGACGCCTACAGCTATTGTTAAGACTGTTGTTTCTCCTTATAATCTATAGTAAAATGGATAATGCGAAACTAAGGCTATCATTTCCCCCTATATGGTAAAGGGATAACACAAAATTCGCTAAGCCTGCGAAGATTTGACCATCCCTTCAATTTGGTGTTCGCAGGTTTCTGTTGTAGAGTGAAATTCAGCATCTATTTGATTACCTTGATGGTGAGATTGACAAGATTTTAATTCTGCATCTGTCCTGCATTTGTTTTACAGATAGATATAAATCGCTGTCATTACTTGATAGACAGAGATACAGAAGATGTTACAGCATTGGAGCCCAGATATTCAACCAGCCCAGAGTGGACAGTGGTCAAACAAGCATTATTTTTAGATGCAAAGAGGTAATATTAATTCAAAAGGCTAATGTTAGAGAGATAAAATCCATAATGCAAGTGGAGAAAAAAATTCAGCTGCAGTAAATGAAAAATAACGATGCAGAGGCCAGACTTGTGAATCATATGTTGTTCATCAAAGCCAGAAGATAATGAAATGAGGAACAGAGCGGGAATAAATAATTGATCATGCATGAATTAGGAAACACCACTTAAAGCTTGTATAAAAGAAGACTGTATTGTGGTTGGGTTGGTGGGCTGGGTTGTCAGAAAATAGTAAGTGACTTGGCCATTAGTAGACCTTTGGAATTGAGCAGAATAATGGAGCAATCAGATTTGCTGCAGGCAGCAAATTTGTGTAAAATCATGCTTGATGAAGAAAGCATTGTCTTTAGCAAATTTGAGATGAAGTTTTAGTAATTCTTTCCTCCTAGTTTATTATAATCAAGTTTAGTGCAGTTAGAAGGACTTTTACACAGACAATCTAATTTGAATTACCTCAGGCATCCATCTGCACTATCTGAGAATTTTATTACTCATCATTTCCTTTCACGTCTACTTATTTTCACTGGTGTGCAGTTATCAGAACTTTTATTAAACTATATATGTGATATATATCACATCCACATCATCTTCTCTTCTTCACAGGTCCCATCGTGTGTTTAGGGCATTTTTCATTCCATTTTTCTCCAACCACCACAGCACCTACACAGCATATAACTTGCTCAAGACGACAAGGACCAAAAAAAGTTCAAGGCAACAGAAGAAATCGTGACCTGATCTTCTCTCTTAGTCTTAGTGTTCCAAATTTAGCCTAGTCAGTCCATCATTACTTTCATTTCTGTGAGAGATGTTGTTCCTGTTATGTGTTTATGCTCAACCAAACTGTTTTCCTGTTTGCTGATGCTGTAGAAGAGTCTGATAATGGTGATGGGAAGATGTTCAGACAGTGCACTTGTGAAGGAATTCAACCAACATATCAGATTGCCAAAATAATATGTTTTCTGAACATAGTGTTTTGATGCTGATCCTTTCTGTAAACAAGGCATAATAATGTATTTTTAAGAATCTTTGAGACTAAAGACCAAAACATTCTGACAAGGATTGATTTTAAAATGCTGTTCCTATTCATGTTACATAGATTTTATAGAAATATTTACATTTTGTTGTTGTTGTTGTTGTTGTTGTTGTTGTTGTTGTTGTTGTTTATGGAATAGATAAGAGATTTCTCCGTTAAATTGTTTTGGTTAGTATTTACCTTGGCTACTTTTAAAACATAAGGTATGTGGTTACATTTCACTAACCTGCATCAGTTAATCTGGTGGTGAAGTAACAGCTACATTATTAGTTAAAAAATGTTAATAAGATCACCACCCACAACAAAGAAAATACACTTTATCGCACTTTTGTGTGCAATTTTGAATGCAAAATGTCATGATTTAGAAAAGGGCAGTGCACACCTCCATAATGCATTATAATCTACAATGAAAATGAATACCTTACTACAGAGCAAAAAAATTACCTGATGAGATGAATTTTGTAATAAGTGTTTGAATGTAGTAAATATGTTTTATTGATGCAAGGTCTGCTGAATAACATGGATTAACTGCTAGATAGCTCTCAGGACAGTAATACTCATATCTCCATTCTGAAACTCAGTGTTTGAAGCCAGTCTCAGTCAGTGTATTCTGTGGAGAATTACTGAGACCTAAAACATGCCAATCAAAGTATAATTTTTTTTCTTATATCTTTCATCTCATTCTTTATTTTATTTATGCTGTGCATAGACTTACACAGCAAAAGAAAAAAATAAGGGGAGGGGGGAATGCGAGTGGGGGATTAATGTTACTTTCACTTTATTTGATATCACCGCTTCAATTTAATACTATCATAAGTTCAGAAATGACTTTAAGGACTTAATGATAGTACTATTTTTGGGCAGCGATATATATGTTTTAGCCCCTATATTATTTTTATATGGGCCTTAAACCTTTGTTTTCAGCAGTGAGAATTCTCTTTCTCTTCCTCTTTTTCGTATCCATTCATTCCTTCAAGTTTGCCCTGTTGGTAAATTTGACAGGCCTTTGCAGATTCAGTAGCGTCTCCCCACACACAGATATCACATGAATTCCCTCCATGTGTTTCCTCTTAATTTCACATTTTTACTTAGAAAAGTTTTAAATCAAACATGTTCTTTTTCAGCAGTGAGAATTCTCTTTCTCTTCCTCTTTTTCGTATCCATTCATACCTTCAAGTTTGCCCTGTTGGTAAATTTGACAGGCCTTTGCAGATTCAATAGCGTCTCCCCACACACAGATATCACATGAGTTCTCTCCATGTGTTTCCTCTTAATTTCACATTTTTACTTAGAAAAGTTTTAAATCAAACTACATGTTCTTGGTTTCCTTAAGGAATATTTTTCATGTATTGTTACTTCCTTTCATTGATGAGATTTTGTCATGTGTAAAAAGTGCAAGTCTCTTTTTTTCAAGGGAATACCCACCCCTTAAAATTAGTTGTAAATTACAGACTTAAATTTTTTTGTACTGTGTCATCGCGCTCATTCCACATTCGCCGAAGTCATTTTTTAAAAATGATTTTTATGTTGTTTATATTACTGTGCTCTTCCATTTATCTTCTTTTTCCCGATAAAACAAAATATGTAAAATTTTGACACCTTATTATATCCCAATTTTACAAGCTTAACCATATCTGCCTCATTGTTTTGCTCGAGCAACAGATTTAGTGCGCCAAATTTCTCAAAATCTCAAAAAATGACTTTGGCAAATGTGGAATGAGCATGATGATATACCTGTTTGACTAACATGTAATTCCAACAGTATTTTTGTCTCCAAGATGCAAANTACACTGCTGCCGAGATGTTTAATTATCGATCGATTTTTCAGCCGAGCCCTCCCGCATTCTCTTCCCCCTACTGTCTTATCAGCGGTGGTGTAATACACACGCCCTACTTATTGTGCTACTTATTGGCACTCGCAGTGTCCAGTATTATTGCCTCTCTCTATGTGCGGCACCGTCTTGTTTGTTTTTCAAGCCGTCGGCGTTGTTTAGTACCACGCGGGGAAGACGCCAGGAGGTGATTTTGCCTCTGTGGCAGCGCTGAGCAGTTGGACTAATCAGAAATGGGCATTAATTACTTCGTCTTATGCAAGGATAATTAATAGACGCAAAGAAGGAAAAAAAACTATTATTCCTGTTTATTTCGACTAATAAATAATTGGACGTATCCGGTTTCGACATACATGGACTCGACTGTACCTGTTTGACTAACATGTAATTCCAACAGTATTTTTGTCTCCAAGATGCAAACTCTGCTGCCTACTGGTGTGTAGAATGTATTTATTTGGAGTTGTTTGAAGAGCAAGAATGATGATAGTGTTTTCAAATAATAGCATCATTACTTGTTGTTCAATGATACACAATAATATAAATGCCCTTGTTAGAAGCAACATGACATGCACACAGAGACTTCATGACAATACACAGGGCTTCCTTTAACATTAAGAGACTGGCTTGGCAGCAGCATTTTTGGATGAGCTACCTTGCGTAGGCTCAAAGGTCAAGGATTGTTGTTTATTGGTATTTACTCTTGATCATCGCTGAATGGCTTAAGCCCAGGTGGCTGCTGGATCCGGAAAGTATAAAGTTCATTATTTCCATTTCTTTTGTTTATCAGAATGAGTGTTTAGATTCTATATATGTTTTACAGATGAATGCAAGATTACATTAGATCAGCACATTCCAGTATTGAGCATTTCTAATTCATTTGTTTGCCAGAATGAATGATTAGCTTCTGTAATTAGTCTTCAATATGGATGGATACACATTTTATATGAGATTAATTGAGGTCAGCTCTTGATAATGTTGGTATTGATTATTTCCAATTCTTTTGTTTGCCAGAATGGATGTTTAGCTTCTGTTATTAGTCTTAGAGATGAATGCATGCAAGATTACACAAGAACAGCACATTCCAGTGTTGATTATTTTTAGTTCTTTTTGTTTGCCTAAAAGAATGTTCAGCTTCGTGGATTAGGGGGTTTTGCTGTGTTTGTTGTGCTTTTTATTACTAAATCTGAGTTACATTTACAGTACAGTGAAAGTCAGTTAAACTAAAGCTGGTTTCTAAAAAAAAATATTGGTTTTTTCAAAAGATTTTCTGAATCTTGCCAATTTTCACATATATTCTTTGTAAATTACTCCACTTTAAACAAAGAAGAAAATAGCTTGAATATGTTTTAAGTAAAATTTTTTAAAAAACATTTAGTCATCTGAAATTCTGTGTCATGACCTGATCCTTTCTATTTAAAATGTTTCACGAGATAAATTTGCAATCACCAGAAGTATGACTTAGTTTTTGACAGTTTTTTGAATGGTGGGTAGATCATGTTGTTTGCTTATGTGTCCCCCTTTTGCAATGATGGCTTTGAGGGAGAAACAGGTACCTGTAAATGTCATTCTTTCATGAGGTATATGTAGACCCTATAGTGGACAGCTGCATCCAGTCCATAGCTTGTTAATGCTATGTTACTGAATGCACATCTCCATTTTTCCTACAGCCGGTGGTTGATTACTAATCCAGTGTAATTTTACTCATCTAAATGATGCTGAAAAACATACATTCTCCTTTTTTCTTCCTACCCTTACTCTCCACGTGATGGTCTTTGTTTATTTAAAGGTAGATCCTTCTATCTTTAAAGTTCTCTGAACACACATTCTCTTTTATTCTCAGTACTAATAAAGTTGTAAGTGTGCATTGTAACTCTGCACCCAGACTAACATGATTATTTAGGCAGTACAAAAGGCATTTTTTTTGGGGGGGGGGGGNNNNGGGGGGGGGGGTCATTTTGCTGTGCTGCCATTGTAGAAATAGGCCGGTTTTAATCTGAAAAATGGATAATCCCAAGCAATTTGTTCAGTACTCTCAGTTTTGGTTTAACTGACTTCTACTTTGTAATGACATATATATGATATTTGTTTGTGTTGTTGAATTGCTGTAAACAGAGTAGTGAGGGGCATGGTTGTTTCAAGATATCTTCCTCATAAAGCGCCTGCAACATGAATGCTGGAAGAAACATTATAATATTTCTAATTTCTAATATTTTCTTTCCCAAGGAAAGATTTGTCAGTGGTAAAAGTAATGACAGAGGCTTTTTTGTTTGTTTATGGAGAAAGCTGTGAGAAAGCAGAAAAACATCAAAGCTGTCACTGACTCTGAGATGATTTTTATGACATTTGTGGAGTCACATTACGGATTTTACATCTCAAATTAAAATACCTTTTTGTTGCCCAAAAGTTTGTTCTTTTATAGTGTTGCATATGTAGATTTATTGTGGAGCATAGATGATGTGTACACCTTGGGACCAGTAAAAAGTGTACTTTGTGAAAGAAATATGTATGAACATACCTTTCAAGAAAAAAAAAATCAGGACCAAAAATATTGTACACAGTATCTGTGTTTACATACCAAGCGTGTCCATATTAAATGTGTTCCATTGTGTATACAATCAAAAATATTTATTATAGAAACGTTATTACAAAACTAGTGTTGTTGCAAAACATGTCAATAGTGCAAATCTATTTTTACAGATTTCATTTTTTAAAAAAAAAAATTGAAAGCAAGACTTTCCTCGACCCTTTAGGGAAAATGGTTTAAGGTGCCGTACAGTGTTATGCATCTCATTCACTTGACAAATGCAGAACAGTACACATCATACATTAAGCATCAACATTACGAAATGCCCCAAGAGTAAATCTGAAAAGCATCCCAATTATGAAGCATTTCTGAATCTCATACAGGTAGTATTGTAAAGCTCATTATTTGTGAGTCACATCCTTCCCACTTTTCTTTATCATGATAATGCAAGAAACAATTAAGCTGGTTCCATTAATTATGTAATAAATGTGACTGAGTGTATTTCATACCAGAGGCATTTGGTTTTGGTCATTACCTACAACGTTTGTTAATACAGTAATACACTGATACCGTGGAATTTATTTCTAATGACTGAGCTTTACTTGCAATTTTGGTTAACCTGAATGAAAACAAAACCCCTGTCCAAAGGCCCTCTTTATTCATAGTAAATTACTTTCAGTAACCCATTAGTGAGTTTCAGGGAACCTGCAATAACATGACAACTACTGTATCTCTGAGAGTTTCGCTATTTTATAGAAAAGATTATATGTGCCAAAACAAATCAAATTCACCTTTTAGCATTTTTGTATTGAACATGATGTTTCTTGTCTTTTCATGTGCTTATTCTCTTGTAGCTTTTACAAGCCAGCGATATGCACCATTCATTTATTAATAAAGAAGAGCAGAATGTGAAAATTAGCTGTGGCTCTTGTAAAATTTTGATTTGGGAACATAATTTTTTTTGTTATAAAGCAGTAGAGTATGTACTGTATATCTTTTAACACTGGTAGTATCTTTCATCATGTTAATGCAGACCAGACTTGTATCATATGTCAGTTAAGATATTCTAATCCAGGGGTGCCAAGCCGTTTTTGTAAGCAAGCTAGTTTTGTACCTTATTCATCTAGTAAAAGCCATTTCAGTTCATACACATTTCAGGTTTCAACATAATGTATGATACTGAAAAATATAATACTAAGCATTCCAAAGTCTTAAGTGACTTGCTGGCAATATTCATTCCTTGGCTGGCCATGTTTTGTCCTACATGCCAGTGCCTGGGCACCCTGTTATAAACTGTCACACGATCCATAAATTTCTGACTTAACAACAACAACAAAAAACAATAAACTGTACCATTTTATTACTTCATCATGGTTTTACATCATATTTGCCCTTTCGTTAAACACATAATCTTTGTTTCTGATTTGTAGGTCGAGAACTTCTTCTTCAGATGCCATGCCGACCTAAGTGGACAATCATAGAAATTTACTTCTGTCTATCTGCTGCCCACTTCAGAATTATTCTCCAGTGCTCTGTGCACCCATCCAACTAATCTGTTCATCCAGAATTTATCTTTCTTTGTCATCCTCTACTGCTATAAATATTTACTTTTCTGGATACCCTAACAAATGCCCTAACTGTTTTGCTCTCAGTATATTACATCCTATGAATTTTCCTTCTTCATATTGTTGGAAACTAAGTTTTTTCCATGCATTGCTTCTTTCCAGCAAAAAACTTGTCATTGTAAAATTACATTTAGCAAAGGGTATCAGTGGTAAAACGTTCTACTGATGAATGCAGAGTACTGTATTGTAGAGTTGAGTCTGTGGAGTTGGAAGTTGCTAAGCTACAGTAACAAACAAAGTGTTTAAAAAAATAAGTGCATGCAGTATTTCAATGTGTGCTCTTGTTGGTGAAATACTTAAAGAAATGATACTAGACCTTAATGAGCTACAGCCAAGGAAGGAAGAGTTTTTATGAAACAAGTGTGTGCATTATTCCTATATCTGCTCTTATCACTGAATTACATAAAAAAAATATTTTGCAGTTTCCTATTGCACTACAACACTATTGAAACTAGAGGTCTGAGGTTTTCACACAACATAGGTCTACGTGACATTATGGGCAGTACAAAAGCCAGTTCGATCAGGATGGTGTTTAGCAGCCTACTGCATCCAAGGAATGATGCAGTCATGGTATTCTCATTCTTTTGCCTCTTCCACCCTCAACGTCCAATGTTTACTTCTTTCAACATCTCTACCTAGTCAGTAGTTATGGTCCCAGACAACTGTGCATTTCCACCTGATCTGTTAGCAGTGTCATAGGTTTCATTATGTCTTCCGTTAGGATGCTGATAATAGGATGCTGATATGTCTATCTTGCTGTCTGATTATCTGTATAAAAAATCAGCTTATTTTTGTCGGTTCATTTGTCTCTGGTTGTTAGTCCATTTGTCTGCTTATGTACTGTCCACTGATAGGTATATGTCCATATTTTGTGACATTGTTAATATGGAAATAAAACTTGTGAAATCTTGAAAAAAAAAATGTCCTAGAATATCCCAGAAAGTGAATTTTACTTGCTGATCTGACTGTTGTGCTCTTAAAGCATTTCGATCCAATGCACTCAAAGGAGTCTCCGCTTTCCTCAAGGTTCCTCACCCTGTCAAACCAAGTTACAGTGGATGTTTTTATCTGAAGTTTTGTGTTTCCAGACTGATTTTTATAGGGAAATGATTGGGACTTGTGAATGGAAGTTTACGAAACAAGGAAGTATGATATGCCATGGTTGTGGTAACAGAATTCTACTGTACTTTGGGAATCTGTGACTGTCATAACATTTCATTACCTCTATGACAGTCTCTACTGCCATCTTTATGTCCCTGCAGATTTCAAACCCTGAAAATTTAGACTAAGAATTGCAAAATTTGCACGCAAAAAGTGGCAAATTTTGAACCAAAATTTGAAAAAAATTCCTACAATTTGCGTATTAAGCATGTGAAATTTTGCAAGCTCAAAATAATGTCAAAGAGATGAATTATACATGTATAAGAAACATACACTATAGCATCAGAATAATAAATATTAATTCAAGATCTCAGCGTTAGAAGTAGAAGATACTTAAAAGTGCAGTATTATCTTTATCTGCAGTATAATGATAGACTATACCCAGAGATGCCCTGATATTTCTTTGTATCAGCAAGAGAGACCTCCTTGATGGAGCTATCATTATTGAACGACATGTGTACATGTAAAGAAATGTTTCCATGGTAACTACCGGCTTTGTCAGCTTCGTACCTTCGTTAAATCACCACATCGCAGTTTATTTTTTTTTTTTTTTAATTTTTTTGTATCGCACCGATGCAACGTTACAGAAACGGAAAGATGCACTGTCCCTTCACTGATGCAAGATTATGACGGTCGCTGAAAAAGTGCATTGCTCGGCCAAACTCGGCAAACTGTCGCGCCATATTTGTTGAAAAGGTCTAAATTTCCGCAAATTCACAAAATCGCGGTAAAGCTTAAAAAACACGGAAATTTGCGGCATTTTATGGCCGCAGTTTTGTGGAGTCCGGATCCTTATGCAGGATGTCTTTTTATTGTAAGCTCCATTACTGTTACGGCTTCCTACTCTGCTATTTTCACCCCCCCCCCCCCC
>JAWQUT010000346.1:452840-465247 GCA_033807755.1 Ellobium chinense | reverse complement strand
ACACACACTCACACACCTCCAGACACAGGGAGCCATAATATTACATCCTTCATCTTACATCCAGTTGTGTTTGGTAATATGGTGTTTGGTACACATTTTTTTCTTGGTTTTTTTTTTTTGTGTGTGCAAATTAATATTATTGCAGTGTGCAAATTAATATTATTGCAGTATATCATGACAATAATTTTGAGCTTGCGCACTAATAATGGGGTTTCTTACCATCGTCAGAATTACATCAGCGCACCAGGGCCGAATGCACTCTTAGTAGCATTCAACATGCAAAGGTAATGCAATTCTTACGATGGTAAGAGATCCCATCCTTAATGCTCAAACTCTCACATATTGTTTGATCACTAGTTTATCTCCCTTGATATAAAGTAATCAATATAAATGCTGGCCAGTGCCAGGTTTAAGGTATCGATACCATACCCGACTACATTTTCTGGGTGTCAATACCGAAACTGAGTACATTCTTACGTAAAACTTATGACTGCACTCAGCTGTGTCAGGAATCAATAGATTAATATACAAATACATGTACTATGGCAAGGATTGATCCAAAGGCTAACGAGATTTGTTACAACACAAAGTTTTAATAAAAAAAAATAACAGTTTAAAAAAATACTGCACACTTTTCTAGTAGGCCTACTGAGAAAACGACTGAGAATTGATTGTATCTGCTGTCTAGGGCCAGTTTGCAGCTTCTTGACTAAGTCATAACAATTCGTGTAACACTGACCAGGTTATGATCCTTCCAGGCCTAACAACAGAGAGGGTGAATATGATTACTCAAGCCCATCATTCCCAAACTTAATAATATACTGATACCTAATCAATCAGGGATAAGACCTTCAGACAAACTTATATTGTTTGTTGAAGGGTGAGAAAATAGAGACTTGCAAATGTTTCTGAGGCGGAAAAAAAAAACAATAACACAAAGATAGCAGTAAAATACGCCAAAAAAAATTGTAAGACCTATTAGATTGCGAGGAAGCTTGTAAAATTACTTACTCGATATTTTACAATAGATACTCCCCGATACCAATACTCCAAAAAATACTCGGAATTGATACCAGCCCATCATCAGTCCTTATTCTTATCTTGTTAGTCCGTGGTCATACATTTCAAAATAAACAGGTGCAACAAAGCTTGTAAAGAGATACTTTATTCAAGATTGATACAACGAATAAGAGATAACAGTTTAGATAATACATAAGACACTAGGCACCATACGCACAATTCTGTCAAATTTTGCGCGCCGGTGATAACTACGCGTAACATTAATGATGTTTTGGGGGTTTTCCCGTAGTAACCGTCAGCGCACAAAGTTAGACGGCATTGTGCATTAAAAGCCCTAATGTATATCTTAGTCATAAAATACAACGAGACTGTCATGTAATTTTTTTTTTTAATGCACACAAGTAGAAACACTGATTTATAGATACACTTCCCTCAAATCCGACCTGAAAGAAAACAAAACATTAATAATAATAATACATCGCACTTATATAGCGCTCACCCCTGTAGATACAGGCTATGAGCGCTTTACATAGAGAAGTAAATAAGATTATATAATATTCCACTCACACACCCAAGCATACTACACTCTGTACACAAGTACTGCAATATAGATGTTATAAAAAAAAACCAAAAAAACATTTGATTTCGCAGACTGTCATGGTCAATCAAAATATTGTTTGAACAAATGTGTTTTGAGACGTTTCTTAAAAGTAGCCTACTTAGACTATTTTCTTTACGAATATTTTTACGAATATTTTTAGGCAGTTTATTCCAAACAAATGGTCCTGAGGACGTAAAAGCTCTTTCTCCAAATTTTTTCATGTTTGCTTTTGGTACATGGAGAAAAGAAGCATTTTTTAGATCTTAATGATCTAGTGGGCTTGTGCTCAGCTACCAGGTCCGATATGTATGCAGGCGAACTACCATTTATGGCCTTATAACAAAAAGTGGCAATCTTGTACTCAATTCTGGCTCTGACTGGTAACCAGTGAAGTAATTTTAAGAGAGGCTCACTGGGCTCTCGCTTACACTTCTTAAAGATCAATCGGGCTGCATTATTTTGGACTCTCTGTAATCTATTTAATTTATCCTCTGAGACACCAGCCAGGAGAGAGTTGCAATAATCCAAACGAGACAATATTGATGATATTACTAATCTTGTTGTGGCGTTTTCAGTTGAATGTTGTCTAAATCCGCGTATTCTTTTCAGTTCAATAACATGATGAGACATAGACAGTGTGTTGTCAAAAATTACTCCGAGGTTCCTTGCTTTTTCGTTCGATACTACCTGATGGTTATCCATAGAAATTGATGGTACATAATAATAAGGTAGGGTGATCTTAACGATAGGGAGAGTTAAATTCATAGTCACCCGTTTCTCGCGTCATCACGCGCCAAAACATATGTTGCTCCACGATAATTTCCTCGTTTCATTGAAGAGTTAAATGGACGTATCTGTTTTTTTGTTTTGTTTGCTTACCGTAACTTTCGCAAGAACAGTAAACCAGCGATCTAAACACGTTATGAAATGTGTTACTCTTAAAAATTTCAGAAAAAAAAAAATTGTGGTCCCAGTTTGAACCATGCGATTGAACTCAAATTAGTGAAGTGTCCAGTCATGCCTCTCCTCTCCTTATATACCTCAGACAGACCTTTAAGGGGGACCTCCGCGTCTCATGTCGCATTAAATGATTACTTGGCTCTACATCTGATGAAACCCTATCTCTTGTGCTGGTTATTAATAATGAATTAAGTCGCTTACGAGATCAAAGCAAGGCTAGATAACACTGACGTAATAGTCTACAGAAATCTATAGATTCATCATTCTTAATAGAACCAGTAATTTTTCTATCACTTCATTCTAATAAAAAAAAGTGGTGCTTGTTCCCCCCCGGAATGTCACACCACTGGTTGTCATCTCAAATTAATTACTATATATGATTGTATAGTTTTTGTCTCTGACACACTGCAGACACTGGATATTGAGCAAAAACAACACCCATGGCCGTATGCTTAATACATACATAAAACTAACGTACTGCGTTAAGTGCACCAAACGGAACTGGTTCAATTCAATTCAGTTCAATTCATTTCAATTCAATGCAATTCAATTCAATTTTATTGGATTCTACCCCTTTATAACGGGGGCTCTATCGATCGGGGCTGGTCGACCGCGCGTCCTAATGATTATATACATAAAAATATCACAAGCATTCAAATTATTAACTAGTTTTAACATTAAAACAGTTCGGCAATATTTTAGTAAAACGTAATTTTAACAACTTTTTACATAAACAGTCAACTCTGTCACCAAACTCATCTACTGCATCATAGCCTAAAATCATTAAAGTTTTTTCCGATACTGGACATTTGTAAAAAAGTCTGAAAATAAGTTATCAACTTGGTATTCCTTGAACACAATATAAAATCCCTCCTAAAACAATTGCCTGAGAATAATATAAGAAGGACATTCAAACATACAGTGGCCTTTATTTTCTTTCGCTCCCCAGTCATACATCTCACACACATCTGATGGTGTTTTGTGGTTTCCCGTGGTTATCACAGTACTTTACCTAACGAGGAAATGCTTGAGGGAATTAGAGTATAGCAATGCAGAGGGGAGCAACAACAGCAGCAGCAGAAGACGAAGAAAAAGAACAACAAGAGGAAGGAGGAGGAGGAGGAAGAGGAGAAAGAAAAAGGAGGAAGTGAAATAGAAGTTTTGTTTTATGATAATATAACTATTCTATCATAATTAACGAGAAATAATTTATGTATAAATAAAAACAATTGCCACAAACAACGTAAATATAGTTAAAGAACTTGCGCATTAACGATGGGGTCATTTACTACCGTAAGAATTACTTCAACTCTGCATTTTGAATGCTAGTAAGGCTGCCTTCAGCACCGTTGCATTGCAATAATGTACTTCTTACGATGGTAAGAGATTCCACCGTTAAGATGCAAGCCCTCAGATATGTCGCATATGAAGCGGTAAAATAATATTGTCAATCTGACAACTGTATCTCTGCGTTGGCGACTCTGCCTAAGTGTATTATGCAAGAACGTCACTAGAGACTAAACTTTGAGCAGTCAGAAGACGTAACAGGGTCCTGGCTAAACATGAACGTCCTATACGAAGACTTGGGAAGAGTTCAGTGGACGAAACATACATGAAGAAGCTAGTAGTCGCTTGTAGGGGTTGGCATATATTGCAAGTAGGCCTAGGTCAAATCCGACTCGAGAAGCAATTATGTGTACTGGTATAATGCACACAGTAATCATACTTACGGGTACCGGGTACTAGTCTACTTGAATACTTTGACTACCTGAGTGGTTCCTACTTCTTAGTTTTCGGCATTCAAACAATAGTATCTTGAAAAGTAGATCTAGTCACTCATGAAATCTAGAGCCACGAGCCAGCCAGAAACAGTTTCCTCTCTTCAGGAGACAAGGGCACGGAGAGATGCGTAATACACTTTTGACACTGTTTACTTAGTAAACAATGAATTGTGGAATCGTGCGTTAAGTATTATAGAAAACTCCTCCTGTTATTTCAAGCCCGACAAAATATGATTACTTTACCCGCGTCTGGTGAATATATAATGAAATGATTATTGCTTCCCGATGCCTGTCAGAAATACTCGCGATTCCGGGAATGGAGTAGTTAGTAGTGTACTGTAGTAGTACTGTACTCAAGAGTACCCGGGTAAATGATTACTTTTTGGCCAGGGTCGCTTGCAAGCAGAGAGGACCACTGTCGAGTCCTGGCAAGAATAACAGTATCTTTAACATCAGGTGATTTCCAGTTTGTTTTATAAGCAAAGTAAAAAGTATCCAGGTGGCACGCTTTCCGGAAATTGGTAGCTTACCTGCTCAATCACCGGTTAATTTGATTTCTTCCAGCATTAACATGCCTGCGTTATGATCAGCACAATTAATGCAACCATGGATCACAAACACAGTTTACCAAACAATGCCTGAAATTACTAGAATTCTAGAGCTTTATAATTCTAAGAAAGAGACAAAAGTGAGTCAATAAACAAACAAAGTGTATAAGAGCTGCAGGTTCTTTCATTTCTTTCGGGAGTGCGTAAAAGAATAAAAGAGTGTGAGAAAGTGAGAGACAATAAGAAAAGAGAAAGAGAGAAAGACTCTGTGTGTGTGTGTGTGTGTGTGTGTGTGTGTGTGTGTGTGTGTGTGTGTGTGAGAGAGAGAGAGAGGAGAGAGAAAGAGAGAGAGAGAGAGAGAAAGAGAGAGAAAGATTTACGTGTCATTTACGCACAACTTTTTTTTGTTTTTGTTTTTTTGTGTTCTTTCTGAATTGTTGTATATAATATTATTATGTAATTGGCTTCAGCCTTAATAAATAAAATGAAACTGAAAACTAAAATCATTCCTTTTAAGAATGTGATTTCACAAGTCTGAGGATTTCTCGGGCATAAGACAGTGAATGGGTATGAACACTCACTGATGCCTCGGGACTTCTTTGGGCTGACCTCTTGCCACCTTGCGCCTGCCCCTGTCGAGAAAATAGTTTCCATTTGGGTAATGCTGAACTTTCATAGTTCCCCGGTCTCTTTCGTCAACGTGGACGGTAGAACATTCTTCCTCCTACAACCACTGAACCTGCATGTCAGAAGTTTTTTAATATCATCCCTGAACGCTTTACTGAAATAGGCGTACAGCAACAAGTTCATACTAGAGTTCAAAGCCACGGCAACATGGGCAAAACACACAAAGATAATGCAGCCGGGTGTGCATTTGTTGATAAACACCGTATCGTTCAGGGCCATGATGACGAATGAAAATGCAATCATTCCATTGGCCAGCAGAGTCATCGTAGCCATGGCG
Source organism: Ellobium chinense (assembly GCA_033807755.1). Taxonomy (NCBI): domain Eukaryota; kingdom Metazoa; phylum Mollusca; class Gastropoda; order Ellobiida; family Ellobiidae; genus Ellobium; species Ellobium chinense. The sequence goes on along the minus strand of JAWQUT010000346.1, from coordinate 459,373 downwards.
ATAACCTGAAGCGTAATGCGATTGGCTGATCTGTTCACTGCGGTGGTGACCTGATTCTCGTTCTCGTTGGCGGTCACGCCCACTTTGTGATGGCGAATCTTGAGAACGATACACAGCGTGCTGACAACGATGACGATCCCTGGGATAAACAGTTGGAAAAATGGCAGCAGCACTTTCAGGTACAATGTGTTGTGGAAGTAAGAATCCGAATAGTAACTGATGCTGCTGTAATCTGGAGTTGAGGACGGGGGAGGTGCTGACGATGTCTGATATTCAGACGTCTCCAGAATAAGTCTAGACGTTGTAAATGTTTGAGGTGTTGAAGAATTGGACACTTCACAGCCACCTTGCTCGTTATTCGACGACTTCTGCGCGTCGTCGTCTGACACGTATTTAGTTAGGGGATGACCCACATTTTCGAGAAACAGAGGCAAGTTGACGAAGACAGCAGTTATCGTCAGAGCAATGACTGCAATGCAGGTGTGCCGTTTGCTGCACAAGAGTGCCCACCGAAGAGGCTTGCTGACCGCTATGTATCGGTCCACAGTCAGTGCTGCCGTTATGAAAATGGATCCAGTAACCATGAGATTGTTCACGCCGTCAATGTAGTCTTCGACTTCAGCGGCTATGGTCGTTTCCTGAGGATAAGTACATGCAAGAAGTGAGCAGTACGAATAAGGGGAGGATCCCGATATTTGAGAGACCTCGAAACGCTAACCATGTATTTTATGAAACAAGACAAAGGCAAGTGACTGGTCTGGAACAGTAATCGTGCTAAGAAGTAGTCAATTTAACAGTGGACATCATATCGTTGAAATTAAATACGGTTCTGCGCAGATTTAACACAAAACTTTTGAGAAATTTTAATATGTGGCGAATTTATTTTAAAAAATAGTCCACGTCCGCGTCACTTTGTCAAGTGATCTCAGATGTTTCATTGATTGTTTTAGTGTATGTGTGTGTGTGTGTGTGTGTGTGTGTGTGTGTGTGTGTGTGCGTGTGTGTGTTGTGTGCTTGTATGCTTGTGTGAGTGTTTGTGTGTGTATGTTTGTGTGTGTGTGTATGTATGTGTATTACAACTACTTCCATGTGCAAGCCTTATGTGCATTTTTACTAATCTAATAGTGCACCAAAAGATGTTAACTTTGCAACCATCCATCAGAAACTCCCTCACATGTTTTAAAAGGATATACACAGTTTAAAAGCATGTGCCAAAAACAGGAACAATGGAATTGTTAACTTTGTAACAACTAAAGTCATGGGAGGCATTACTGAAAATAAGATTGTCCTTAGAGACACACCAGTTACACCTTTACACCTCCAGTCCAATAGAACAGCTTTGAGTCATCCAAACAACAGACCTGACATCACTCTCATTGATCCAGTAAACAAAACTGCAGTTTTAATGGAAGTGGCTATACCATTAATTTGATGCCTTTGTTGACATTTTGTATTCAGTCCAAATTTGACATGTACTTCCCCGTCTGTCTTGAAATTAACACTCTTGGTTACCACTGTGGAATAGGAGTATTGATATTTGGGTCTATGTGACATGTTCACAAACGAGTTAAAAGCGGACTCCAAAAACTTGATTCAAATAACAGTAATGCAAAATTTACGGCTAAATACTGCAGTGACAGCGTTGGTATCGGTTCCTTAAATAAGTGGAAGGAGCGAGCGAGAAGATAAGACAGAGGAAGCCTATCATAATTGATTGAATAAGAGAAAAGCTGATGTCCACCGGTATATTAAAGTTGCGGTAAAAATGTCATAATTTCAAATCAGCATTCATCCACCTATAAAAAATGTGTATGAAAAATTAACTTTCCAGTGAACCTTGAATGTTCTGAGAGAATGTGGACATTACATGTATTTCCAATTTTGTACAATGTAGTTTATTATCGGTTAATATTGATATTGTATAGGTACAGTATGATGTATTTTATGAAATAAATAATTTGAAATGTATGTTTATCTGTGTATCTATGAGTGAGTGTGTGTGTGTGTGTGTGTGTGTGTATGTGCGTGTGTGTGTGTGTGTGTGTGTGTGTGTGTGTGCGTGTGCGTGACGATGGTGGAGGGAGGGGTAGTTTATCGATAACATTATGTTCCAAATCTTTGATACCTTTTCCCATTCCCTGCCTTCACCAAACTAGGAAGTCATGTCTCTCCCTCACTGAGAAGGTTAGATGCCTACAGTAACATTAGTTTTGTAGTCAAGCTTACCAGAGCTGCTAGTTATGAGGAATTGTATGAAAGCCAAAACCACTGACTTCCCAGTAAGATTTTTTTTTGTTCCAGCGAGCTGACATCGAAAATTGTCACCACTCTGTGAGTCAAGTAAAGGCAAGTGTTATGAATAAGGCTTGGAGCTCACATTGCGGTATGAAGATGCCAGTAGGACGTGGAATGTGGATATGCTATTTTAATAATCCGTATAAAATCAGAAAATTTGCCATGCGGAGGTGAGAAAGGGATTGGATTTGAAGGCTTGGATAGATGCAAAAATGCTTTTGTAGATTTAGAATAGGTGGAGTTTTGCTACTCAAGATGAACTGTGTGGTTGTTGCTGTAACCCTGTTGACTGTGTGATAACGCCAAACATATTAGGTAGCCTGATTCACTGCCAAAGTTCTAAAAGTCTAATTGGTCTTGGGGTATTCTTCTGTGTGTCAAAATTGGGAAGAGAAGTTAATAAATATGTGTAGAAACTATTTTGGAATGGGACCTCTTGATAAGTTAATGAGGGGCTAAAACGTTGTATAGCCAACAGAGGAAAACTTTGACCCTTTGCTTACGTAAATCGTTTATGTGCAGAATTAGGGTGAGAAAATGAAAGGAGGGATTGTGGGCTTACAAATTTCTTGTAATGTAGGTGAGCCTATGACTCAGTAATATTCAATCTTTATCATTTGTTTGTGTGCATCTTCGCTTATAAATATCTTTGCTCGATAGAAAAAGAATGCTTCAACAGGTCTGTCCTATACACTTGCGCACCTCTGCCCACACTTCTTTTCCATCCATTCCTCCCTCTCTCATCCTCTCCTCTCTTCTCACTCTCCGTCAACCCAATACAATACTTGCAGAGGACCCAGCTATAATTTAAAAGTGTTGTACTCTCAGGGGAGATCTCTATCAGTTTAAGTCAAGTGCATAAAAGATTTGTTCTTTGAAATCAATCGATCAACTCGCTTGCCTGTATAACTCTGCAGCATGTCTGGCGATAATAATATTCCATCGAGGATGCAGGAGTGGTTAAAACTCATTGATGCATTCAATTTATGGGTCATCCCTTGGAAATCATCCTGACAGTTTGCCATCAAAGCAAAAATATCATTGACTTTACTTGCTGGAGCGTTAACCAGCTTCATCACAATAAGCAGTCTGTCTGAGTCAAGTAACATGTTGTAGATCTATAATAATATACATTATGTGAGATAGGTTTGACATGGGCTGAGTTTATTTGCTCCCTGCAGCGCCGCGAAAAGGGCCGTCCTTAGCAAAGGAGGTATCTGTCACTAGGCAAACCAAGATGGCAACGACTAATGCAGAAGAGCAAGAATAAAATGCACTGACTTACGAGTGGTCTTAGCTATACTTATGTGTTTGCCTCATTCATACATACCACAACTGATTCTTGCAATGTCCTCTTCCTAAACAATTTGAAATGTAGATGGTTGCCACCATGATGCCGAGCTTTCTCTTCCTTTGATGGCAAAAGACGTCACATTTCTAACAAACCTCTAGTGGATGTGAAAGTAGTGTGCATCCTTTCTCACTGTGACTGGTGCACACCGACCAAAAACATTACCCCTGACCTTTCTTCGGTAAGAACCGCCCATAAAATACAAGGACCACCCCTTTCGCAACTCAGCAAGTACCAGACAAACGCAGCGATGATTTCAGTGCAGCTTATTATTGAGGTTAACCGTGGAATGGCCCCTCTTTGAGTAGCGTTCATTAAGTATTGAAAGTGATTATTTGTTCTTGCGTATTTATCATGTCTCTGACATGCTGTAAGTATGGAGGTGCGGTTCAATCGTCACGTCATTTACAAGTGCTCTACTTGTATATCCACTTTGCAAAATCCTGTGTTGGGTTAGTGTTAAGGAAAGGGTTAGGGATGAGAGGGCACCCTTGGAAGAATCCTTAGACAATACCTTGCAACTCTCTTTCTGTTCAAACATCCTAACCCTTAACCTAACTCTACTCAACCCAAGCACAGAATAGGAGAGTCCCAGGCAGGGCTGGATAAAACTCTTGCGGATTAAGAGTCTACGGACCTTCTACATTACAATCGAGAGAAAGAGATTGAGAGAGAGAGAGGGAGAGAGAGAGAGAGAGAGAGAGAGAGAGTGAGAGAAAGAGAGAGACAGAGAGAGAGAGAAAGAAAGAGAGAGAAAGAAAGAGAGAGAGAAGATAAAGATGAAGAGGGGAAAGAGAAAGAGAGAGATAAAGAGAAAATATCAATCAATAATTTTCCTAGGGAAATTTTGTGTTCAATTCATACCGCATAGATTTTTGTTTTGTCTTTTGGAGAAGGAAGGGGAAGTAGATTTCACACCACCGACGCTCGTCTTCTATAATGCGGTCACAAATCTTACCAAAGTAAACATAAGATGTAGCCTAAGATTCCCCTTCTCACCAAACAGCTTCCAAGTACTTAGTACGGGGCACTAGAAAATGTTGGGTCCCTCACTTATGCTACCTTTGTTACTAAAAAGGGTAATCTGGAAATGATACCAGAAATTTTGGAAGCGAATCTAGAACTCTTGTGAATTGTGGCAAGGTTGTTTAGTGTACACGTTTTCATAAAAAAAATATTAAAGCTAAAGGGATGCGTTCTAGTAAAACCTAGACTAAGCAAGTTATCACGAAGCCACCTACACTGCTGAAATCTGACATGCCACCATTTTCATCGATACCGAGTTGCCTGGTGGCTTTGGTTTGTCTGTTTGGAGAGATCTTGTACTCAAAGAAAAACAAATTTCTTTGGAAAGGTCCGTGTAAGCGCCAATCATTGTTTTCAATTTGCAGACAAAAATTGGTTCCCTTGATAAGAGTTATAGGGTCATAAAAGTCACTTTTTTTGTTTTTTTGTTTTTGGCCTGCTGTCCGAATAAGAATTTCGCTGTTTAGTAGAGTTACGCTTGGCCATCTCATTCGGAGAAAAGATGCTGTTACCAGGCTTGGGCAAGTTCATCAGAAGAGTCAGTTCACACTAAGTTCAGTTCGTTAAGCGCAGAAAGCCGTAAGATCACGTTTAACTCAGTTCCACGAAAGCTGAAGTAGTTTTCAGATCAGATCAGTTGCTCTCGCTTTTTGAAACTGGCATTCTATTCTGATTTGCGGGAAAGATGTAAACAACTGAAATTTGGGTGAAAAATTAAAGTCCAAATCATGCACCCAAAATGGCTATCGCTAGTACAGAGCCAGATCAGTTCGTCCAAAATACATTAGCTATTAAGCTCAAATCAAGTCCCGCGAACTGAATTTAAATTCACGAACTGCGTTCATATGATCTTAATTCTGCCCAACCCTGGCTGTTACTATTGTATATAATATAACATGCATACAGCCGTGGAACTCACCCGTTTCATCCTGAAGATGATGACCTGCAGCGTGCCGAAGATGAGGAACACCACCAGGTACATCAGATCGAAGACAGACAAAGCCATGAAGAAGATGGAGCCAGTCTTCTTGGTGGCTTTTCTCTTGGCAAACACCAAAATGTTGAGGACGTTGCATACTATTCCGAAGATGCTCACTACAGTCCCCATCACGCCGAAGATGTAGTACATCGAGTCTGGGATAACACTGCCCTGGGCGTGATTGAAGAAGTATCTACCTGAATGATCTCTGGTCGACTCATTGTGATTTTGGGAAAATTGAAGGTGGCCTATTAATTGCTTGTCATCCGGGTCAAACCTGATGCGCCGGAGGATTACGGGGGCATGTTTCTCCACATTGGTAAAATTAGTGTCGGTAGAGTTAGCCATGTTCTTAGAATTCACCGTTATGTGAGCTATAACCTTTAACCTTTAACCTTTTCGATTGACCTTGCAGTGAAAGTCGTAAAGATATGCGTTTCTCAGTTAGTAAAAATACATAATCGTTGCATAACCAAAAGAAGAAAGATTTCATACACCGTCTCCATTTTCAGATTCGTTCAGTCGCAGACACATTGATGAATACTTGACTCCACTACCTGGCCAACAGAGTTAGTAGTTACTAGTTTCTTGAAGTTATGAAATACTTTGAACAGAGACTTAGGTCCTATTGCACCTCAGACAGTCACTGGTCTCCCGAACGCAAATGCACAAGAAGAAGCCGACGAGGATGGCAAATCTGCAAAGCTGTCTGTGCCCAAGATTTTTTGTGTGTCCTGTTAATTAAAGTAACACGAGAAGAAACTTTTCATTACAAAATCACAAATCCAACGTGTTGACATTTACAAGACTATCGATTTTCTCTCTCTCTCTCTCTCTCTCTCACACACACACACACACACACACACACACACACACACACAC
>JAWQUT010000346.1:418570-441070 GCA_033807755.1 Ellobium chinense | reverse complement strand
AAATAATAAGGACGTGGAATAAAGAAGACACTTTAAGCGTGATCGAAGTCCGATTGTCCCAACTTTATAATAATAATAATTATTATTATTATAATTATAAGGAATGATTATCTTCATCGCCATCATTCACACAGACCCTTGTGCAATCAGTATTTAGCCTCTTGGTGGTGAAGATCTTATGGTAACATGCGAAGATGACATGAAAGTATTCGTATTCAGAAACAGAGCTGTTTTTGTGTTTGTTGTTGTTTTTTAAATTGTCAATGATCGCGGAATCATAAAACTGCGAAACGATAAGTGGACAATTTCAACTTAGGGCTGTACTCTCACGACAATCTCGCGAGATCATCAAATTTTTAACTTCGTTACCCCCGTAAACAATATGGCGGCATGAAAGCATCTTCGTCGTCGATACCGTGGTCTAACGTCGCCTTTGTTTGCTTGAAGCTCCACAACAGACTTGTTTATGACACCTGCTAATGTCTGATTAGTGTCATGGTGTTGTATGATAATATCTATCCCGGTCAGCGGGTTGAAGTTCGGTGGAATGACGGGATTTTCAAAGGCACAGTTCGATACAAGGGGCCAATAGCCACAAAAAAGGGAGAATGGGTGGGCGTTGCTCTGGATTATGGAGGTAAAGTAGACTAGTGCCTCTGTGTCAGATGATTGAAAATTGTACATAGAGTTAAAAGTGAAATGCATCACTACTTTTTGCATAGAGTTGAGACCTCACCTTAAAAGATGTCTCAGTACTCTCAGTACACATTTAACACCAACTTGGGATTGTTCTTATATAGTCTAGTTATACAACCAGTTCTGTAGGTCTGGGTGGATTGCCAGTTCTTTCTTTTTCTAACTCCTGTTGAAGCTAGCACAAAAAGTTTTTTACTTTGACCAGTGTGGTTTTTTGAAGTCAATAAAATTGAATTTTTTGGATGGAACAGGACCGTGTAAGTAGCAATACCCACAACCATACACTGGCACTGGCAGTAGAACAGTGAGTTATCATGAGATATGATTTTGATGATGTTGGAAAAAGTGGGCTTCCCTTTTTCTTGTAACTTACATGTACTACCTGTGTCACCATTATTGTTTACTTTAAAGCAGTAGTCTTTTGATGCCTTCATTCCAAGTTTGTATTTTCCAAAATAACCTTGAAATGCCTAAATTTTTCCTTCATCTTTCTCCAGTGCCATGGGAATCGAAGTCCTTTTTAATTATCCCTGTCCCCTTCCATTTCTTTTGATTTCAGTGTCTACACAGACACATGTCTCTTTTCACCGCTGCCATTTAGACTTTGTGGATCGTATGAAGCTCGGAAAGATGTTGTGCTATTCATGACACCATAGAACAAATTGTTACTTCAGATTCTATATCTGTGGTGAAATGATGTATCTCTGATGATGTATTAGTAGCTTTACCTCAAGTGTTATGATATTGAATTTCTTATTTTCTTTTCATTCATTTCTTTCAGGTAAATTAAATAGTGTTGCATAAAACACCTTCTGGGTGAAATAATGCTTTGCATGGATTATTCTTGTATTTCCAGTTGGAGATACAGCTGGAATGCTGTTTGGACGAAGATACTTTCAGTGCCGNTATTCGTACAATTGTTTGAATAACTATAACTGGTTATTCGTACAATTGTTTGAATAACTGTAACTGGTTATTTGTACAGTTGTTTGATTAACTGTAACTGGTTAATGAAGGGAGAGGGTTATTCGTACAATGGCCATCTCTAACGACAGCACCGATTCCATGACTTGTCTACAACTAAATGAACTGTATCATCAGTGCTGTCGTTAGAGATAGCCCGTACAATTGTTTGAATAACTATAGCGGGTTATTCGCACAATTGTTTGAATAACTGTAACTGGTTTATTCGTACATTTGTTTGATTAACTATAACTGGTTATCCGTACAATTGTTTGAATAACTATAGGTATGAAGATGCCAACAGCACCTGGCATTTTGATATGCAATTTTAAATAGTTCCTATAAAATCAGAATGGAGTGGCCTGGCCTTGGTCTACCTTTCGAAATCCCGGGCAATAATATCATCGAATTTCCGGGTTCGTCAAATTGCGCTGTTTAGAGAAAATAGTTGTGCGAATAAACAGCAATGGTTATTCATACAGTTGTGCAGCATTTGTACGTACAATATTGTTCGGATAACTAGTGTGAGTTATTAGTACATTTGTGCGGATAACCACTCCGTTTCCAAAATAACCTTGAAATGCCTAAATTTTTCCTTTATCTTTTTCCTGTGCCATGGGAATCAAAGTCCTTTTAATTATCCCTGTCCCCTTCCATTTCTTTTGATTCCAGTGTCTACACAGACACATGTCTCTTTTCACCGCTGCCATTTAGACCTTGTGGATCGTATGAAGCCCGGAAAGATGTTGTGCTATTCATGACACCGTAGAACAAATTGTTACTTCAGATTCTATATCTGTGGTGAAATCATGTATCTCTGATGATGTATGAGTAGCTTTACCTCAAGTGTTATGATATTGAATTTCTTATTTTCTTTTCATTCATTTCTTTCAGGTAAATAGTGTTGCATAAAACACCTTCTGGGTGAAATAATGCTTTGCATGGATTATTCTTGTATTTCCAGTTGGAGATACAGCTGGAATGCTGTTTGGACGAAGATACTTTCAGTGCCGGCCAAATCATGGGGTGTTTGTGAGATCAGACAGAATACGCTTCATTACTAGTGTGCGATGGTAAGTGGTTTTATTGCAGACCTCATGCAGAGATTTCCCTGAGTCTTTTTACTTCTTTTTCATATGGCTCATTTCAAAAGAAGACTCAATATTCACAATCTTCAGAAATATTATAAAGAATATCTGTGTTGCTATGTGAATTTGATCCTGATCAGTGATGTGTGGGGAATTAGGATGGTAAATTGCGAGGCTGAGTGGCATCTGGTGGAGATAAAATGTTAAGTGTCCCTGTAAGTCGTTAACTCTAATTATGCTAAGTCTCCAGCATGGCAAGAATGCCCAGCTGTGTCAGTGCATTATACCAAATTATGGCCATGCCTGGTTACTTTCTGAGTACATTGATACCAGGCTGTCTAGTCTGTCATTCGCTTTTCTGGTTGGGCAGGGCATGGCAAGTCAACTTTTGCGTCATGTGTTAGTAGTAGTTAGAATAACTATTTAGTTAGAGCCACTAATTCCTGCTCTCACCATGAGGATAAATATGTAAAATAAGTATTATTGCTTTATAAGTCCATAAGCTTTAAAGTGTGGTTGTTTGGTCCTTCAAAAATGCTTAAAGTTTGTTTACCAAAGACACCTTGTTCAGTCATTAATAATGGTAACTTGCTGCCTTCCCTGCGTCAAAGTAAAGGTAAAAGGAAGCAAAATTAAATGTGTTTACTGAATCTATGAAAATCAACAATGGGTTTTAAGTTTTATTAAAAAAATATTGTATGTACCCTGGTTTGCTATCATGTTGTTACATTTTAAAGGTAAAATAGATGACTGTAGTGATAGAGAATTCTTTGTATTATGGTTAGCATTCATATGTATGAAATATAGTGTGTAAGAGATGGGAGAATGGCATAGACATGAAAACTGAACAAAGTTATCTACAGTCAAAAGAATATACTATGTATATGGGGCTCTGATCACACCAGAATTATTGAGTTTTATTTAGCTACACCACATTATGGGAGTTACAATATATAAGTGGAAAGTGCTTGGGATTATATGTCTGTTTTCGTCATGTTAATTAAGAAATTGTCAGCAATTTCACGCTAAACAAATATCTCATTCTGCACATTCCATTTAATGTCTGTTTAGGTTTATAATTAAGAATGCCCCTTTATCTTTCTTTAAAATATATAAGGATTCAAGGAATGCATTTGTATATTCAAAAATGCAAAGCTGTTAATAATGTGTTATACTCTCTTGATTGTCTAGTTTGTACAACAAATATCACAAAGTTGCCAGTACGTCCTATGTAGATGAGCATCTCTTTGACACACCTCGTAAGTAGAATATTAATTATTATCTCTAGTTTGAATAAAAGTATTACTCAAGTTAGGGTACAGTTAAGAACAGAATGTATGGTACTGAGGAACAGGTTGATTTTTTTTACAGAATCAGAAATATTTATTTCTTTAGTGTGCGACAATCCCGATACTGCTTCCAATTTTACTTCACCTTAGTGTATCAGTGTTGCCAGAATGCAGCTAAGTTACACCACAAATTTAGGTCGTATTAAGGGTTTTGGGACTGAAAAGGACAAGGCTTTGATACACAAAGCATTAATTTCTTCTAAAATGATTGGCCTTATTCAAAGGTTCAAAAGCTTTGATTGAAGTCATTAGCTCTAAATTTGCGTCTCATGTAAATCTTTTCAACTGGCTCCATTATGAAGTAGATAAATCTTTAAAACTCTCCTCCTCTTGGAGTAGATCTCCCTTGTGTTGTTGAAAGTGTAATATCATGATGAAGCAAAAGTAGTGGGGGAAGGGAGACAAAGAAGATTTTTCTATAAAAACATGACTTTCTTTTATGTCCCTTTGAAATTTGTTTCTGCTTGTTTTGCAAAGGCCCTGATGTGAGGAACGGTCCCTACGACCCAGTTGCTGTCTCTACAGGAGACTTCCAGAGAGTGAGGAGTTCTTTAGGAGGTTGGTAAATAGAAGTCTGTTGTATATTATTTAGCTCATGAAATAGTGGAAGTGGTACTGTTTATTTCTTTGAAGTGGCCTACTGAAAAAAACATATGAAACAGGCTTTGTGTCATTTACTACCACCATACTAGCTTTTGATAAATAAATAAATAAATAATAAATACGACTTTATTTACCCCGTAGGGAAATTGTTTTACAATGTCATACAGTGTTACACATCTCATTCATAATACAAATACATATAACAATACACATCATACATGTAAATACATAATATTACAAATGAAATACATAACAAAGTCATTGCTGGTCGCCAGTGGTGCAGCGCCCTGGTCCCCTCAGCTCTTAAGCCAGGTACTCATTTACACCTGAGTTGAGTGAGGAAATGGAAGCGAAGTATCTTTCCCAAAGACACTACAACGTACACCGCCCAGCTCGCGAGTCAAACACATAAACCTTAGACTTGAAAGTCTTCAGTTTCTGAGTACGACTCACAAACCGCACGGCCAAGCAGTGTAGCATTATTTTCAAGCCCAAACAAATCACCTGCAAAACTTTTAGTCTGATGATTTGTGATATCATGTCATTACAATTATGTGCAAACAATGCCTTTATCAATAAATCTACAGGTGGGCTGGTAAATCACATATTTGTAAAATCTATAGACCTATTGCATTAAATGCAAACCACTTCCATTTTTTTTATGTCTCTAAGTGTGTCTTACATTGTCACACAATGTTACACATCAAATTCATGACACCTGTGCATACCTATACAACACTGCACATGAGATATATAATACAACAACATCAGGAATTTATAAAAAGAGTATTGTTAGTCATCGCAGACAGCTCTTTGATCTCTTCTAGTTTGAAAGCCAGGTACTCATGCACGCCTGGGTGGAGTATGGAAATAAGAGCAAAGTGTCTTCTAGAGGACCACAGTTTAACTTGTCTGGCTTGACAACTAAGCTCACAGTTATTGAAGTCTTTAGATATTTGCAATTCTTTATAATCACAACTTTTTCTATGCTCCCAAGGAATTGTCAATATGTGGAGATGTCTGCAATATCTTTCACCCTTGAATTCAGGTGTATCTTGGAGAACTTTGTTGTTTATGATTTTCAGCGCCCATACTTAGTTTGACTTATCTTCCCTCTCTTCTAGACTATGGCACAGTTTCCATGTGGGATAAGCCTAAGTACTACAATCTGAGGCATTCAGTTAGTAACTGTATTCCTGCAGCAACCATGTTGAGGGCAAATACTGTAGGAGTTCCGTACAGGTATGTGTTATTCAAGTTTATTAAGACGGCAAAAATACATATGAAATTCAGAGCATGTTTCTAGCAAGCTGTGGTTGTATGCTGTTTTGCTGTGCCATGGGAAAAGATCTTAGATACTAAATTAGGTCAGATTCACCTGTAGGGACCTAAAGTTGTCAGTCTCTCCATCTGGGTTATTCTCTCAAAATTTTGAGAGTATCTGGCATACTAAGCACACTCAGTGTTTTTTTGGGTTATTCTCTCAAAATTTTGAGAGTATCTGGCATACTAAGCACACTCAGTGTTTTTTTTGGTTATTCTCTCAAAATTTTGAGAGTATCTGGCATACTAAGCACACTCAATGTTTTTTTAGTTGATAAGGAGAGGAGTGATGTGAGAGGTTTTTTTTAATGTGTCTCTTGTAAATTATTGGATTTGATACATGTGGTCATTTCCTATAACATGGCAGTGCTGTGGGTATGTAAGAATCAAGAGATGAGTGTGTTAATATATAGAAAGATAGCAGGGAAAAAGAGATGATGAAATATTGTCTCACTGAAACAGTGGAATTAATATTTTCTTTGGAATCAAGTTACATGTAGGTGTGTAGTTCTATACTGCCCGTCAATGAAAACGCATCAGTCTATGCATATAGTTTTTTGGCATAAAATGTGTCTGCAGATCCGTGATTTGTACTCACTGATGTTTGCATGATTGTTATTGTTTGCTTTACACAGTTGTTTTTGTCATTGAACTCTTGTCTTCTCATTTAGCGTGTGACACGTGCAAAGAGCATTTTACTAATTTCCAGCCTTATAAAAACGGTTTCGCCATGCCCCAATTATCGTTACACGAGCGATGGCAGGCTATTGGAATGATTGAAGGTGGAATGTCGACCAGAGACATTGCACAGCGTGCTGAACTGCCACCAGTCAACTGTTTTCAGACTGAATGAACGATACCGGACCACAGGAAACACTAGTGATCTGCCCCGACCTGGTCGACAGCGAGTTACGACACGTGCCCATGACCATGATATTCGGCTTGCCCACTTGAAAAATCAGTTCCAGGTGGCAGCGGCGACAGCAGCACAGACTCCTGGTATCCGTGGGAACAGGATCAGCACTTCAACTATCCAGCGCAGACTGCGCGCAGCCGGCATATTCAAAAGGCGTCCTGTCATAGGTCACATCATTACCAGGCAGCAGATGAGGAATAGGCTGTCATGGGCTCAGATGAATGTTCGACGAAGAAGAGCTGAGTGGCAGTCAACACTGTTTTTGGACGAAAGTCGCTTTAATCTGTACTTTGCGGACAGAAGACGACATGTCTGGCGCCGTCTTGGAGAGCGGTATGCCGCAGCTTGTATTGTGCAGCACGACAGATTTGGGGGAGGAAGTGTTCACGTCTGGGGCGGCTTCTCATACCGCCACAGGTCTCCCCTTCACGTGTTCAAGGCTAATGTAACAGTGCACGTTTACATAAATCAGGTACTGAGACCAACTGTGGTTCCGATGTTTCAGAATTATCAAGATCTCATGGAATTCCAGCAAGACAACGCGAGACAACACACGGCCAATATCACAAGGCAGTTCCTTGCTCAGCAGCCTTTTCAAACCATGAACTGGCCCTCCAGCTCCCCTGATATGAACCCCATCGAACATGCTTGGGATGACTGAACAGGCGGCCTCGCAGACGCATCATCTACAACCTGGCAGATCTGGAACGTGCTCTGATAGAAGAGTGGAATGCTATTCCACAACAATATTTCCAGACACTGTGCAACAGTATGAGATCAAGATGCCAAGCTTGCATTGCTTCTCATGGTGGCCATACCCGATATTAATGCCTTTTCATTTCTTGACCTTATCTTGTGAATTTTAGTTTCGACGCCCAAGTTCGATATTTCAGTCTGAAATGTCACAGGCTTCTCCAGTTTTCAAATTGTTAATGATAAACGTCTCAAAATGGAATACAAAACTAATAAATAACGTTTTTTATATAGTTTCTGTTCTGTGGTGTGTGCAATCCTTGATGGAATGACTGATGCGTTTTCATTGACGGGCAGTATATATATGGTTTGTTGAAATCATAATCATTGCAGTTTAGAAGCAACTTAAATCCTTCATTTGTAGAAGATTATAGAGAACATATATGATGTCAGTGGAGAAATTGATGACAGCGGAGAAAATGTTTTATGAGTTCCATCTCATATCCTCCCTCCTTCCCCTCCACCTTCCCTCCCTGCCCCATCTTCCCCCCTCCTCCCCCCAAAAAAACCTCAAAAAACATTAAACAATTAAAAAACCCAAAGATTTAGACTTACATTATGAAATAAAATGTGCTCATGAAAACTTTGGCTAATATAGGACTGATGAATGTTTTTCAGATACATGTCACGACCAATACATGCTGATTACTGGATTGACGATGAGTTTGAGAGGAAACCATCCATTCCAAAAACACACATGCCCCATTCTGCTCTCAGAGAACAGGTTGGTAGATATAGCATCTTTTATTAGACACATTATTATGAACTTTATTTGTGTCTGTCTAGTCAGGTTTACAAAATTTTTCCTTTAATATCGATGTTACGAGGTCTGTCTCAGAAATAACTTTCCCTACCCCACATTTCAAAAATCAATGAAGATAATGTCACCAAATTTGGAACAATGCACCTTCATTATATTAGCTATTCAACATAGTCACCACCATTGTCCAAGCACTTCTGCCACCGACGCAACCAGCTTTCAAAAGCGGCGACATATGTCTCTTTGTCCAACACTCTAAGGGCAGCTTTTGTGGCCAAGGTAATGTCTTCCCCTGTCTCAAACCGCTGTCCCTGAAGGTGTTCTTTCATTTTAGGGAAAAGATGAAAGTCACAGGGGACCAAATCAGGAGAATATCGGGGGTGATTCAGTATTTCCCAGTTATACGAGTGCAGAAGTTCTATCACCACATTGGCTGTGTGCACAGGTGCGTTGTCATGGTGAAAAATCACACCAGTTTCAAGCAATCCAGGAGGCTTTTTCCTTATGGCAAGTCGTAACTTTTCTTGAATAACCATTTTGTAGTAGGTAGCATTGACAGTAGTGCCTACTGGAACAGGCCACGATAAGATGATGCCTTTGTTATCAAAAAATATAATGTGCATGACTTTCAATGCATCCTGTTTGCGCCGAACTTTCGCTGGGCGAGGTTCATCGGTGTCCAACCACAGATTGCCTTTTCAGCTCTGGGTCCCAAGAATAGACCCAGGTCTCATCGCCAGTTATTATTCGATCTAAAAACTGCTGACCCTCACGACAATACGACGAAGAAAACTTCGGGCGCACGTCATTCGTTGTTCCTTTTCATCTTGATTCAGCAAATGGGGCACCCATTTAGTGAACTAGCGAACATCTTCTTTTTGTCAAGTTTATCCGTCAAAATTCTGTGAACCGAAGCAGAAGAAATAGAAACTTCATCTGATATCTCCCTGCATGTTTTCCTTTAGTCTTCACCAATGGCTGTCTTTACAATATCGATATTTGCATCTCCACATGCAGTCACAGGCCTTCCAGGTCGTGATCCTTCCTCAACACTGATTCGCCCCTCATGAATCTCTCTTACCCATGGTCTTACAGTTTGAATAGATGGAGAGTAATCTCCTGAAGCAGCTAACAGATCTTGATGAATTTCTAGTGGCTTATTTCCCAACAGAATCGAAGATTTTATTACTGTTCTGATGTCATATCTGGAGAATGATTTTCTCAAAATGTTGATGTCCATTTTGCTGGTTNCGATGAGTTTGAGAGGAAACCATCCATTCCAAAAACACACATGCCCCATTCTGCTCTCAGAGAACAGGTTGGTAGATATAGCATCTTTTATTAGACACATTATTATGAACTTTATTTGTTTCTGTCTAGCCAGGTTTACAAAATTTTTCCTTTAATATTGATGTTACAATTTGTATTTCAACTGTTGATACACCAAATTACCATAAGCTCATTAGCCTTTAAGTAAGTTTGTTTGAGTCTGGGGCTTTACAGTGCTTGAGCAAAATTACAGCTATGTTGCGCTATGTGTAGGAATATTTGATTATCTAGTAAATAAGACATTGAACATGTATATGATATTTCCAGGACATACATGTACATGTTCTTATATGTCCAAATGTTGTATGGACCAAGGAGTTAGACTGCACGTGTATGTCTTATGTAACATAGGGGTTTGATATGTGTATAGTTTATATACCACTCTAGATTTAGCCTCACTTCCCCCTCTTTGGTCGCATTTGGTTTATTTTTAATATTGTCCATCCTGCAAGTGAGATTAAGCATCACAGAAGGTCTTATTGTATTCCTGGATTTAGCTTTGTCTGTTGTGGTGTTCTGTAGCAACAGTGTTTCTCTTGGAGGGTCTTTCCTTTATTCTCTAATGAATTTCCACTCTGACTTCCAATGCAGTATGTTACATAGCCCTGGGCTTCATTCTGTAAAATAGGTACCTGGTTATAAGCCATGCAGGACATTGGTAGTGTTACTGTATACTTCTTATGGAGTAGAGAAGGTCATAGAGAGATCTGACCTGCTGGGGATAATAATTGTGTGAAGTGTGGGCGGCATCCACCTTGATATGAAATTTATAAACTGCATTATTAATATTATTATTCTGAAAGACATAGCACATGGCAGCAGAAATGATCATGTAGTGACGTTATATATTTTGGGATTGGGGGAGAATATTGAAAGATAAGATAAGATAAGATAAGATAAAATGTATGCATGGGAATTTGTTAAGAGAAAATGGTAAAGAAAACAGAATGGACCATTATCTGCAAGATCCTTTTCTTGTTGGCCCTTAACATTGTGTAACCAAAGCAGTGAAATTGTTCCCCTTTTCTCTGTTTCTAACACTAGATCTGACTATAGAACTTATATCTGGCATTGTTGTCATGCTTTCATTTTGAAATCTGTCGTTACTTCAGGTGCGGAGAGGCTGGCAAGGATCTCATTATGTGCGAGAGATGACTGTACCCACAGGGAGAGAGAGGATGAAATATACCCAGTGGAATGATATCTCACCTTGATGTTCTCTACCTTTGTTATTGGTAGTCTTTCTCGTTCTTTTTTTTTTTTTTTTNCTTTCTCGTTTTTTTTTTTTTTTTTTTTTTAAATAATTCTAAAATGACGTTTCATCTCAATTTAAACTGTAAAATCTCATGCAGATTGTCATTTCACTATTGTTATCATATGTTAACTATAGAAAATTGTAGCCTTGTAGAATCACAAACTGCTGATTTTCCACTGCTTCCACTGGTTACTGTAGTGTTTGCAGTATTACAGGCAAAATAACAAAGAACTTCCTAATTAGAGACTTGTGTTTTCTTCCGTTTTTCTCCAGATCACATGATCTTTAACTTTCAAAATCATCCCCCCACCCCCCACACACCTTAGAACTATATTGATTGCACACTGCTCCCCCATTCTTTCCACTACTCCAAAGCTTTCATAACTTGAGCATTAATCTACTATCCTTTAAAAAGTTACCAAATCCCGTCCTGAAATTTTTGGTAAGAAGAAAATGTCTCCCTTAATCCATTTGACCTGGATAAAACACTGAAGAAATCTGTGTGAGCCATTGAAAGGTTTCAAATTGCAGTGAGCAGTCAGAGTCCTCAGTAAGTGCCACTTCTCATCATCTCAAATTTTGATTACCCATGAAAGTTGCATTCCTATCACCTGCCCTTGTGAAGCAAGTGTCACTATGTGTTATACATAAACATAACACATTGTTTATGTCATCTCAGGCATAAACCATGTATTTTCTAAAAGTAGGGGAGGGTTTTTTTGGCTGGATAGCAAGACAGAAAGTTTTACATATGTGACCCAGCTCAACAGCATCCTTCTCGCTTTTATAAAAAGATGACTAAACAGGATTTTTTTTTCAATATAATATCAACTTTGTTAACAAGGTTAGATGAACAGCAACTGAAACAGTAATGGCGAATGTTTATTGATATTTTTATGTAAAGGCTGATTTTGTCTTCAGATCTGAGTCAGTATGATAAGCCACTGAGCTAGAGAAACAAATCATGTATGAATGAATTTTAGTAATAAACTGAATTCAGTCAAATTGACAGCTGGAGAAGGGAGGTTACTTGAAAAATGTTTGTCTCAGCTAAAAATACAGTCCATCCTGAATACTCTGCAACAAGTATTCTGGCTTTCCAGCCAGTATACTCCCTCCATGAAGAATGGCAACTTTGCTTTGCTGTGGTAATATGTCTAAGATTATAAAAGCTAATCACAAATCTCTGACAATATGTGTAGGAGGGAGTAAACAGCTTTTGGTAATGAGTAAGGAGAATTTTATTGTTGGTAAAGGCTGTAATGTAATAATTGACATTTTCTGTACTATAACCTTGTCAAGTTAACTATTCCTTCAGTTCCAGTCATAAGATCGCTTAAGAAAGGCATCAAAAATAGATGCTTAGTGGAATTTTTCTGAAATGGGTACGTTAAAGGAAAGTAATAATGGACACAATATTGCGTTTGTGGTGCAAACATGCTAAGTTGTTTTTATTTTTTGAAACTGCCAGTTCATCTTGATGATAGACTCTGAATGTCTACAGGTTAAACTTGCATGTGGATGGTATATTATGAATGCAAGAAACTTTCGACATATACATCATCTGATTTTGCTGACTGTGAAGCAGCTTTAAATGTCAAGCTTGTAGCAGCGTCTTGTGCTTCATGTTTTGTAGATGAGGGCATTTGAGCACAATTCTGTAGTGATTGCTTAGTGCATGTAAAGACACAACACTTTCTGTGAGGACTGGGCCTTAGTGCTCTTAAGAGTTGTCCTGACATCACAGCTTTCTCTTATATCAGTATGTTCTTGCATTATACTCTCACTGTGCTACGAAAATGGCTTAAGTCAGACCTTTGCCAGTTTTTAATAAGGGTACCATGTTGTTTTTGAGATCATGGCCTATATTGACCTGTTAAAAATATTAGAATGTGTCAATATTTTCCCACCAAAATTCAGTTTTGAAGATACACACTGACACATATTTTGCTTTGCCATAAAAATGTTTCTCAGCATCTTTTCAGAGATATGAAAAATGATTTATGCTATTTCCAAAGCAGAGTTATGGTATTTTATTCACTCATTATATTAGTATCCTTATTTCATGTTTTGGTGACCATCTTATAGCTTGAAGGCTCTTTCTGTTTTATCAGTATCAGGCGTGTTTAATATTGAGAAGTATGTTGCTAACTTATTATTTCATAAAGCAAAAAGAGTAATGAGTAACAGAATAACAGACTGAATTGTTAACTTGGAAAACCATTGTTATCTTATCTGCCGATGATATCAGGTTATTTGTTGTGAATATTTTACGATGATGTTTTAGTGCCTTTGGATTATTTCAGTCAGTTTGTTCAGACTATTGAAAAAGCAATAAATTACTATTTTATTCAATTTGTTTTTCAAAGTTGGTGATGCAACAATTTGTTAAGCTTATAAATGATGTTCCAGTAATGAGTCATACTAAATGATGACAACTTTCTTGTAATATTCTATTGTTGCAAAAACGTGTAGAATATGTATGTGATTTTTCTAACTTGAATTTATATTTAATTTTCTTTTGTTCAGCTTACTGACTACATGTTTACTGTATTATAAAGTGATTATACTTTCAAAGTATAGCAAATCAGGAAAAAGAAACCAAAGACTGAATTCTTTCTCAGTGATTGGAGTGTTAAACTGTAGTACATAAATATCTCTATTCAAGATTCAGTTTTCTCATTTGTGTTATACTTGCATATATGTGTGAATATAAGAAATGAGTGTTTAAAAGCTGCACTGTTTGATCATTACTGTCAGAGCCCCGCCTTCATTGCCCATGGACACTGTCTTGATTCAAATGATTTACTTTCATATTTCAAGTACTAGATGTTTTTACTCCAATTTTCTTTATAGTAACATTTGGAGGGACAGTAAACTAACAGTCTGTAAAATTTCTATGCTGTATCAAATGTTTTATGTTTTCTATGCTGTATCAAATGTTTTATGTTTGAAATTCAGAAAAGTAATGCTCTGGTGTGAACCATGCGACTGAATTCAAATTAATGAAGTGTCCCATCATGCCACTCCTTACGTTTTATACCCTGAGCTAATTATGGAATTATTGAAATGGGGAGATATAGTAGTTTCATTTTTCCTATAGCTCTGTCATGCTTTTTAAAGTTTTGACAAGTTGTTACTTTGAGATAGGAATGAATAATTGTGTCCTCAAAGATGGGAATTCAGGGATTTGAAACATTTAGAAATGATCACAGCATATGCTGCAGCAATTGTTGGCGTAGTCCTTTGAGTGCTCACTTAATTTTTTTTCGTTTTTTGAGAATGCCTACGTACTTAAACTTGTAAGAATCTAGAAAAATCTCACATATTTTTTTTGAAATATTCTTTTAATGATTTTATTTAACATGAAATAAAGATGAAATAATTGAAAACTAAAGTCAAGACACCTGTGCAATCTGGCAACATGGTAAAATTCCAAACTGGATGTGCCAGCTTTTTCTGCATTGGTTGCCAAAATGCCCACCAAATCTGACCACCTTGGTGGGTTCATTGCACTCAACCACAAAACCATCCTCATGACTTACCTCACTCAGTTGGTGAAGGGTCTCAGAGACAGGGTAAGGAAGTAAATCTCATGATGTTGAAGATGTTGTTAAGATGCCTGTTCACTGTTTTGTTGTACCACCTCAAACTTTTCATGGATTTGACTGCAGCAAGACTGAGTGCTTAATATTGTGATATGATTTCATTACCGTATTTCATGAGAGGGTTTGTATGTTCAGTTATTCTGTTCCTGACAGTTCAAAAGGTTTATTTGTCTTGATGTCAGTCACAATGAGGCTTATGTTGCTAGTGTAGGAATTGAGATACCTGTTTTAGTGGTGAGTGAGACCGTCCAATATCAAATCTTTGTTTGTTACAGAAATTGAGAAGAAAATAATTTCTACAGACGATAATGCTGGTTTTAAGGACAAAAAGTTTGAAATTGTAGATAAATTTGAGTAGTTTTTGTGAGGAAGTTAGATATCGTTTATAGAGAAAATTGTTCTTCAATTACAAATTTCTTACATTATTTTTTCTACTTAATAGAAGGGAGATCTTGTCACTTCAGATGACTGTGTTTTAGGCCAGAATAATGTTAGGTCAGAGCTTTATTCACTCAGTGAGAGTAAACATATAAAGCCTTTATATCATATTATGTGAGTGTGGTCAAAAAGAGACTTAAGCCTCATTTTGGCTGATTGAAAGACATTTAGATGTACTTATGGAGTTAATCCATGCCTGGTTTACACTTTCTGTGATACAAGTGCATCTTGTGTTAGAAGTCCTACACCTTAAATCCTGTGATATTTGTGTAACTGAATGTTTTATAGTCTTTCAGCATGTACTGTAAATTTTCCCTTTACTTAGCTTTAATAAACTGCACATCTTGTTTTTCTTTTACCTGACAGATTCTTGATTGGTTTCTTTTCTATACTTTTTGATCATGGGTTAGTATTGTGATGTTACAGGGTATTTTTGTTACCAGTTTTGAAGTAAGAATTAGGTGATATGTAAATTTTTTACAAATTTTGTGTATGTTTGGGTGAGACCAGATTTTGATACCATACTTGCAGTCTGAGCAACAATGCATTTATTTTCAAGTCTAAATTTCTTATGCACCACTAGATCAGAGTTTGGCCTGATGTTGCACATTACAAACTGAATGCGAAAGTCACATCTTATGCTTACTGGTACCATGCAAAATGATCATAACATCAGAGAATGCCTTATGCACCTGCCTGCCTCTGTCAGAATGGTCCATAAAAGACCCAAACTCGAAAATAGAAGCAGTCTACTTCACTTTCATTTCACAATTTTATCTAGATATTTTCTCTGAATTTACGTCATGTTCAAATATTCACAGGTGAGTGAGATGACGGTGTAATTTAGACAGCATGTTATATATGCCACATAAGAAGTTTTGATCACTGGGGGAAATCTTTTCAGTGGTTTGCAGACTAAATAGTTTATTGACTGAAGGAGACAAAAACCATATGGGAGTAGGCCTTCTTCATTTGCGAACGGGTTTAGGTAAATTCACAGAAAAAGCTCAGATCAAGTTCAGTTCATTGAAAGGCAGCCCTGTGAAGCGTTTTTCTTTAAGATTAATTAGAATGCTGATGAGAAAAACGATGACATTTCCTCTAGAGCAGTCCTTGTTCTTGCATGGAGGTTTGTTTAGAGGGGTTTGATGTTCTCAGTGTCAGCACCAGGTAGAGGTTTTATCCCAGCTGTGGACAAGTGTTGATATTTAGTCAGTGTGATGGTGATAATTGTGGTTATGGTGGTGGTTGTGGTGATCATGTTGGTTGTATTGGTGATGGTGATGACTGTAGTGATAGTAGTGATTGTGGTGATGGTGGCGATGTTGATTGGAGAAATGGTGGTGGTGTTGGAGTGAGTGTGGTGGTTGGGATGCTGATAGTGGTTGTGGTGATGGTAGTGGTTGTGATGATGCTGGTGGTTGTTGTGGTGATGGCAGTGATTGTGATGATAGTGGTAGTTGTGGTGATGGTGGTGTCTGGATGGTGATGTTGATGATGATGACAAAAAATGATGGTAGTTGTGGTGATGATGTTGGTTGTGATGATGGTGATGGTGATTGTGATGATGATGGTGGGGGTAGTAGTGGTGAAGATGTTAGTTGTGATTATAGAGTTGGTTGTGATGGTGGTTGTGGTGTGTCCCAAATTAACTACAAACAAACAACAAACAAACTAACACACATGCCCTCCCACATGCCCCACCCCTCAAAGTTTCCTCTACAAGCTATAATTAATACAGATATATACGTATATACACTGAAACCTCGTTATACCGCCAAGTAAGGGGCAAACAGAAAAGTGGCGGTATAACGAGAATGGCGGTACAACGAAAATGCCATGTAGAACAAGGGAAATAAGTAATTTACCAACATTGGACTGGCNTATATATACGGCTCTTTATTCTCTCCATACCGAGGCTAATCACAACTTGCTATCTTTGATTTCCATACATTCACGGTAGCTTTCAACTATTATTTAGATATTGTCAACATATCATGGAACAGCTGGTGCCAAACTTCGAATCTTTTGACAGGCTAATCACAACCAAACTTATGGCACAGATGTAATTATTTGTAGATAAGAGATCACCCGTGATCACAAAATGGCAGTGATTATACATGTGAACTCTTGTCATGTCTATCTCTACACGGTCATGTTTGTGATGCTAATACCTAGTTATCCGGCAGGTCAAATTGGAGCGGGGCTCTGGGGCTAGTAAAGTCACGGGGGGCCCTCTCTATGGCCCCTTGAACTATCGCATACAATGTCTTTTGAGTATTTTTCACAAATTGTTTTTTTTGCTTCCACATCCTTAAGTGGGCCGATTTCTGAGTCCAAAATAAATTAAAAGATTCATAACTTCATTGTTTGTGGATGGGTTTTAATAATTTTTGTTGTTATTCGTGTTTTGAGTAGTCCTATCCATTTCTGATGTCCTTTTAGAAACGGGAGTGAAAATAAAAATCCACTTGTGGTACCTACTTGAACCCTGCAAGATGTATGATGCATAGGCTATTTGTTTTCAACTCTTAAATTACCAGCCTCATCACCATTTGCTTTATTGTTCTAAATACTTTACCCAAGGGCGCAACTTTGTCAAAATCAAAGAAGCCGTCACAAAAAAATCCTGGGCTACGTTTGTTTGGTCCCTGCGGAGTCACGAAAGGGGTCGACCTTGTATTCTTTGGGCAATCCTTAACAATCAGATGTTTTCTGGTCTGTGAGCGCCAGTCATAATGAAGAAGGGTGCACACCTACTACAGGTTTGTTAAAAATGTGCCGTATTTTGTCAGAACCGGAAGTGAGAGCTCGAAAAATGGCGGCAATTATCTTTGGGTTCAAATTTCTTAGTGGAACGTCTTATCAACGGCCTGAGGTAGGAGAAGGACTAGGCAAGAATCAATGTGGACATGTATGCTAATGAATGAGGCAAAGATATAATTATAGCAAACACCACTAGCAAGTCAATGCGTTGTTTTCTGTCTCTTCTGCATTAGCCACAGCCATCTTGGCTTGCCTAGAAATCGATCCTTCCTTTGCAAAGGAAGAGGTGTGGCTTGCCATTTTGTTAAATTGCAGGCACCACACAAAAACGCAGCCCTGTATTGTTATTGTTTGATTTGTTTGTTAAATTCATCATGATATTAGAAGTGTTCAACGGGCAGTACCATGCGACGCGGTGACATTCGGAGGAAGGTGATGAAGGGCAATTCGGTAAATAAACGGTAAAAGGCGCGAAGTCGTCTGGGTCCTTAAAGGGTGAGGTGGCTTTCGGTATCGTTAACATACCTCTGTGTATGCAACAGATCCCACTGACGACGACCTTGCGGCAACAGGAACTTTCTTACTGCTGTGCAAGTTTAATCCTCTTTTTCATCTGAACCACGTTCAACCCAGGGAACGTTTAGGTCTAAGGTCTAGGCTTACATACTTTCTTACTTATTAACACCACTAATGTTATGCTCTGCTTTCAAAGAACCCGCGACGACTCGGAGATCTGCAAAAATCTTTTTATCTGTGATTTATGTTATAAATTTTGATAAATATGAGATATGAAGCCAGAGAGATTATGATTACCTACGTAGGCTTCGAGCCAATCCGTTGGTTTTCAAGATATTATTTCTATATATTTCTATAGTTTGGCGCCCTGTTGGTATCACCCATTACTCGGCACTAACCCATGTCTTCTCCGTTGGTAGACCTCAGAAGGTCAGAGAAAGCAGCTGGCATGAGACCCATCCCATACCGGGCATCCTGGCATTGAGTAGGGCTAACCTAATCTTAAGCAATATTAATCTATCACAGATCCTGGAAATTGTGTTTGCTGGAAGAGAAAGAGAGAGAGAGAGAGANAGAAGAGAGAGAGAGAGAGAGAGAGAGAGAGAGAGAGAGAGAGAGAGAGAGAGAGAGAGACACAGACAGACAGACAGACAGAAAGACAGACAGACAGACAGACAGACAGACAGACAGACAGACAGAAGAAGAAGAAAAAACGAAAGAAGAGGAGAAGGAGGAGGTACCTGGCAGCTCTACATGACCCACAGCCTCCAGGATGAGGCAAATTCCATAGCCTGGCTTTGACTGGACTTTACTGTGGGTAAAGCACAAGGGATGAGGCTTTCCTGACTTTACATCCGCCGCTCCTGGGGTGGCAAGGAACAAAATATGGACATATTATTGTATTAGAGGAAATAATAATAATATTATTATATATAATTGGAACATTTAAGGCTAACAAATAAGGGTCATCATTGTTGTGTGCTCAGTGGTGACTTGTTGTCCATTTTTTTTTTTTGCCCTACATTAGCAAATTTATACAGTGGACTACTCTTCACCCCGAACTCCTCTGAGGCACGGAAAATGGCGAGAGAAGAAGTTGCGATTGTCCAGTGACTATAAAAACCATGCAGAATTTAACTGTATGCAGCGGTGCGCCTGCACAATAATTACTAATAGCACTAAGTTAATTAACTAATACAATATTTGCATTAAATACAACCATTATAACTTAAACAAAGTCTGGAAAGAATTTTTTGGAAAACGAAATATTAGAAACCAAGTTACAGAGCTTTGTTTTTACTCTGTCAAGACATTGCATGATTCAGGTTATTAGATGATGGCGCTAGGTTTCGGAATACACCCTGATAACTTCCGAAGAACAACACAATTTATGTATAATTATTGTGCTGATCAACATCAAACTTCCAATCTGATTAATGGAAATAAGACTGGTTTTTTTCTACCGTTCGTGTATTGTGATTTTTTTAATACTTTTCATTTTTTTGTTGCCTATTCAGATAGGCCTAGACCTACTTTCCTCGCTTTCTTGATGTGATAGTTTCGTTTCTTGAACGAGGTGTACCACTTGACTTTTTTTCTACAACAGAGCTGATTATTGCTGGCGGAGGACCAGGATGTAAAACTGAAAGAAAAAAAACAACAACCCGAACTTTTGGGACAGTCCCTAGACATTATTATTGGAAGCAAGATATTTCTGTTTGCCAAGTGTGATTTGTTTCACGAAGATGTTGCAATTATGCAAAAGGGGCAAATAAGTAGACTCACCCCAGAAGAAGCAGTCGTTATCCTTGTTACACACCCGATCTCGCTCACAATTCTGGCCGACACATAGTGTTCTTCCCTCAGGATCATTGCAGTCCTCTGACGTCACACATGCTGACGTCAAAGCGGTCTGGGTAAAGAAGAAAGTTATGTAATGTATGTTTTGATAAAGGGTAAAACTTACAGGAGTATATCTCATGTACTTTAAAACGCCTATACATCAAAAAAAGCGCAAGTAAAGTCTAATAATTGGACGATAACTAGGCAGTAAAGTCTAATAAGTGGACGATACCTAGGCATTTAGTAAAGTAGATCGTGTGGGCAGCAGGAGAGATGAACGAAACAAAAAGGAAAACTGAGATGGAAGTGATGCACCTCGGAGACAGCCAGAAGTAACTAATACTCCTCTGTCTTCTCTCAAAATGAATGGCTGATTTCAGGATGAGTAGAAGTAGGGAGAAGAGAAAGTATGCAATAGAGAGAAGGACTAAATAAGAGTTGACTAAGTCACTGGTGACCAGAGAATCTCGGTGGTTTTGTGGCATTACAACGATGACGACAACAACAACAGCAACAACAACAAAACAACAACAACAACAACAACAACAACGACAACAACAACAACAACAACAACAACAACAACAACAACAACAACAACAACAACAACAACGGCAACCGCAATGACAACAACAATAACAACAACAACATCAACAACAACAACAACAGCAATGACAACAACAACAACAACAACAACAACAACAACAACAACAACAAAGGCAACCGCAATGACAACAACAATAACAACAACAACAACATCAACAACAACAACAACAGCAATGACAACAACAACAACGACAACCACGACGAGGACAACGACGACGACAACAAAGATATTATATAATAAAAGTAAATGACAGAAAAGAGAAGAAAAAAAGAAAGAAAGAAAGAGAGAGAGAGAGAGAGAGAGAGAGAGAGAGCACAAAAACTTAAGCGAATAAAAAGAGGAGGAAAATATCTATAACGCGTATTGTCTAGGAGTTCATCCAAAATAAAAGTGCCACGCAGCCCACAGTTTTATAAAAACATAAAAACGGGTGATATTGCTAGACTGAATCTAGCAGGATCTCACTTAATCGCAGATGAAGGTAGGTTGGTTTAGCGATGAACAAATTGATAGCTGACATGTCTCAACAATGGGTTAATTAAAAAGCTGGCATTTCTATATATTGATTATTAGGTTTTTTAAATATTATTTTGGCCCTGTGTGTCATTTACGTACTGTAGTAATTTAATATACATTTGAAATACATTTGATATTATGTCTTGAAAAAGGCCTTGTAGGCCGAAACTCTGACCAACTACTGTGTTGGTTTTTCGTTGTCAATAAGGCTTTAGCATATTTTGATATATACGTATATGGTAGGGTCATCTGCCAGCAATTGTGCATTTTTTCCCTGTGTCCGCGTGTCGGCAGCCTGTCTACTTGTCTCTGTCTTTACATCGTTTCCATGTCCCCTTAGTTTGCCTGTCTGTTTGTTCGTCCTTCGTTAAACTTGTTAAACTTGTTAAACTTGTTGTTAAACTTGTTAAACTTGTTAAACTTGTTGTTAAACTTGTTAAACTTGTCCTATTCGTAGATTATACGTACCCTGATTTATAATGTTCATCTGTTTGTGACTTAAATATACTGATTATGACCAAAGTCTAACAATTCATGTCTAAAGTCCTTATATTATATTAGCAATAATCCTTTAAAAAAAAAAAGCAATACCGGTAATCCTTAAAGTCTTCTCCAATGCGTGAAACAACGCAATGTGTTTGAAAATCATAGAGCCCGGCCTGTGCTGACCTTTCCAGGTTTACAGCTGGGACTCACTCAGGCTACTAAGTCCAGTGCCAATAATTTCAAACTGAATCAACTTCACTAAGAGCCTTGTCCTAATGTGACAATGAACGAGTAGCTTATCATTTGTGTGGTTCATTTAGGGGAAGGAGGACAGATCCTTTGATTGTCAAAATGTCATAAGCATTCGTAAACACTAGATCTTGATCTAGACCATGTCTGAATGTAGATTTATATTGGCTTAGCAGTATTTGTACATCTAGGCTAAAACATCTTTGTTGTTAGTTGAGTGAGCAGGCTAGACAAGACTTGACTAGATTAGACAAGACTGGGCTAGTCTAGACACCAGATCAAGAATAGCTGGACTAGAGCTAAATCTAGATCTAGAGTCTAGATCTGGAATAGAGATCTATCAATCTATAAATCTAGTCTACATCAAGCGCAATGTGATCTGATAGATCAATAATATTTTGTGATTGAAAAAGTGGCAAAGGGTGGTAAAGGTTGGAAGG
>JAWQUT010000346.1:389587-399682 GCA_033807755.1 Ellobium chinense | reverse complement strand
ACACACACACACACACACCACACACACACACACACAACACACAAATACACACCGTACACTTGTACATACATAATAATATATTTGAGACAGACAGGTTCTACCTGGAACTGCGTATATCACGTTACAAAGAAAAAAACAAAACTACAAAGAAACCCGTTTTAACCACATTTGATTAGCTGCAAAAACCACTGTGGTAATATTATTAAAATGTATTCAATATTACCCTGATTACAATAGGATAGTCGACAATAACACACATCAAACATTTTGGGACTCTTAATTAGAAGGAGGGATAGGAGTAAGCTTTAAGTTAGAGAAAGGTTTTAGGGAAAGGAATTCCGAATGAAACTCACACCCCTAACTATGCTTACTAATAAAACCTTAACACTAACATAACCCTACCCTTAATCACATTCTAATCCTATTCCTATCCTAAACCTAAATCAAGAGCATTAGTCTTGGCTAGTCGCTAACCCTAATGTCTGTCGAAAGGGATTGACCTGGGACTCTCCTAAAGTGTGCCTGGGTTAGGCTATGCTAAGGATAGGGATCAGTATTAGAGTTATGGTTAAGGTTAGGGAGGTATAGTACCCATTGAGAAGCGCCCAGACTGTCTATATATGTAAGGTATTCTCCTTAGGTGCTTTCTCATTCCAAACCCGACAATATTCAGGCGGTCCCCTAGCTTGTGTTTGGTTCGGGATCAGGAGAGGGTTATAGAGGAGAAAGCACGCTTGAGAGAGTTCCTAGATAAAGATGATGTCCAGGTTGCAGGAGCCTAATTGGTAAAATAAAATAGAAATAATCGTATAACACGAGACCACACCCCAAAAGTGGGGAAATTCAGTCCTGAATTGGTGATAAAAAATAATTGTTGCAGTGTTACCCAATGGCTTCAGCGGATTTCATTTGTGGGGGCCGGTGGTCTGCAAAAGAAGACCAAATCTTTAATCCCTTTTTCATCTAAATTAAAATTGTGAAAAATCTAAATTTAGGATCTCCCTTGTAAACAGTTAATTTGAGCACGGTGATGGCATCAGATCTGCACGGTCTAGCCTTAGCCATCTTGGAATGTTTCTGTCGTTCGAGGAGAAAATTTTTATTAAATGGCTCAAAGAGGCTTTTACAGTTTGGCTCTTGCAACCTCTCTGGCTATCCCAATGGTACCTTTTCGTTTCTAACTCTATTCGTTCCACACTCAGTGTGAATAATCCGGGACTCCTCTTTTCCGTAGGTTAGGGCCATTAGAGTATTTCTAAAGTGCACAGTGAACTGCAGTGTGTAAGTTATGTGAGCAGTGAAGGGTGAAGACGAGAGCGTGACAGAGTGAGTGACTGGGGCGGAGTATGTATCATGTAATATGTGTGAGAGTGTGTGAGTCTCTGTCTGTTAATGTATGTATAATTGTATGCATCACTGTAACAAAGAAAAATTTCCCCACGGGGATAAATAAAGTATCTTATCATATCTTATCTTATCCTTAAGGCAAGCTTTTCCCCACTAAACCATCTGGCAAAGTCCCTGCATAATTTGTCCCCACCCCTTACCTCTAACCTCAACTCAAGAACACCTTAAGAATTTCGACTTACGGATGCATTGCACCAGCCTTTAAAACTATGTTTTCGTAGACCGTGTTGTGTGACAGCACTTCGGTGAGATTTCCAGCAGATTTATAGACTGAGCGAGTGACGTTAAACCACTGCTCATCTGAAACAGTGCGTTCAGGGTTAGGGTTTGCATAGTGCTACAAATGAACTCGGGAAAATCCGTTTCTGTGGTGAAATTTGCCGCGCAGTATGTATTCTGTTGTTCTCAAACGTACACAGTTGTGGTCTGGTTTACAGGTAAATAAATTTGTTAAACTCGTTGGAAAGTATAATATTACACTACACTAAACCACTGTTTGAAGCAATAGATTCATAGTTACGGCTATGCCTGGTGCTAATGAAGAGATCGGGATACACCGTTTCTGTTGAGAAATTTGCTGTGCATTAAATCAGTACAATGATATTACATTCCAAGGAGATGCCGGAGAGTGGTGATTGAATACGAGGATATAAAAGTGAGCTTTCGCTGGGATAGAGAGATTAGGTCTAATAACGATATGCTCATTCCACAATTCTCTCTGTCCGTTTTTGGAGTTTTATAAGAAATTTAACGCTTTCAACCTATTGTTCAATGCAAAACAATGAGGCAGATATGGTGGGTTAGCCTGTAAAGTTGGGATATAACAACGAATCAAAACTCTACGTTTGTTTAAATAGAGAAAAGAGGATAAATGGAAGATCAAGTTATATAAATAACTCAAATCATGCCAAAATAAACAACCAAACCAAACAAACAAACAAACAAACAAAAAAACAACTGTGGCAAATGTGGAATGAGCCTGATGATAGATTATAATATGAACAGCAGAACTGTTGTGAAGTTGGTGATAATCATAGATCTAATGATGGTAGTGATGGTGATGACGTAGTGAGGGCGGTGGTAATAGTAGATGTAGTTAAAGTGACAGTCTTTGTAATAGTCAAAGGTGATGATAGGTGGATGCAAACATCGTGAAGGTTTCAACAACAAAACCCCTCATATTTCAAACTAGTCTTTGTAATAGTCAAAGGTGATGGTAGGTGGAGGCAAACATCATGAAGGTTTCAAAAACAAACACCTCATATTACAAACTGCCATAGCCTGTAGTTTGCTTTAACAAAGATTATGTTACGAAATGATGTAAATGCTAGTATGCAGTAAAGCTACAATAAGGCGCGGATGGCAGTTGTCATTTAAAACATTTCAGAAAGCGAGATTATTTTATCGGATTAGTAAGCAGTCCAACTTCGCAGTGAAGATGCTTGTCTAGACCTTATAACAGATTTAGAGCTTCTTCGGCACATCTCAGACATCTATGCAGGCACAGTGCCTTGTCACTTATTATCGCATTGTTTTGGTTTTTGGTTGACCCGGTTAATTTTGTTCACTTGTCTTCTTTCGAATGACATAGGCAAAAGTTCATTCTAATAAAATACAAACGGCCCATTCTTTGTTATGTAATGAAGAATTCAGACGCTCGTTTTGAAAGAGGGATTGACGTGTGCAGTATGGCTCCAGCTCATCAGTTTGCTGCGTATTTAAAACTGAATTTGAAACACTGACAACGCACTACACTCATATTGGGCAGTGAAGCTTCAGTAATTTTTAACAAAATTTCATAGCTTTTATGAATACATAACCTTTGAAATTTAGTAGCTTTCAGTACTTTTGCCACCCAGGCTTCAAGGGCAGTCGGAAGACATTATCATCTCTTGAGTGGAATGTTTGGGCGATGTCTTCAGCATGAGAGAGACACTGTATACAGATAACCAAAAACTCTGTTGTGATTTGGGCGATGATGTCGAAGGGCCACTCAAAACGGCGCCTCGAGACCAGAGACCCCAACAAACAAATCGATCAATTTCAGTTTAGTCGTCGCTGACGATAAAGTCGTTGCTAAAAATTCAGAGGCGTAGGCAATTCTACTGTGGCCTCATTCTTCGTAATTTCCTTCCCTCCCTCACGCCTCACGTAGTGGTCGGGTTCCAGTGTTTTCTAACTGTAAGCCGTCATAGCGAAGGAAATGTATCATTTAGACATTCACAATGGGAACTTAAAGATCACATTTCAGCATGGTTTTGTTCGTGGGCACCCCTCCTTAGCGTGAGTCTGGGGTCCCTCTGATGCTCTCAGAGTATCATGTCACATGACCCCATCTTTCCCAGCGTGCCCAGCGCCTGCTACTGATACTGCTGTGTATCCGAAAGGTCACGACCGGTTAAAAGAGGTCCGGATTATCCGCTGTTTCCATGAAAAGTGAGCGGGGCAGGCGGCTTACTTTAAACTTTTAATGGACGGATTTTCAGCCATCTCAAGGGTCTCACAGAATTGACAGAGACATCCGATTGTCTCCCCTCTCAATCCAGATTACGGCCCTTGTTGCGGCACTTGACATGATAAAAACTTGAACGGGGAACTTAACGGAGGAGACGCGCGGACGTCTGATAATCAAACGTGAGCACAGTGATACTCGGACCACGGACATGAGCCGTCCAGCCGGCCAACTGCGGGGATGCGATTTGAGCTGAAGAACTGAGGGTACCATGAAGCAGCATGGCGGAGTGGTTGCGGTGTTGGATTCAAGATCTAGTCTTGGGTCAAATTCCCAGCCACGATTGTGCCTTGGGAAAGCATTTCAATACACATTTTCCTCAGCCTACCCGGGTACCTGGCTATAGGGAGTGAAAGATATTGTCAAAATGTTTGTGGTCAGCGTCTCCAAATGGCCCCTGCACTGTACATCCTCTAGTGAGTCCCTTTGGCCTGCTGGAGTAATAATAGTTTGAAATCGCGTGAGCGAGCATTAGCCTGGATACGAGACTTATAAACCGCATAATTATTATTATCATTTACACAGTAGATCACTCTCATCAATATGCACTCACGGACAATCGTGAATCACAAGCCACAACTCCACAACTCCTCAACAAGCCACAAATCTTCATTTCCGATATCTACTTATCAATAAATTGTAAGAGAATTATGACTGGCTGTTATAATTTGTTAGATTAGGTTTTATTGGCTGATGCAGCATTTACTTTCGGAAGAGAGATTTGATGACGTAGTCACGTTACTTTTTGCACCTATGTTTTGCTTAAACCAGAAGTGAGCTTTGTTGGTGCTGATTGATTAAGAAGAGTCTATTACAACAAGCATATAACAAGTTATATAACAAGCATATAACATGATATACCTTTTTTTACAATGCCGAAACCATGAATAACATAAAAGTGTGGTTTGAAGTATAGTAAGAAAAAAATAAGTCAGTTCCAGTCATGGAATATAAATAAGACAATCAAATACGCGTCATGGAATATAAATAAGACAATCAAATACGTCATACATACTCTGAAGATGCCCATCTCATAATGTAAGTATAAAATGAATGCTATCTTTCTCAGCGAAAACATTCTGTGGCGGTATACCTAGGAACTGTCTTAGATTTGTCACTGCAGCGTCCTGATGCATAATCCTTATGATAGTTAATCCACTGCGGTACCATGTGAAACTCCTAAAACACTACTAACGTTTATTGTAGTTAACGCAATACGTCAATTAATGTATGGATTATGCACACAGCCACAGGTCTCAGTGACTATGGAACGGATTCTAACTACGAGACCGTCACGCTATGAGACGCAAAGTGGGCTGTTCCATCTGTAGATTGAACTAGAATGTCGTCACTTTTGTATTTTCCCTCAGTGGTATTCTAATTCGTCTGAAAGAAAAATGACAAATAAATATTTTCTGTCTGTTAATCGTCTGACGAAATGGTGGCCACTTCAATATATGCAGTGGCTTTTTAGAACACCTATCTTTCCCCCAAATGCAATGGTATGGATTTGTGCAGGGAAAATGATTTCCCGATGGATTCGCTATGACTCCAAGAAAATTGGATATCTCGTATATCTACAAAGATATAGATAGAAAAAAGTTTCTCTTATTAAAATTACGACACAGGAAAAGTAAATCATCAAATATTATGCCGGGCAAGCATCATAATCTATAGTGTAATGATCAGAAAACAGTGAAAAGAGATAAAAGCTCTTAACCAGATCCCAAAACGTCATTTCTCGTTGAACACAAAGCTGGTACGGGTATATTATGTACGTCTGTCCCATTTCCTAATATTTGTAATGATATAACAGAGGTGATTACACGAGGATTGTTTTAGAATATTATTGAAATCATTGTTTTGATTTCTCTGTGTTTTGGAAATTCTCACAAATATGCATTTTTCCGCTAAAAAGTAATAAATATCTTAATGTCGAAGCATAAATTCTGATTTAATAATAATTCTCAATTATTAAACTAGCAGAGTATTTTGGAGCAACTTCATGGCCATAAATACGTAATGTATTGGTTTGTAAGACGAAAAGATTAAGAAAAATAATGCAAAACATAATTATAAGTCATGGTTTTGTGAAATAAAGAGGTTAAAATACAAAAATAAATTAATTGCATGTCACCTTCCTCCAACATGATTACTAATTCCTGCAAGGAGACAGCAGTGATTTGAATGGCACTAAGGACCTGTTGTAAACTCAACAATACACACAATAAAAGTAAATATCAAATCACTGGTCAACAATCCTTTCTCCAGTGGACGGCAAAGCCACGCTGCTACGCGATCAAGAAAATCCTGAAAGACCTTTTGAAGTGATGGGCAAAAATATCATATTTAAAACTGCTGTCTCTCCCCGAGGTGATCGATTATCTACCAATCAATTCTCGAGGAGCGAGTTAGTCCGTGCCGGAATATTGACTGCGTGCGCAGCCGCCTCGCGCATTATCGGGGATGAGAAGCTCTCTGACTTGATGACGTCACAGCCGCGGTGTCGATTTCCCTGAGTTAATGGCGGGAAAAAATGGAAATTGTTGATTCACCTGCCTTTTGAGAAGTTCCCCAAGTCTTGTATAAAAAGGGCGGCCCCATCTCATTGTTTTACACTACAGATAAGGAAGACACAATTTAGTTATTTCAGTGCCGTCTTGATGAGTTCTTGTCCTTTTTGGATTCCTTCCCTTGCTGAAACTTTGCTGCTTTATGTTATTTAGATTAGGCAAAGAGAAGACTATCCAATATAAATGTGTTAAATACCATTTTTAAGAAACTAAAAGTCCAATTTTGTCAATCTTTTATATCAATGGGTAAGTGAGGTTTATGGAAAAATTAGGAAATATGCCCATATTGATGAAACAAAAATTCGATGAAGAGATATATTATAATATATTTTAAATGCAAATATTATCATTTTAAGGTTCACTTTAAT
The DNA here is from genome assembly GCA_033807755.1 of Ellobium chinense. Taxonomy (NCBI): domain Eukaryota; kingdom Metazoa; phylum Mollusca; class Gastropoda; order Ellobiida; family Ellobiidae; genus Ellobium; species Ellobium chinense. The sequence goes on along the minus strand of JAWQUT010000346.1, from coordinate 392,822 downwards.
TCTAAACACATTTCTGTCAGCATTTCCGAGGCAGTACTATTAAAGGCTCTCAGGATTTTAATAATTTTGTTTTAATGTGAAAGGAGAAAGCAAATATTAAACAAAAATCAGTAAAATATAAACTGAACTATAAAGTTAATATCTTGTTAGATAATAGAAAGAACATATAACGACGAAAGGAATGTCTTGGAAATGGCGTTATTTATGATTATTTAAATACAAAACAGACCAACACTGAATATTTTCAGCTGATAATTTTAGATCTAAAATCTGAATTTCGAATACACCTAAGAAAGACCACTGACTGCTTTCCACTGTCTCAGAAAAATGTAATAGACGCCGAAACGATTTTTTTTTCTTCTTTTAAATTACGAGGGCTTCTGGCGGAAAAAAAACAACCCAACAAACTTGATGTTATTTTTGAATGCATCTGTCAAATATTATGTATTAAAATATTATTGCAAACGGGCATATCTATTGTTGTTTCTCTATTCAAGGGCGCACCCTACCAGTTCCAGTGGCGTGTGAAGTGTGTGGGGACAAGAGCTATGGGAAGCACTACGGAGTTTTTTGCTGTGATGGATGTTCCTGTTTCTTCAAGAGAAGCATACGGAAAAACATTACCTATTCTTGTATAGGTCAGTAGAAAAACCTATTCTTGTATAAGTCAGTAGCAAAACCTATTCTTGTATAGGTCAGTAGAAAAACCTTTTCTTGTATAAGTCAGTAGAAAAACCTATTCTTGCATAGGTCAGTAGAAAAATTCAATCTGAAATCTACAAGCCAAGAAACGCAAGAAAATAAAAAAAAATCGAACAAAACGAGATAAAAAAGGCGGCCCCATCTCTTTACAAACCAGAGAAATACATATTTTTTAAATAAAATAAGTACCCTTTAAAAAACTGAAACAGGTCGTGACAGTTTATTTCTACATCGATTTCGCTAAAATTTGCTGTATCCGTTACAAATTCACAGCACATGTGTTCTTAGGTATGTAAATGCCTTGTGAAAAAATTGACAGACAATACGTTTTTTGTTTATTCTTCCTTTCTCTCTTTAAGCAGTTTTTTTCTTCTTTTTTTTTTCCCCGGGTAACGAACTTGTTGTATTTTTCCTGTAGGTGTTCTTTTGTGATGACTAAATCTGTTATGGACCAAAATGTATGGCTAACACAAATAAAGATCTCTATAACTTTTTAAAGTAGCAACGATTTATAACCTGTCTCAGAATTTAAAAATAAAAAATCGGATTTTACCACATCCAAATGGCCTGTTCCATTTTTTTGAATTGGCGGCCTGGCTTGTCAGCGTCTGAACTTACTGTGCATTTTGCAACTTAAGGTTGCCAAGTTAGCGCCATAGAAAGCTGAATTCCTGAGATCTGGCGGGTTTTAAATGAGACTTGCATGAAGCAAAATCATTTGGCAATTTGGCTTTTTCTTGGCCTAAACGTTGAATTTATTTACAACTGACACGTTCGAACATAGTCATTAAGAATGGCAGTTTGAACCCGAGTAGGTATGGTTTAAAGGTTTCACAAAAATATGCCTATATGCCCTATTCTTGTATGCAAGTGGTTTTAGCTAAAATACATTGATGAAACAGAGTCCCACGTATACTGATAAAAGAACAAACAAGAGAACATGTAAATTTTATCACATAGATACTCTTTACTCTCATTACAGTCTCACCAGTAAATTTAAAAAGGTAAAGACTCATCATTTTACTGTTTACAGTCGATTTCACTAAATCGTAAGCACTGAACAGTTACGACTATACGATACCTGCTTTTTAAAGAAGGGGCATATCTTACTTGTGTTTCTGAGGAAGTGGTTTTATTAAGCAAATGTTGCGCTAAAGCGAACTGCCATTCTACCTGTGCGACTATAGTTTGATGTCTCGTTAGCTTTATTATTATTTTATTAGTGTTTTATTAGTTTTCATTCGTCCTCTCTTATCTTCAAACGTTCTTTCTTTCATCTCAGCATTCTTCATACATTCATGCATTCATTATCCGTTATTGTTTACTGATTTCGAATTAATTGATTCGTTCGTGTTGTTTCTGAATTTTGGTTTTCAACATATATTTTTGTTTCGTTCATTCAGTTTTCAGTTTCTTCCCTCCGTCCCTTCCTTCCTTCCTTTCCTTCCTTCCTTCCTTCCTTCCTTCCTTCCTTCCTTCCTTCCCTCCTTCCTTCCTTCCTTCATTTTTCATGTCATTCTATCCCCCATACTCCAGGTAAAGGTAGCTGCTTAATAGACAAAGCCCGCAGAAACTGGTGTCCACACTGTCGACTACAGAAATGTTTTGCAGTGAATATGAACAGAAATGGTAAGCTGGAAACGTTTGCATTATCATCTTTATCATTATCAACATTAGCATCATTATTATTGCGACCATTACTACCATCAACATCATTTCTGCCTTCGCCATAATTGTATTCATCATTATCAAAATTTTCGTCACCACCATCGCCATCATCATCATCATTTAAGAAGCTCAAAAGTAAGAACTTTGGAATAGACGTAAATAGATATTATAGAAGTGATTTAATAGCGCATTATTTTCGAGCTGATAAGCTCTTCAGGCATCATCATGTTCATCATTATCATCATCATCATCATTATTATCATCATCATATCATCATCATTTGGAACACCTTTAAAAAAAAATTAAAAAGTTAAGTCCAAACCAGCGAAGTATTAGGAAATACACTTAAATATTTAAAATTTTAAACGAACTTATTTTATGTTATAAAATAATTACGAATCAAAGATGTGATTCTTCATCAGGTTAAATACAAAAGGCTCATCATCATTATCATCATCATTTGTTTCACACAAAATAAAATATAATAGCGTCCACCAGTGTCGTACTATACAATTTATTTAAATTACAAAAAGAAGCACACAATAAGAAAATGTCAAATTTTCGGAATTGAAAATTCCTTCATCAGGAATAATAATAATAATGATAAGGATAAAGAAGACATAGTAAGAGACCTAAGACTTTATAGGGGTGCTAATTTCAAAGGATACGATAAGAGTTCACTAAAGAAAACAGAGAGAGAGGGGTGAGGGGAGTTCAGATAGAACGAGAACAAAGGCGTCACCCAGGTTTTGAGGAGGTAGGAAACAGACAGAGGGAATGGTTAAGAGGAGCTATGAAATACAGAAATTATCACTACAGAGTGGTAAAGATGGTTTGAAGAAGGAAAAACAAAAAGAAAAGAAGA
>JAWQUT010000346.1:378818-389554 GCA_033807755.1 Ellobium chinense | reverse complement strand
CATCATCATCATCATCATCATCATTATCACCAACATCATCATCATCACTACCACCACCACCACTACCGTCACAAAATAAAAATCACCATCACTATCATCAACATTATCATCATCATTATTTGTGCTTAATTGTTGGCAGGTCAGACATTTTGTAGAACCACATGTACATTATCATCGTCATCTCATCGTCATCATCTTCAAAAAAATAAACCCCAAAAGATTTTAAAAAATGGATAGAAATTATTACTGACATTTCTAAGAGGTGAACTTTGCCATCTTTTCGAAGTAAAGTACTAAAATTACTAGGGTAACCAATTTTTTTTCATCACATTCACGTAATCAAGCAATTCGGAAATCCTACACCCCAAAGTGAGATTCAGGAAACATTATCAAATCATCTACAAATCAGGCATGTTAAAATTCCGGAACCGCGTTCTGTCAAACTTGCGCAATAATTGAATTTGGTGTGAGTGAGAATGCTTGATTTGACATGCGCGAAACGAATGGTGGGCGTATTATCGCACTTCCGGAAAGTCAGTCTCTTGCTAATCAACGGCTCATCTTCAGCTGAGCCTAAGTTGCGAGGAGTGAAGAAAGAGTATTGGTGGCACTTTTCGCTGTCTGCGGGGAAACCTTATTAAATTATTGTGTGATCAATTTCGACACCCTGCACTCATTTCTTTAGAGGCTTCCGTGTCGCCAGTATAAGCGCAAAATTTTAATGCGTGAAAGCCGAAGTCAAAACTTGAAACACTTGTTCACGGGTGTGGAAAATGTGCAGTGCCAAAGCGACGAAAAGGAAATTTTAGATCATGCCATCATTACTAGAATCGGAGAAGTTGTGAATTCTCGAGAAAATCAAAATTGTGGAACGGCGAGGTATTTTCCTTCTGATATTCTGCTGAAAGAAAGGCATTGTCATAGAACAGGCTGAATAATATCTACATCTGATTTAGTGCGTCACACTGTATTGCTGATTACACAGAATTTACATTGACAGTCAAGCCAGAAATTTAAATCCTTTTGACCATATGAAATATTCAAAATGAATCTATTTGAGTTAAAGCATCAATGCAAAATCAAATTATATGCTCCTGTGAGCTTTTAGTATTTCTTAAATGCTATATTTTAGTACAAGAAAATGATTATGCTCGGTTGTGGAGAGGAAATGAACAACGGAAATTCCTACTTAAACGGTTTTTAATTTTTTTATGAACTGACTAATACAATCTTATGATTTTGGTGATGAAAAGCTGTGCAAAATATCGTGGAACGGGTGAGTTGGTAACTTTCGCCAAAATATTCTAGTGTTCGAGTGAAACTTTCAAGGAAATTGAAGAATGAAGAAAAAGCAGTTCAGTCTACTTACTTAAGCTTTGCCAAATTCGAATCAATTTGTTCATGCCTTAATGATCAGCTTAGTATCCTATCCAAGCCCCTTATAAACAATATATTGGCTGTAGTGTATTGTACATTTATCATATGAACAGGGTTGATTTCCAATGACATAAAAGTGTTACATAAATTGGATCTTTGACTTGATTACGAATACTTTGATTGGAAACCTTGGAAACCTCTAGGCGTATGAATATGTGACGTCGTCTCTTTTGTAACTATTTTACTGCCGTGGAGAGGGGGGCGGGGGTCCTCTGTTTAGATTTTTTAAAAAATCAGTCTGTCTTTCTTATAGCGTGTCATCAGTTATTTTCACATTTCAGTTAAACATTTGAATTGAAAGTACTTGAAATGTCAGTGTTTCTGTGGTCTTAAGTTTCATCGATGATTGTCAGCCATTTAGATCTACTTTGTGTTGAGTAACTGTGCAGTTCATTCAATTCAGTTGTGATTGATGTATCTCAAACAGAGTGAGGGCCTTTGCAGGGTCCTTTTCTCAATTAAAAGTTCATTTGTTTACTTAGTTAGAATTTATATGATAAAAAGGATCTTAAATTCGTATTTGTTTGATATCAGATTTATGAAATTGGTTATTCATTTATTTAAATGTATAAATAATTTCATAAATCGGACACCAAACAAACTCTTATTACAGCTCCTCTATGTATTTTCTTTATCTAATTTATTCAGTGTTATTGGTTCGAATAGAGATGACGAACTTATCGACACAGCGGTAGTGTTTGGTCTTTTTTTGTCGTATGTCTCCATCATTATGGACAACAACAATAATAATCTGATCATCACGCTCGTTGCACATTCACCTGCGTCATATTTTGATGATTGGAGTTGTTAACATCACCATCATCTTCTATTTATCTTCTTTTTTGCATTAAAACTAATGCAGAATTTTGTCTTGTTATTATATCACAATTTCACAAAGTAGACTACATCTGCCTCTTTGTTTCGCTTTGAGCAACAGGTTGAGAGCGTTAAATTTCTTAAAATCTCAGGGGAAAGAAAAAAAAACTTAGGCGAATTTAGAATGAGCTTGACGATATCATATTGGCATAAAGTCGTACTTTGGCATAACCCATTAATTAGCCTTACTTGAATTTACATGACTATCCCTGTCTAAGTTGGCGTTATCGAAACTGTTGATTGCAGCTGTACAAGAGGAGAGAGGACCTCGGAAAAACAAAGGCACGAAGAAAAACTCCACTGCCAGACGCAACGTTCTTCTGGACGTCACATCCATGGCATCAACGTCATCAATGACATCATTTCCTTCTTTAGACGTCCGGCCTTATTTAGGTCACCCTGTGACGTCACCATTGACCTGGGGGTCTTACCTGAGCGCCTTCAGGCCGGTGCAGCCTCGACCTCATAATCTTTTTCCCTGGCAGACGACAGAAAGCTTCCCTGCTGTTCTATTCGGGAACTTTGCTTCTGATGTCATCAAACTTCCCATGACGTCACCGGAAGTGGCACGTGAGTACATACAAATCTTAGATACTGTATCTTGTGCATTATCAAGAATGACGTTTCATGAGAGGATCTATCGTCCCACAGTGTGATTTAGGTTTGATCACACCACATCATTTCATATGCCTCAAACTTTAAATTTTCTAAATTTCTGATTGTGATCTTTTAATTCACGAAGCTTCAGAGAATCAAGCCAATATAGAGTGATTTAGAAAAGCAAGCGCACTCATGATTTCTCATTTTTACCCAGATATGATTGTTAACGGCATGTTGTGATTTGTGAAAATTCGTTCGTTCGTCACCCTCCATATAATATGACAGGATGCAAGTTCAAGAGAATACCCCATCTGTACCAGGATCCACATGTTTAGTCACTAGTTCACATTAATACGTTAGGGAAGATGAAGGTACGGCATGAAGCTATTGAGTCATTGTGATATTACTTTTATTAGTAGCCCCTGCAGTGTAAATGAGCAAACGTAACCAGACTTTCAAACTGAGAGTACTGGGTTTAATTTTTATTGCTGGAAACAAAATTTAATATCAAAGCATTAGGTATCTTTCTCCATTTCTTCGGAACTCATCTCACAAAATGATCTATATAGAGTCAATGTGCACTTTTTCCAGAAACATGTCATTTGCAGCAGCTCATAACAGCAGCAACAACAACAACAACAACAACAACAACAACAACAACAACAACAACAACAGCAGCAGCGGCGGCAGCAACACGTGATGCAAAACTGCAGACAACCGCTTCCCTTTTTATAGTTCTGAGAGCCAGTGTCATTTTTGCTTTTACCAGCAACATTGTGAAACTTTGGTTCATTGTTTCTGTTAATTGCTTCTCAGCCTAAAAAGTCCAAATTGTGTTTTCATATAGTTCAAACAGCTGATATAACAGTTTCTGATAAAACACCGCAGGAATATCAAAAATTTCATCCTGCACGCGTGGCTGCGTGACGTCAAAAAGCGAGCTAGGCTAGTAGGGGAGACAGATTGCACTTCTGTGTCTGCATCAGTCGTCTGCTAGCTAGCTTTTCTCGCTTTATGACGTCATGCAGCACAAGTAATGGCGGCATTCCCCGATTAAAAATCTCGACATACCGACTGTGTTTAATCAGACATAATCAGGCGGAAGGCAGATGTTAGCAGTTTAGAGTTTTTGAAAAATTAATGTGGATTTTTCAGGCTATGAAGCAACTATCTACCCCTGTCCCTTTAACAATTCATCGTGTTTAGTCATTATCGCAATCGACTTAATAGCAACAATTAATATGGCAACATGATTTATCTGTATTTTAAGTTATTTGATAAACCGCAACACCATTAATTTACTCAGTTTCAGTTTGACAATTTATTTCCAGTGTAACAATGTTTCAAAATATGGACAAATAGCTTTCATTGGACAGAAGCAGATAACTGGACAGTCAGTCAGACATATGGGTAGACAGTTTAATAAAATAAACCAGTCAGTCATTTTAATAGATAAATAAATAAATAAATAAATAAATAAATAAATAAATAAATAAATAAATATGAAGAGACAACCAGAAAAATGGACATCGGACAGGCGGATAACCAAATTAACATCCTGCCAGGAGACATTATAGATCAAAGAGATAATTGTGGAAAAATAAATGCTGACGCTAATGTAGTATTTTTGTGTAGACTAGTAATTTATTACTAGCAATATTTTCCATGTTTTCTATGAGCTGTGATAAGGTACTGTCTACTGTACAAGATTCCAAATCTGGCACATCTGTAAAGTTGCTGGCATGTAAAAATACTAGCTGAGAAATACCGGCGCTGCTGGGAGACGGAGCAAAAGGAATACCAATCATCTACTGAACATATTTTTTTTAAAGAGGCATGTGTCTTATCATCTCCTTCTCTTTCTCCTCCCCACCTCCTAAGCATAACAACAGCAGCTATAGTTCCCGCCTATGGATACTTCTGCGTACGCAAATCTTTGTTAGTATCATCCGCTAGGGAACCAATAGCCGTAGAAAAACCGGACTTTTTCGTAAAATTTTTCCTTCTTAAATGAGGAATTCCAAATAGCAAAAATTGACCGATGTATCTTTTTGTACCCTCACACCAAATCTGAAGCCTGTAGCTGTAGTTGTTTGTCCGGAAAAATGACACAATATGTTTCCAGGTTGCCAAATATATAGGCCAATAGATGCCAGTCGTACAAACATTTAGCAATATCAGTGTGAGTGTACCCAACTGCTCCCTGCCCATTACCGTTAAAGAAACAAAAAGTCTGTCCATGAGGATGGTCAATAACATTTGCATAGCAGACTTTGCGACTCGGTAAGCCACGTGCAGAATCCTTTCCTCAGTCGATACCGGCTGTAAAATGGTGTTCTGTTAAATCGAGATGCCGTGAGTCAACCAGAAGTCGCTTCTAGTTTCCTACGTTTAGCTCTTTTTACAGACCAGACTTAATGGTTTCTTCGTCTGGAGCTAAGCCTTCTTGGTGGTGTCTGCATTTAAAGGGGGTTTATCATTCGGAAATAGTTGCCAGCATAACATGAGTCAGGGGGACAGAAAAAGGGAATCCTCGTCAGCGTTTCTGGTTGATGGACTGATACCAGTCGAGGTTTAGACCGAAGCACTCATCGCTGAGCCTCTCATCATTGTCTGGATATTATTGGTGATAGAGCGTGTATGTTTTTCTAGTTGTACGAAGCAGGTTTGGCATTTTGGCAATCATACAATGTCACTCCAGAGAGCACTGGACGCCTGCGCAAGAGAAACACAATCATGTTGACCTTCCGAAAATTAGGTCCCAAAGAGAAGCTATTTCAAACTTTTCGTCAAATTCAGATCTTCGTGAAAACAAACAAACAAACAAACAAACAAACAAACAAACAAACAAACAAACAAACAAACAAATACTTCTACTATAATTATGTAGTGCATTCACTAAATCTCTCTCTACATTTCTATGTTTCTTTACTAAAGAAATAGAGTCCGTTTTCATTGTAGATTATAGATCATTACCATGGTGCTCTCTCCCTTTTCTAAACCAGTACATTTTGCAGGGACAACTGGGCATCAAAGTGCTAAATAATGCGCAACTGCCTGTTATGGATGTTAATCTTAAGAAAACTATTTCAGAATACAGTTTTTACTTCACTACCGGATTTCACACATGTATCTCTGAGACTCATTTTTACGCACATAGCCACATAGGAGTTTTCAATGGTTCTGTCTCTCAAACAGATAGAAAGAGAATTAAACTTAGAAAAGTAAAATGCAAAGTAGGTACAAAGTTGTAAATTTATTCCGTCTTTACTAGGCAGTACGATTAACACTGCTTAATTACGCCTCCTCAGGAATATGGAAAACGGTATCATTAAGATTTTCGATTATCCATTGACTTTGATAAGGAAAGCACATTTTTCTGTTGTCCAAAATCAGTCGTAAGAAAGCGATTTCAACTACGATACCAATTTTTGTTTCGTTTTTTTTTCCTCAGAAGTCTCCGATCCAGGCGACCCGGATCAGTTTTTTAAGTCCACCGTTCAACAAGTTCTCTTCGCGTCTCTCCGCCGCGCGCAGTACAATCACTTCTTCCGGCTGCTTCATCCGCACGATCAATTAGTTCTCCTGGAGATGAGATGGGCGGAACTCTTTGTTCTGGCGGCCTCCTATTGGCCAGTGGATGTCTCTAAGATGATCGATAAGCAACGTGAGAAGAGTGGTTCTAAGGTGAGGGCATGTTATTTTGGGTTACAGAGAGGTTTGACAAAACTTGATTGCAACAATTCGTGATTCTGTTTAACCCGAGTGACTCTGATCTTTTTCTTCAGCTTATTTTCGGGTATCATGGTGGTTATTTTACACAGAAAACTTCTCGTTTATTTTCTGTTGTCTTCATTCTTTGTCTGTTCAGTTGTGATTCTTGATCACCCCTCTCTTTTCAATCTACCCTCCGGCTGTAACCCCGCCAAAATAATTTATACATAACTGGCCATTTAATGAGTGTTAGGTCTCGATAAGATGATACTAGAGGTAACAAGAGCAGTTTCCATTCACAGTGGAACGTCAATATTAAGTATTCATTGAATAGGTATGCTTTCTAATCAGTTATCAATTTCATATGCACGGATTCATTATTATTCTATATTTCATTTTTCAGTTGAACCTCGAAATCAAATATACCTCAATAATAAGTATATGTTTTTTTTTGTTTTTTTTAATTCCAAGGCATACTTTTGTAATTCACATCAAAAGCCACTAAATCTAAGTAAATACTGATATAAACATGTGATTAATTGGAGGATTATGCCCTCTTCAGCATTACCGTAGATAGGTAACAGGTTTTTTAGGACGACCTAACATGAGCATACTCCCCAAAAATGAAGACCAGAAACAGCTGGATATTTAGGCTGAACTAAAACAAAGCCACTGTAGTGTACTATAAGTAAGAGGAAAACAGCTGAACTGGTCATCCTGTCCATCCTATTGGGGGAAGGAATGAGTAAGAAAACAGAAAGATTTGCTAGAGGACTGAAGATGACGTGACTTAAGGTAAAAATCTACTTTTGTTTATCCTGAATAGAATTTGTTTTACAATACCGTACAATGCTATGCATTTCATTAGTGATAATAGCCTATATACAATAGCGCAGATAATGCATGATGCTACAACATTAGTCGTAGGTCATCCTAGTAGATTAAAATTGTAGATTACAACTGGGATTACACAGGGGCACAGGGGTGAAGTCGAAAGGAGAGACTACGAGGGATGGAAAAGAAGGAACATAACCAACGAGCGACTTGCGCCATCAGTATCTACACTTTAAGACTACTGCTGCAGAGGACTGAGCACCTATGAGTCTGCCCAGAGTGCAAGGATGTCGGTTCTGCTAACCAGATACCAATAATATTATAGTGACGATGAAACTTTTCTCCTGTTCTTATTCTTAGGAAGATCTTCCACATTCCCAGCCTGTGTGTCGTACAGGCGAAGACCTTCAGCGGGTGATCACTTCCTGTCAGCTTGTGCAAGCTGATCTCACTGAGTTGCCGTTCTTGGAGACAATCTCTCTCCTGAGATGTGGTAAGGAATATTTTTTAAGCCAGCGATGGGGTTGTAGGGCAAGGGAGGGGGAATGGGAGAAATTACCTTTTAATTCACTTGTATAAGCAAAACAAAAACAACAAAATAAAAGTAAAATAGAAAACGCAGAATACGCATAGGGCATCGGATACATTTTTTAAAAAGTTTCATTGTGCGTTTCTAGCTTCCGGTGAGTGTGCAAGGATGTTTAACTCTTTCAGATTCAACTCAGTCCATACAGAAAAACGAAAAAAAATAAAAACGAGAAACGTTTCAAATAATTCGGACTGGTTCACATTGAGATCTAAATCCAGCTGCTGATGAAGAAGAAGAGATCGAAATGAAGTAGAGGAATATTTATAACCGGTTGATGATATTTAATAAAACTTCCGTTCTTTCTCTTTCTAAGACCCCTAATCCCTAACCCAACCTTTCTTTTTGTCCGAGAATTAAATAGTAAATTCTACCACAAATAGCAAAGCAAAATGAGGTGCTATTTCTACCACAAATAGCAAAGCAAAACGAGATTCTATGAGACATTTGGTAAGCGTTTTAAGTGTGTGTGCTTAGCCTATAACATTTAATCAACTTTCAGAACAGAGAGATCGACTTCTGGAACCTCGTAGAGTTGAACTCCTTCAAGACCAGGCTCAGTTGGCTTTGGCTCACTACTGCAGCTACACCCAGCACCAGCACCGCATGCTACAACATTCCCATCACAGCCGCGGCTGCGGCGGCGGCAACAACAATAGCAGCGATACTACATCTAGCAACCACCACCATCTACACGCGTTGCATCTTCCATCCGCACCTCAACCCCTGACCGGAGGCGGGTGTGGGTGCAGCGCATGCGGACCAAGCCCAACCCGCTTCGGGAAGTTGCTACTGCTTCTGCCTGTACTGTCGACAATCAACGGAAGTGATTTGGAGAGGGATTTGTTTCGCGATTTCAACGTGAAGCGACTGATTAGGTCCATGTTTACTTGACAATGAGACACATTTCACTCTATAAATAGCTTTGGACTTTAAGATAAGATAAGATAAGATAAGATAAGATAAGATAAGATAAGAATGACTTTATTATCCTTAGAAAGGGAAATTGCCTTGGCTGTGGTACATGAGAGTAAATAATAAATAATCAAATAGTCTAAACATAGTAGTACATAACTCATTACAATACAATACTCAGAGTAACCCACATTCATGCATACTGCCATACGATTCATAAATCAAGTTACAAACTAATCACAACAATAATCACTCGTTCACTTCACATGTTAGTCTCATACCCCCTCCTCCCTCCCCCACCACTTCTGGCCATTCTCACTGTGAGTTTAACCTTTTAATTGCGCTAGCCCAACCGTGGTTATACACTTATTTATGCGTCATCCACAACAATGTAAAACTTGCGCCATTGTCAATGGCGCAAGTTTTACATTGTTGTGGGAACTCTCTCGATTTTATCCTAATGTGTTAATCAAAACATCCACAACTATTTTTATGGCGTAATCAAAGGGTTAATCTGGCATGTACAACGTCCATTCACAAGAATCTTCAGCAAAGCGTCCGAAATGGGCTCAGCAAGCGATTGGATCATGTTTTCTTTTGGCCATACTTTGACTCCATATTTTTCATTTTGAGCATTTGCCTCAACTCTTTGGGCGTGCTATGGGTATTTCTGCTTTAAATTTCAAACAAATGAGAGCTTGCAAATTAACGATGGGATCTTAATTACTGCATGTTCAAAACTACTAAGGATGCATTCAGTACAAGGGCAGTAATATAATTTTTTTCGGTGGTAAGAGATCCCATCGTTAATGTGCAAGCTCTCAAATAACAAACATGGTGTGTTAGTTCAAACCTCATTGGTTGGCCTACCTTCACTCTTTGTCATTAAAAAAAATAAAAATTGGGTGGTCCGCTGCTTCGCTGAATATTGCCCGTCTGGCTCAGAGTCAAGTTGCATATGCCTCACCTATATCGTAGGGAACAAACGAGGGCAAGCGTTGATGCATTGCCAGTAGTTATTTAATGTCAAAAAGAAATCACTGAGCACCCACAAGCGGATCTGATGCTAATGAACCAGTAGCGCCCAGCATCCTCCAGCTGTCTGATCTTATATATAAAGTACTACCGGTATATAAAAGTAGGAGTAAAGCTACTGGGTATAATTTTATACGAGTCAAATACAGTATGCCATCTAGTTGTAGTGCAAGTTATAATAATGTACAACATAATAAAAAATCAAACATTTGTGATAGGCTTCTTTTGATTTCGAATATCGAAAAAAAAAAATGCCAAATCTCTTCTTCAGTTGTCTGATTTTTTTTTGTTTGTTTTGAACAGCTGCCTGCATTCTTTTCAGGTATGGTTTACTGTATTAGAAAATCTAGTGATTAAAGGTTTCTACATATTTTTATGATTGATATATGTTACTCCATTTAATGGATGGGAAAAACAATGTAAGTCCTTCTCTGATGCATGACGGTTTTAGGGACAGAGCACATGCATTTAATATGCCATCACACGCATGCAAAGTACAACATTAACTTCTCGCGACAAAAGAGCTTATCTTTGTATTCGTAAATTCAGGAGATGTTTCGGTTATTTTGACGATGTGCCTCAGTTGGTTTGACTATGTGTTTTAGCCATGTGATTCAGCAAGTTTGACTTTGTGTTGCAGCCATGTGTTTCAGCTTGTTTGAGGTGTATATCAGCTAGTGTGACTGTGTGTTTCAGCCATGTGCATCTGCCAGTTTGATGATGTGTTTCAGCCGGTATG
>JAWQUT010000346.1:363818-373818 GCA_033807755.1 Ellobium chinense | reverse complement strand
AATAAATCTTGCAATATGAATATCAGTAATGATCACGATATCATTTACATCTATCACAAAACAGCAAACAGGCCGGATATGATCATAAATCTTGCAACGTGAATATAATATCAGTAACCACCAATTTTCACTATTTACAACAACTGACAGAGCAACAAATAGGTCTCATATCACAATCACAAGTCTTACTATATAAAGACAAATACAAGAGAGCTCATAGCACCATCCATNATGATGATCATCATCATTTACATTTGTCACTAACACAATGAATACTGTGATCACAAATTTTTCTGTATGAATGTAAGTTTTCACTAACATATTATTCACATTTACCACTAAGAGGCATATTGTCATCGCAAATCTTGCGATATAAAGATCCCTAATGATCAATTTACAACATATAAATCTACAATTTAAACAAGAAATAGGCCTATTATGATAATAAATCTTGCAATATGAATATCAGTAATGATCACGACATCATTTACATCTATCACAAAGCAGCAAACAGGCCGGATATGATCATAAATCTTGCAACATGAATATAACATCAGTAACCACCAATTTTCACTATTTACAACAACTGACAGAGCAACAAATAGGTCTCACATCACAATCACAAGTCTTACTATATAAAGACAAATACAAGAGAGCTCATAGCACCACCCATTTCATGAATAAAATTAAAGGGAAAAAATATAACTTGAGCCAACATTTACAGTAAACGGAAGAGCAAACACACACATCAAAATTTAAAGAATCAGAATACATGTTTAAGTAGCAACAAAACCACGAGGATGAATTTTATTACTGTAAAATGAAATCCATACCAAATTTAAAGGAAACAGCTAAATCTGGCCAACAAACCATCTCACCTGCAGGCTAACAATAGGGTTCAGGCCCAACTTTTCAGTGGTGTCAACCAGTTTCTGCATCTGCCAGCCCGTTACATTGCTGACTCCTATATAGCGAATCTTCCCGGCGCGTACCAGGTCATCAAGCGTCCGCAGCGTTTCCTCCAGAGGCGTGCCATCATCCCAGCAGTGTGTCTGAGGATGGAGTTCAAGAATGTTGGGCAGAACTGAGATGATATGAGCGGAGCTCGTGAACTTAAATTCAGTTCATGTGAACTTCACCCGAGCTTAACTGTCCTTAACTGTTTGGGACACACTGATCTGGATCTGAGCTATGGCTAATTTGAGTGCTTGATCATCAAAACATACTCTCCACCCCCAAAACTAAAACCACCACCACCATTACCATCACCATGACCATCACCATCAGTGATTTGCCAATGCCCATCTGAGCCATTATGAAATTTTTAGTGAATCTATATATATGTAAATCTTCTACAACTGCCTTCTGACGATTGCTCTGACTCGTAACAAGTTTCATAAACGGAAGCATTATTTTCTATTCGTCACTTTGCCGAGAGTGGGACACTGTTCCTGTGTTAATGTGACATGTCCTCGAATTTTACTCTTTAAATCTCAACCTATACAAGCAGCCATCTGCGTTACAAACGACATAATTACCACCATCACGTTCACGTCCACCCCCACCACTATCACCAACACCACCATCATCACCACCACCACCACCACCACCACCACCATTTTACCTGCAAGAGATCTATGTAGTCAGTCCGCAGTCGTTTCAGACTCTTTTCCACACTTTCAGTGATATGACGCCGACTCAGCCCGATATTGTTGACATATTGATCTGTGCCCATGTTCATGCGGGCTTTCGTTGCTATGATGATGTTCTCACGGGGTTGTCTGTAAGAAAACACAAAGGGAATGCAATAGCATTATCAAAATTTCTATATGACTGTGGAAGAAAATGTAGAAGGCTGAAACTTTCAGGAAATCCATCCTGATAGGTCACTGATCTAACGAATTCCCAAAGGTTCTCTGCCGGGGGTTTCCATTAAAATCTAATTTGCATTAGGAAAATTATCAGTCGGGCCTCATAGCTCGATATTTTCGTTCCCAGGATGCATACCATCGACCAGATGTGATCGAAGTTGGTTTACCAGATCATTACAATGCTTATAGGAGCATTTGAGCATACACTCATCTGCATATCTGACCTATTTTGCCAAACTATTGTTTTCAGTAAAATATTTAGAAATTAAGAAAAACAACAACCAAAAAACAAAAAAAACAACAACAAACAAACAACAAACCATCCACACAGAGCCCTCCCCTCCCTCTCCTTCAAAGACAAACTTTCACTCCCAACCCCCAACCCCCAGATTGATAACCCTTTTATTTTCACACATTGTTTTTTACATTAACGAGACTGAATAAAATTGAAACAGAGCTATGTCGAGGCAGGCATAAAAGCAGAGAAAAAAAGGCAGAGAAAGGCCGATCGACACATTCATACACACACATGAACAAGCATTCATCTATTTCTATGTCCCTTCGTCTGTCTTGCCATCCATCCATCGTTTCATCCATCCATCCATCCATCCATCCATCCATCCTACAGACAGACAGACTGATAGAGGGATAGACAGACAGACAGACAGATAGAAGGCAAGTAGGCAAGCAATAAGATAGGTAGGCTACCGAACAGGCTGTCAGCCAATCAGTCGGTAAGTCGGTTAAGCAGGTGGAGAGCAAGAGGCTGGCAAGAGGCAGACAGGCAGACTGGCAGGCAGAAGGCAAACAGGCTGGCATCAGATGAGACAGGCAGGCTGGCAGGCAGACAGACAGAGACAGGCAGGCAGACAGGCAGGCAAGCAGGCAGGCAAGCCGACTCACTTTTCCAACCATCTTCCAATGATTTCCTCCGACTTGCCCCGCCCATAGACATTGGCCGTGTCTAGGAAGTTGCCGCCCCACTCCACATAGCGATCAAGGATTTGATGAGACAGGGCTTCGTCACACTGTCCGGGGGTACCCCACTAATACAGAATGAAATTAAATTGAATGACAAGGTTGCATGCTCTTCACTCCACATGATGAAGATTGAATGATAGTGAGGAAGAATCACAAAGAGCCATTTAAATTTCTTTGGGCATATCAACAGAGAAGGAAGATGTGGATGTATCGTAAGAAAGAGGATAAAAGGAAGCCAGAAAATTTTTGTGGAACAAGCTAAAACCTACGCAAACATTTGCGAGAACTTGGCAATTTGTGGACACATCATAAGAAACAGGAGCGAAGGAAGACGACGAATTGTGTGGAACAAGCTAAACTCTACGCAAAAACTTGCGAGAATTTGGTTACTTGTGGATACATGGCAAGAAAGAGGCGCAAAGGAAGACAAAGAAAATTTATGTATGGCAAGCTAAAACCTACGCAAATATTTGCGAGAGCTTCATCTCTGAAAAACACACATTCACACAGGAGACCAAATCGGCATCACATCCTCACACCTTTGTCTAACGCACTGTATACGCTTTCACCGCCAGCTTCCAAAAAATAAAATAAAAAGGCTTCCTCATGCTGGCTTAGCCACGGCTTGGCGTGCGCCCCGTTTGACTTAAGATCTTGACCGCGACAGACAAGTACTCAAAGAAAAGAAATACTGAAAATCAAGACAACACAATTATATTTTTTCGATTATATCTGATTAAAACCTACACGGGTATGAATCTTACTTATCCTATTGCCAATGATAAGTGAAGTGTAGAGTAAGGGAAAAAGGCAAACTCCCACTTTTATATATTTAGATATCTAAACTCCTGGATGAAAAGAGGCAGAATGAATAACATAGAGTCTATAAAAACAACATCAACAACAACAACATCATCTTCATCATCAACAACAACAACAACAACAACAACAACAACAACAACAACAACACCAACAACAACGGAGAGAGACTAAAGAGTCACGACAGACAGCCAATATCTCCTACAAACCGGCACTTGAGCTAGACCATGTCTCAGTGTGAGAACCACTGCAAGTTATTCTGCCTCCTAAATCTAATGTGTGAACTGAACTGGAGGTGGTGCTTTGAACTCAGGTCACTTCATCCATATTTATATTTGTTAAAAATTCGTACTGTTTTCTCTCACAAAAGGAGACACAAAACCAAGCATACAAACAGAAAGGAATATCATTTTTTACTGTAATGTACTATAAGTTGTGTGATTGGAAATTTGCATTTTTTTTTGCCGATGAAGATTTGCCATGTGTCCCTGTGCTATAGTGGTTGATTCCTGAGCGCGGGTGGAAAAGAGAGAGGGAGAGAGAGAGAGAGAGAGAGAGAGAGAGAGAGGGAGGGAGAGGGAGGGTGAAATTGTCAGTTAATCTATATTACATGTATTATGCTATTACTGTAAATCCTATCTACACTGAAGACTGTGTAGTACTAAGTTTCATTAACGAAACATCACTTTCCATACGCCACTTTGTCAAAACTGGGATACTGTGTTAGTGTGTTACTGCGACATGTCCTCGAATTTTATCCTTAAAACTGTTAACCCTATACAACAGCGGACTGTCTCACCGCAGATTCTCCAAAGGTCATGCATCCCAGGCATAAATTGGACACTTTGAGCCCTGATCGACCCAAGTAGTTGTAGGCCACTTTTTTGTCTTCTGGAATTGTCGCCATCTGTAACAGACCATAAAATGACGCAGTGAGATAAATTCTATTATGTCATAAACTGAGAGAGATGTCTCAGTCTTATCATATTTGTCTGCCCCATCATCTAAGTTTTGAAATGCAGTAAGATAAACTTTATACCTGTAATTTGACAAAATAGGAAGCCATACCACTCCCTTAGCAAAGAAAGTATCAGTCTCTAGGCAAATCAAGATGGCTGCGACTAATGCGGAAGAGACAGGAAACAATGCACTGACTTGCGAGTGGTGTTTGCTATACTTATATCTTTGCCTCATACATTTACAGACCACCGTTGATTCTTGCCACATCCTGCTCAATCACAAAGGCTTTTATAAGATGTTTCACTGAGAAATTTGACACCACAAATGGTTGCCTTTATGTTGTTGAGCTTCCCACCCCCCTCCTCCGGTTTTGTACAAAACACGAGACATTTCTAACAAACCTCTTAGGTGTGCACCCTTCCTCATTGTAACTGGCGCGCACCAGCCAAAAACGTACCCTTTTCTAAGGACTGTCTACAAAATATATGGAAAGAGTGTGGCTTCCCATTTTTGTTGAAGTCCAGGGACCGAAGAAGCGCAGTCCACACATACGGAGTGTCAGAAGGAGGGAAACACAGACAGACAGACAGACAGACAGACAGACAGACAGACAGACAGACAGACAGACAGACAGACAGACAGACAGATAGATAGATAGATAGATAGATAGATAGATAGATAGATAGATAGATAGATTAGCTGATTGACAGAAGGACAAACAACAGTAAGATCCGGTGGATTGACTGATCAATAGGTCGATAAATGGGCAGACAAAACACGAGGGAGGAAGAGAGAGAAAGGTAGAAGGAGGGAGAGAGAGAGAGAGAGAGAAAGAGAGAGAGAGAGAGCGAGAGAGAGAGAGAGAGAGAGAGAGAGAGAGATGCATTTAAATTGCCAGTCACGACCATTCTTATTTAATAGTTTAGTTTTTCTGCTCGGATTGTTGTTAGAGACATCAATGCAGAACTTATAAGAAAGAGCAGCGCATAGCCAAGGAAATCTCAAAAGCTTGTGGGTTCGATTCCGGTCATGGTCATGCTGTGTCTTAAGAAAGTATTTCATGCACAGCTACGTCAATCCACCGATTTGGAAAATCAGTAACTTGTGAAGGATATTGTCTGATAGACCCTCCCCCTAGTAATAATATTTGTCATAGTGGCAGCAGCGCCATAAACCGCTCAGGGATTTGACGAAGTTATTGAGTGATTCAGCTCCCTGAGGTAATTGTAAAGTCGCGTTGGCGAGCACTGTCTGGATACAAGAAGTAACACCTAGTTATTATAATTATTATTAGGAAAAGGAGAGAGAAAAATATTTTAGAAAACAGAGAGCTTTAGGGGTATCTTGGTATTGAATAGGTTTATAAATTTCACATGCACAGATTCAATACTATTTCACTGTTCAATTTTTAAGTAAATATTTCTGGTAATGACAAACTATTTCCCTTTAACCAACGGCATACTTCATGTTACGATTCCTCTGGAATTGCACATAACGATTAACTTTCAGTATCTTTGCATCTCTCTTAATTTCAGCTGTAAAGGACTGAGAGATAGAACAGGAAATTTAAAACAACGAACTTATTATGAACACCTACTTGTCTATTGTAAAATACTCACCGGTTAAGTTTATAAGTACAGGCTGGTTTCTTAGCCTTCAGGTCTCACTAATGTCGAGTTGTCTAGCAGCTGTGTTACAGTAATCAATTATTTTCAAACTCTGGACCAAACCTGTAACCAAAATATATATAACGGCTGTAGTTTTCAGCCTACTTATACTGAATGACCACCACTCCAGGGCATGAATTTGCACGATATTTTACAAACACAGTCCTCAAATCCAATATCTAGATCTTAATGTAGTCTAGTACACTCAAATAGCATGTACAGGGAACAAGAAAACTGGGTCTGGGTTCACCACAAATTATAGGGTGTCTCAGTACATGTACTAGTCTAGTAGTAGCCTCGCGGGGATGCACTTACGATAGTGGTTAGCAGAGCTGCTTGACAACTTCGAAGGTTAAACGAGATAACACTATAACTTTACTGTGTGATCGGCAGATGACTGCGTGGTGTGAATATATACAGTGTATACTGCTCACAAAAAGGGACAGAATAACTTTCCGAACTTATTTCTTTTACAACACCTCCTGGCCTACTTGTTTAATTGGTTTTGGGATCGACATAAAGGCACGTTGGGCAGCCCCATGTATACTCCGTCCATCGCCAGCAGATAGCTTAACGTGTGAAGGTATGACGATGCAAAAAGCATCTGGCATAAAAATATGCCATTTTAAATACTTCCTAAAAACTAAGAAAATATGGCCATGGGGAGGAAGAAAAGGGGTTGGTTTTTAATTTTAGAGGCTTAGATAGGTGCAAATGGTTTAGCCACTCAAGTATAAACATTGTGGTTGTTGCTAGGTAGGTAAGGTTAACTTGTTTACTGAGTGAAAAGGCCTAAAATTTTAGGTAGCCTACTTTACTGCCTAAGTTCTCAAAATCTAGTTGGTTTAGGAGCATTTTTCTTTATGTCAGAATTTGGAGGAAAAGGTAAACAACATGTGTGGAAAGTATTTTAGCTTGGGACCCCTGGATAAATTAATGAGAGGTGTAAAACCGTATATAACCAACAGTGGAAAAAACATTGGCATCTTTATACTGAAGGCTGTTTCCGTCACATTCTGATTCCACACCCTTCGTTTTCTTTTTCTTTGTCGATGACTTTGCCTGCCTGATCTTTTTTCACCCTCCAGAATTTGGGCCAAGCTGTTCCTCATCATAATACTAATGCATCTATATATAGTAGATTCCGCGTAGTCACATCTCATTGAGAATTTCGAGATGAATCTGGGATTAAAAAGAATTATCAATATGAAGTAAATTTTATTTACCACCTGCATAAGACAGACATAAACAGCTCAGCCGCCAGTACCTGCAGGCAGACCAAACATCACAACATGTTTTGCAGGACTGCCCTCTCTTGGCAGAATTGAGAGAACGGTTTTGGCCATCGCCAGCTGATTATGAAACGAAGCTATGGGGTAACTGCACAGACCTGCAGCTGATCACCCAGTTCATGGCCCATAGCAGTCTGCTAGCATGACCAGCGAACTCAGCATGACAAGCGAACTCAGGAGAAGAAGAAGACTTTATTTAAAAACAATACAGTACTGTCTCTTAAAAAATGTCGCGTTTACGCTGAAACCACCATTAAGCATTGTATTGTGCCTATATTATACCGAACTTTACGGCGACGAACTAGTTTAAAATGTATCAGGTTAATCTCACCAGTGCTGAGTAACAGAAACCGCTCGGCATTTTTTTATTTTGTGAAGAGTAAATCACAGAGTACATGTAACCGGGTGGAAAGGCAATTGTAGTATTGTATTCCTTATATTTAAGAGGGAGGAAGGTGAGCTTAGTCTGATAATTGTTCAGATGTTACATATTATTTTAAGGAAGAGTGTCACCAGGGATTTTTCCAAATTACTGTGAATGATCAATTTTGAGAAGAAGGGCCAAAAAAAACCTACGCTAGAAAATTTCTGTCCCTGCCGGGATCGAACCAGGGTCTCTCAGCTTGCAAGTCTGAAGGTGTTACCACTACACTGCAGGGACGCTAACTTCGCAGCAACTTAATTCTTAAATACTTACTGTCTAAATCGGTCCCTAACTTCCACGTGCGAGCCTAGTGTTTACCCGTGGCCCTAATACTCTTGTCGCCTGCTCACATATTCTGTAGTAGAAATGGATAGGAACACATTTGAAGACGCTCATTACGAAATTCACTGGACGCCAAAACGTATCGTTGTAAGCATCGACATATTGCAAAATAGCCATATGACTGATCTAAGCCAGTTGTTTCTGAAATTCGTTGGCTTCGTATAAAGTGTTTTGGTAATAAACGTGATCAATGATACCTCATTTTCAAGTATTAAAAAGCAGACCTTGCTTTATTAAGTATATCTAGTACGGAACCTGTTTTTTCTCTTTTCCATCGTTTTGTCTTGTACTACAGCTATTATAATCGCGTGAATAATTTGAGCAGTATATTTCATTGTTATACATTACGTCGCCCACGTTAGAGTCAAAGGTTACAAAGGGTCAGATAAGCCTACTGTCTACAGATCCACATTATGAATGAAGTTCTTTACACCTGGAGGCGTTTATGTCCTTGGTCCCACTGTCTGAGAAACCAGTCAAACAATGAAGAAAACTGCCTGCACATGGACCATATAGTGGACCCGGACTTACAGCTTATACCACCTAAAAATCTCATTGTGTTGGCTGACAAAGCAAAATGAATAATTATATTTAATCATTGTATTTTTCACACTTCTTCGTGTCTCTGCACTGACTACATCTTTAAAAATGTCTCTACGTGGAACATTTTGCAGGTCAGTGTGACATTACCGAGATATTTTATGGTGTTCAGTGACAAAGCACAATGAATGAGGTCGTGTAATACTGATAACTTATGCTGCGGACTTTCCTTCTTTCTTTTTTTTTTTTTGTTGTGAAGGAGTTGGAAANGGGGGGGGGGGGGTAAGGGAGGAAGTAGAAAAGAGAGGAAAAAAGGGGAGGGGGTGTCCTTAATCGTGTCTTCACAAGTAGTACATGTAACAGAAAAATGCTGCATGATCGAAGTTTCTCATGGTGTTGGCTGACAAAGCAAAACGAATAATTAACCATTGTATTTCTCACGCTCTTTCTTATCTCTGCAGTGGCTACGTCTTACAAAAATATGTCTCTACATGAAACATTTTGCAGGTCTGTGTGACATTACTGAGATATTTTGAGGTGACAAAGCATAATGAATGCAGTCATACACTGGCACTTCACAAGTACAATGATACTGATACTTGTGTTGCAGAGTTTGTGTGTGTGTGTGTATTTTGGGAAAGAAGAGAGCGGGGAGGCGTGTGGGAGGGATCGTAACAGTGTCTTCACAAGTAAGATCTCTAACACAAAAATGCCACGTCACTGAAGTATCTCATAGCTTTGGGTGTCTTTAAAATATTTCTCAACATGGAACATTTTGCAGGTCTGTGTAACATGACAGAGAAATCTTATAGTATTCAGTGACACAGAATAATGAATGACGTAGTGTAGTACTGATAACTTGTGCTGCTGACTTTTTCTTCGGAAGGAGTAGGAGTGGGTGGAAGAAGTGGAAAAAAGGGTGAGGGGTGGGGTCTTCAGAATGTCTTCACAAGTAATATCTCTAGCACAAAAATGCCACGTCATTGTCATTGAAGTATCTCATGGTGTTGGATGTGACACCGCTAAATTAACAGAATTATGCACCTCTGGTGTTTCTACTATATTATAATCTGCATGGTCGGGGAGGAGGATGGGGGTTGTGGA
>JAWQUT010000346.1:329646-363770 GCA_033807755.1 Ellobium chinense | reverse complement strand
TGGGGCAGGGTGTCCTAAAAGTATGGCTCTGTAAAGATTAATATTATGGAGCAGAACTGGGTTACATTAATGTGGCATCTCATGGTATCAACTGAACAGGAAAAGTCTACTATACAATACCTGGAGCAAGATCACTCCTAAGTATCATGACTGGAAGGGTGGTGAAACCTCATGTACATAATAATATGTCCATATTCAGGCGCGAGCTTTTCGATTGTTACTGTAAGGACAGACATGGGATGGGCCTCTGACCCATGTCTGCCCAGTGAACAGGGGCGAATAAAGAAAAAAATCCCTGAGACTGGAACTCTTGCTCCTTCGTGACGGGGTCCTCTGTTCCTTCTTTACACATAGATCTTTTGTGTGTGTGTGTGTGTGTGTGTGTGTGTGTGTGTGTGTGTGTGTCTGTGTGTGAAGGGGAGGGAAATCCTATTGTATGCTATATCCGTACATGATCATAATCATGATTGTAATTTGCTGTTTAATTCAATCTCTGTTCTGAACTTGGTCAAGGCAGATTTCCAAATGGATGAATAAAATTTGTTTTATTTTACCTTATAATAAAATTTAATAATAAATGTACTTCTGATGCCCTTCTTGTAGTCTGCATGGGCAGTGTCGTTGAAAAACAAAGTGGCCACAAGAAAAATATTGCAACTGTGTTATCACTTTACACCTAAATAGATCATTTCCAGTGTTCAGTGACAAAAGGAAAATTGAATTTAATAATCATAATAATACGATCTCAAGTTTCAAAGGTTTTATTGGGCCATAGGCCAACATAATGTATTACAATATAATATTGCATGAGCACAATCCACTGCCAAGACATAAACCGTAATAGTAATAATCATAATAATACGATCTCAAGTTTCAAAGGTTTTATTAGGCCATAGGCCAACATAATGTATTACAATATAATATTGCATGAGCACAATCCACTGCCAAGATATAAACCGTAATAGTAATAATCATAATAATAACGTTTTCTTAATACTCTTAAAATAGTCTGCATAGGCAGTGTCTTAACTCTAGTAAGGCATCTTAAGCCCAACCTCTCGCTGGCTGTTTGACCATCATTACCGATAATGTGAGTTGCATGTCTTGTCTGCCGGCTCATCAGCTGACACAGGACTGCAAAATTCGACCACCACCTCACATTTTTGGCGCTGGCATGCGAATTTGTCAAACCCAGCATAGTGGACTGAAGATATGAACTGGTTCTACCTGTCTTAAAAACATAAAGGTAGCTGCAAACAACATACTGCACTTGTGTTATCAATCACTTTCCACTGAATTTAAAACAGTATAATACATTTCTGATGTTTTTACAATAGTGTGGATGGGCAGTGTCTCAAAAAAAAGAAAAAACAACAAAAACAAAAACAACAGGACTGTGGCTGCACTGAGTACAATCCAAGAGTGTAAATCATTTAGGTTATTTCCCCTGTTCAGTCAAACATTTTCAGGTCTTTGACACCTATTGTTTTTTCCTCGTTTGGCCCTATTAACATTCTGTGTTATTCTACATATGCCACTGTTATTTCGGGGAATTTCTTCCATGGCGGTTAAAATACTTCTTTTGCCCGATCTTTTAACGGGAAGAAAAAGAGGGGTCAACGCCCAATTTTTTTCACAAATGTCTTTCGAAAAAGATCACCACGAATTCTGATTTGGTCCCCAATTGTTCATTTGGCTGGTTTTGACCGCGTTCGAATACATAGGCCTACACACTTTTTTTTTTCAATCTAGAAGGCTCAACTTTAAAATTGGGCGCTTTATTTAAATCACAGGTCATTTTACACATTTCTACACTCTGACATGGCAGGCAAGGCCCCCCAAAAAGGGGGATTTCATATATTAGCGGATTAATTGGGTTGTACACAATGAGTGATTTGCCCCTCTGTTAGGTGTCACAAACCTTAAATGAAACCATGTTCAACAATGCTGCATTGATATAGTAGATCACACATATAACTAGACAGGCTTATGCGATTTTAAGCAAATAAATTCAAAGACAATGAATCGCACAGTATATGGTTTATTTGATGAATTTGGTAAAATATGATTATGGGCAACAGCAGTTAAATTTACAATAGACTATTCCCAAAAAAGATAAACATGAACAGTGAGATTCTTTTGAAAAATTCCTTCTCCAAATAGTGAGCTGCACACATACTTGACACTCTTTCCATTTCGCCAATCAGCAAGCATAAATCTTGGGATCTGGCGGGTGCTCAGCTTTTTATATGAATTGCCAGACTTTAGAAGTTTGACTCCTGCGCCTAACCATCAACATAGAGTCTTAAGATAATTGCCCATAAATCATACATAAATCTAAATCTTTATTTATAGCATACTTAAGCGGCCTGACACTGGCATAGCGTACACCTGATTATTCAGATTCCACCATGTGCAAGATTATAGGATGCTTCCATATAGAGCTATGTCTAGGATTAGGGCAGAATAAGAAAACATAAAACATATGAGAGAATTCCTAAACAAAAACAATTCCTAAATAAAGTCTCAAGTTTGCATTTTCTTCCATAACTTATCCCTAACCCTGGCGCTAACCCCAAACGAGGACCAGGTGGGATATCTCAACTTACAAATTTATCTCATTTCCAGGAACATCAAAAGTGCAATGCAGTGCCATATCCAAAAATGCAACCCTCTATTACAAAAGCATACATAATGCAAACGTATCAAGCAGTAAATAAAAGTGAAAAATTTCATTATATGAAATAGATGAAATGGGCTCCAAGCGGACTTCGTCTTTAGGCTGTGATCAATTTGACACAAATTTCAATTATATATACACATTAATACGGCCCACAGTATCATATATGATACTTAAGATTAGATGGCCACTAATCTGTGCTCCCATCTTGTACCTGTCTAAAACCACCAATTACTGGTCATTCGTCACCGGGGATTTTGTAGCAAGGCAGTTTACGATGTAAACCTATCCCGAAGAACAGGGTGGACTTTCAAGTTCATCGACATTAAATTTTGTTTGCGACGTTCCATTCAAGACAGACCTTTGGAAAAGAAAGCTCAACACACTCATGGTGAGTTTTTCTGTCTTTTTCTCTTACAAATGCTAAGAAATAAAGTGTAACTATGAGCCCAATGTGACAATTTCAGAATAGTTATTTATATTTAGCTTTTATGATGTTTGGAAATAAAGCGTATCATATATGATACTCTGGGCTGTAAGGGATGAAAGTATCATATATGATACACAGATGTTAATGCATGCCATGTTCTAACAGTTTGTCGCTTGATAAAATGGATTAAACAGGAGGTTTTAGAAGTTGATTTCGGCTTATATATGTAGAATATAGCTTATACAAGCCCAAGACATCATCTTATCTTTCTGATGCAAGAGATTTTTAAGTACTTTTTGATATTTTAATGTCACCAGATGAATACGGATGAAAACATCAATGATGTCTTGGAATTTATAAACAGTGATGACAGTGACTTTGAACTAAGTTCAGATGATGAATATGTGCCTGATTATGGAGATCTTGATGAAGAAGATAAAGAAATGAGTCATACAACGCCTAAAAAGAAGAGAAAGACGACTGTTTCATCAGAAGTGCCAAAGTCGAAGAGGCGACTGTATGGAGATGATGCTGATGATGTTCCCCTAGCCCAACTAAGGCAGCAAGCTCAACCACAACCTGGACCATCCTGGGCTGACTCTGACGATGACGACGACAACGTTTCTCTGGCTCAGCTCATGCTCATGGAGCAGGAAGAAGCAGCCACTGATGACAGTGAGGTGGTACTGGAAGTCCACAACGGACTTCTGGACCATTCACTAGCGCACCAGTTCCATTTCTTGGGGAACCTGAAGTGGTAACGGAGGTAGCTACCCCACACACTTACTTCAGTAAATTCGTGACTGATGAAATACTGCAGCTGATAGCAACGCAAACAAACATGTATGCCATGGAAGCAAAGGGCATCGAGCTTAAAACGACAACAAAAGAAATAGAGACCCTCATTGGGATGTATTTCAGAATGGGGCTGATGAAAGGCTACAATGTCAGACATATTGGGCAGCAGGCACGCGATATGGACCAGTGGCAGATGCTATGCCGAGGAACAGATTTGTGTCGCTCGTTGCCAATCTCCATTTTGTCCAGAATTCCACAGTGCCAGAAGCAGTGCGACTAAAGGACAAATTATGGAAGCTGCGACCATGGATACGTTCTCTTCAAGACACTCTTGCCTCAGTTCACCCAGAGGAACATAGCGCTGTGGATGAAATCATGGTTCCATTCAAAGGAAGGTCATCTCTGAAACAGTATATACAAAGCGTTGGTACATGCGCATATTCTGGCACACAGTTTCCAGCGTCTCCGTGGTCAGCTGGCTCCTGTATAAGCGTCATTGCAAACTCCTTGGTCAAAAGCCTTGCAACTTCGCTGACTTTCAATCTTCTATTGCGGCATCCTTGACTGAAATCAGACGCCTCACAGGAAGACCGTCTACATCATCAACTCCCGTTTCAAACATACCAATGCACAGGAGGACCATCGTTAATTCTGAAGTTCGTCTTGACAGTACAGACCATCTTCCTCAATGGGCAGAGGCCAGAGGAAAATGCAAAAATCAAAACTGTCGACTCCTTACGTTCGTCAAGTGTGAAAAGTGCAGTTTTACCAGAGACAATGTTTTCTTGTGTCTAAATAAAGACCGTAACTGCTTTAAAGAATTCCATACTCTGAAATGATTAGTGTATCATATATGATCCTTGTTACCACTACGGCCCAGTGTATCACATATGATACTTGCCCCATGTATCATATAATTATGATACTTTCAACCTTTAAGGCCCGAGGTACCATATATGATACTTTGCATTACGTAATAGCCAATGTATGATTCAACTTGCCACCAGTATTCTTGTAATCAACAGACACATTTATACTTGCACAAAACTTTGTGTTTGATTTCCTCAACTATTTCATGTCATGGGCCGTAGAGAGTTTTAATTAACATATATCAAACATTATTATACAATAAAATATTAAAGTCCCAGTCCACAAATGGGGTTGAGATTGTTGAGCAGCAATTATTTTTAGGACATATTATTTGTGCTTATCAAAGACAGATTGAGAGTGAGTGAGAGAGAGAGAGAGAGAGAGAGAGAGAGAGAGAGAAAATGAGACAGAGACAGAGAATAATACATTTAGATCTGTGGAATAACAATAGCTTTTCATGTCATTATTCAGTTTGACTGGTATATTATATCCATACATAAGCAATAATAACACTTTATATCTCTCCCAGATATTCCTGCTGAAATTTAAGGAAAAACTGAATGTGTTGTAAGTTAATGGAGATAAACTTTCTTGTAAGATGAGTTGTTGCATTGTACTATATCATATTGTATACTTAAAAGTTATTATTTTTGTTACTGATATATGATGGAAAATTACAAAGTTGCAAAGGATATTCATCATCAAATACGATATCATCTATGTCATCAATGCTGTCACCAGTAAGAGGAAAAGCACTGCAATCAAGAAAATATTATCACAGATCATCCCAGTATCACTGACTATGTGTTTTAGACATGTGATTCAGCAAGTTTGACTATGTGTTGCAGCCATGGGTTTCAGCTTGTTTGACTGTGTGTTTTCCAGCCATGGGTTTCAACCAATTTGAGGTGTATATCAGCTAGTCTGAGTGTGTGTTTCAGCCATGTGAATCTGCCAGTTTGTCGACGTGTTTCAGCTGGTATGCCAGTGTGTTTCAGCTAGTTTGACTGTGTGTTTCAGCCTTACTGGGTTTAAAGACGAGTGCCAAATTTGGCTGGTTGGAAGCGCATTAATGTACCTTTCTACATGCAGTTCATATTGATCTGTTTAAATCAAAGCTCTGATTTTGTGCAGGTTGCTGAGGCTGGTCATGGAACTAATTTGCATTTGAAGCCTAGTGCCTCTACATTCATCACATGTTTATACAAACTCACTGAGAGAGAGAGAGAGAGAGAGAGAGAGAGAGAGAGAGAGAGAGAGAGAGAGAGAGAGAGAGAGAGAGAGAGAGAGAGAGAGAGAGAGAGAGAGAGAGAAACAAACACAGAAAGAGACTTGATAATCAGCAAGAAATGAAGCCAGAAGGATAGGAAACTGACAGCTACAATGGACAAAAAGATAACACAAAATACGTATTATGAATCAATAACAAAATTCTTTTCAAAGCATCATTATATATAATTTCCAAATTTATTCTGATGTCAAGAAACATAACATACAGAGATAAATATAGACATTACATAATCATAACAATATAATCACCGATGACACGATGCAATCACAGCAGAAAAAAAAAACTCAACAAAAGCACCAATTCCTGCAAGTGACATCATAAACATAGAACCCCTATATAAAGACATCGTTTTTCTCCGACCTATCCATGGCAGCCCTGCAGTTGTTTGCTGAGTGTTACTGTGTATTAATCGCTGCGTTTTGAAAGCACGGGTTTCCTGCTGATTACTTTGTTTCGCAAATTGCGGGACAAACTCTTAAAATTTGCACTAAATACTCTAATTCTGTATGCAGAAAGTGGTAAAATTTGCGTCAAAATTTGCAAAGATTTTGCCAAAATCGTGTTATCTCTTCGAATTATTTTTACCACTCGCAAAATTTACTAGGATATCGTGGCCAAGTTGTAGGAAAGGACATTTATATTTTGTGTTCCCGGTGACACAATATTGCGAGTGCACCGTTTGGTCAAAATCGGGATCATTGGCACCAAATTCGCGAAAAATGTCTAAATTTGCGGATATTTGCAACATTGCAGGAAAGCCTAAACACGCGGAAATTTGCAGTAATTTGCAACCGCGATTTTCTCAGGTGACAGATTAGTGCTTCTGTAGATTTTCTATTCTGTGGTGGCAACCTAGCCATCAAGCGAGTGCACTTAAATTTCTCTAACTAGATATTACGCCTATTCCACAGTTACATACTGCAGTCTTGGCACTCTGGGTAATATAATGATTAGTCACCCACACTAATTGTGACCACACGAATCATTCTGATTTTCTTCGTCCTGTGAGGTATTGGGGACCATAATAAGCAGAAAACTGCTTCCTAAAATATTGCAAAACAGCCCTGGAAACATATTTGAACACAAAATCTGTGGGGGAAATTGGGGGACGGGAGGAGGAGGTAAATATAGATTGTTTGCCAGTGACTTAAATGCATCAGCATTTTCACTTTCTTCAATAATATAAAAAAAAAATAACAAGAAAAAAAACCAATGCACAAATGCGGGGAAAGTAAAGAGAACAAACAATGAGAATAATGCACAGTCGTTGTTTAACCGTTGAGTGTAGTCGTCATAGACTACATCCAAAAGTATTTTACCGGGACAAGTCAAGTGCTGTGAGTTTATGATAAGGGACAAAAGCGTCACTGAGCAAAATGTTCAGAAGCATAAAAAAACCCTTAGCTTAAATGGCTGTTTCTTCATGAGATTTGCAGTCTGGTTCCAGTTGTAATCCTCTTCATTTCTGGGACGTCCATAAAGAACAAAAATATGAGCCTTGTTTATGCTGACTTTATCAAATTCCTTTTTGACCAGTTGTGGCGCTTTTGTCCATTTGTCATAAAAAATGGCAGTATGACCAAGAGATATCCTGAAATGTTGATTTATTCAGTCTTCGAGCGGACATAACCATCACGG
Organism: Ellobium chinense; assembly: GCA_033807755.1. Classification (NCBI taxonomy): domain Eukaryota; kingdom Metazoa; phylum Mollusca; class Gastropoda; order Ellobiida; family Ellobiidae; genus Ellobium; species Ellobium chinense. The sequence continues at coordinate 356,063 of JAWQUT010000346.1, read as the reverse complement.
AGGTACTGGTTGCTTCTCTGCTTGTTAAGCCTGAACACCATCTCGTAAGGGTAAGGGATGGGTAAACATACGCCAGACAGGTCGTCAAGTTTTTGCATCTGGGGAAGGAGACAACTAATTAAAATGGTGAGCAGAATGATCTTGGAGGTATCAGGCAGGCCGGATCAAGAACCAATACCTGGCATGTTTCCACTTAGAAACACAATGTTTACATCATGGCTGTCGACAGGGGTCATCTAGGCTATCTGGACAGTCTTTTAAACTTTCTCTCCCCCTGAGGCCCTACCCAGCCNAGCCTGTATGGGACTTAAATCTAGATCTACGCGCTGCAGATTCAGTTTACATGACACTCGCTTTTTAAAAAATATTTTTTTCTCGCTCTTTCTTTTCCTTGTCTCTCTTGTTTTCCTCCCACCCGCCACCTCCTCCCCCCACCTTTGACACACACACACCCAGTATTGGCAAGAAATGCACCAAATGTGGCCATTTTTTTTTTCAAATTTCATTCCTTCCTTTTTCCTTCCCTACTTCCACCCCCAACCCTACCATCAACCCCTACCCCCACCCACCCCACCCCACCCCNACCCCATCCTTATGAAAAATCACCACCCCACCCTTTCTTAGCCTACCCCATAGGCTCACAAGGTACTGTCAAAGGAAGCTGCATTTTAAAAAAAAATTCTTTTGAGCAGATACACCATACTTTTGTTTCTTTAGGCCCTTTTCTCCAATCAATAACACAATGAGTGATTTGCCCCTGTAATAGGTGTCAAAAACCTTTAACTTCCGGTGAGCACACAGAGTAGGTAACTCCTGCTTGCACTCTACCTAACCAATACATACAGCACTGACCTCCTCTTTAGTCAGATGCCATCCATTCGCTGCGGCCATGTTGTCATCAAGCTGTGCAAGAGTTCTGGCTCCGATGATGACTGAGGGTACCACATCTTTCTGAAGCAGCCAGCGTAGGGATACCTGTGCCGTGGAGCGACCTGAAGTGATAGGCAGGAGAGCATTGGGCATGGTTGTGATAAACGCTGTGCTTAATGACGGTGTTTGTGTTGACGATAATTTCGTCCCTAGAGATATAACAACAACAACAACAACAACAACAACAACAACACAACAACAACAACAACAACAACAACAACAACAACAACAACAACAACAACAACATTAACAAGAACAACAATAACAACAACAACAACAACAACAACATTAACAAGAATAACATCAATAACAATAATAACAACAACAACAAAATCAAGAAAAAGAAGAAGAAGAAAAAAAAGATGATGAAGAAGAACAGCAACAGCAACAACAACACTGCTGCTACTACTACTACTATACTACTACTACTATTACTACTATTACTACTATTACTATTACTATTACTACTACTACTACTACTACAGCCGCTGCTGCTTCTGTTGCTACTGCTACTACTACCACTATTACTACTCCAACTACTACTACTACTACCACCACCACTACTACTACTACTACTACTATTACTACTACTACTACTACTACTACTACTAGTACTACTAATACTGTACTACTATAACTACTATTACTACTACTAAAATAACAAGTTTACAAGTCTGGTCTCCGGGCTAATGCCCGATCACGCAACTTTTTATACTTTAGGCTTGATCACTCAGGACTTTCTCAACTCCTGGGAAATACACAATGCCGCTGCCATTTACAGGATAATGACTGATGGTCGATCTGATCATAAGGAGGAAACAAAGAAAAACGAGCGGCGCACTCAGAAATCTGTCATTGATTATCCAAGATAAATAGTAATAAAATCTTTACCATATTTCTTGCCAATAGCTTCCGCTGCTTCTACGATTTCGAAGGTTTTGTCATCAAAACTGGACCAGGCAGGAGCGGCCTGGCTTTTTCTGGTCTCATTGTTTGCTATCCAGCCCAGCCTTCCTTCCGTAGGCTTCTCCCCTCGTTTGAATTTCCCACTCAGCAAGCCTCTGTAACAAGAAAACTCTACTGTTGTCTCGTTTCTAACAAATATCAGCGCAAAGTTGTCACAGTGTACTGGGCTACTTTTGTTTAGACGTTGCAATCTGACAAAGTGAAAAGTCTTCTTTGCATTCTGTAGGCAGTCCCTAGTAAAAGATACCACACTTTTGATTGGTGCGCACCAGTCACAGTGGGGCAGGATGCACACCAAATAGAGGTTTCTAAGAAGTTCGCATTTTGTACACAACCAGAAGAAAAAGCTCAGCAACCATCTACGGTTTCAAATTGGCTAGTGGAACAATTTATCAACGGCCTTGTGTCGAAGGAGAGTGTAGCGATTCAGTAGTCTGTATACTAATGAATGAGGCAAAGATATAAGTACAGCAAGCACCACTCGCAAGTCAGTGCATTATTATCTGTCGCTTTCGCATTAGTCCCAGCCATCTTGGCCTGCCTAGAGACTGATACTTTATTTGCTAAGAAAAGGGTTTTGCATTCCATTTTGTCAAATTGCAGGAACCAAACAAACATAGCCAAGATCTATCAGATATAATCTAAACCTCTACATTTGAATATCATTCCTGCACTCCCTCGTATTCGCACGAATCTCCAAATCTTGAGCAAATAGGTCCGTGGAAATATACGGAAACGCCTGGGAGTAAAGATCTCAAGAGAGTTTTAAAAATTAAGAGCATAGAACTATTTAGCATTTCACAGAACGCGACTTCTGTAGAAAGAGGCACCATTTTCTTTGACATCTGAGTGAGGCAAGAAGGAAAGCTTAACTCAATTCTGCGAAGAAGGTAGTGTACAACTTCCGTTTGTTTACTCTGTAGTGTGCTTTTCAGCAGACAGGACCCCTATGAATCGAATGTTTTGCACTGTCACTCACGGGTTTAAAGGCATAAAACCCATGTATTAAATGTTCTCAAGCTGTCATCAGATGCAAGACACACAAAATTTCTTAAAAACTGGACCACTTATAACTTTTTTGATAGAAAAATAACTACACTAGACTATTTTTTTAGGTACACTAGGTACAGGACAATAGGCACAGCCCCCTCCGCTTTGCCTGGTATGGTTATACCCTATCAAATCACTGGTATCAAATGTTTGGGTTGAATCTAAGCGTGCATAAATATGTTCTGTAGTTTGCTTCCAGCCTAGCCCACCTCAGCCTAAGTCTCACTTCCTCACCATAATCAAGAAGACAATGCAGAATGATAATGCAATGTCTAGATCTACAGTGTTTCAATATCTACTCTTTACCCCTCCTCCCTTCCCACACCTCCCCATCCCCCCAGAGAAAAAAATACATTCTCATTCAACTGATGGTATGCCTAGTTTTCCTTAACATTTTCTGATGTATTTCATTCAGCCCCTACATCCCACCCCTTCCCAAGTAAGGTCCAGTCTCCAGTCAATTCAATGACAAGTAGAACTAGATTACCTTTTCCAGAACCACCCTGTTAAGGAGAGTTAGGCAATTATGGTTTAATATTCCCCCTACCAGCCCCCCCCNCCATTCCCTTCCCCCAGGTCTAACCTTTTCAATTATTCAAATCTTGTCCCCCCCTCCCAAGCCATACAGCCCCATTCTGCCCCTTTGGTCATAATGAACTAAGCATAACAAAATGAATGTCTCATGTTCAATCTTTTTTTGCACACAATCTCTTTTCTAGGCCTACAAATTCCTTTCCCCAGTCTTTGAGTGACTCTGTACCTTTCATCTTGTCACTTACCATAGTCTTTCAGCTACAAGTTTCTGCTTTCTCTCTTTTAAACACAGAAAAAAGAATGATCAGGAATGTGTCACTTTTCACTGTGGACTATGCCTTAAATGTCATTATCCTTCCATCCAACCCCTTCTACATACCATTTTACTGCTTTCATCTGTAACATCACTATGTATACTCTATGTACATACAGTACATATTGCTCATTTTGTGATGATTTTGGAAGTGAAGATAGAGGACAGACAGTGACTATTACTTGGAAGGATGAAAATGGTACTGCTGTCTTGTTTTTTGTCTTTTTTTTTTTTTTTTTCTTCTTCTGATACACCACAGGCTGAAAACTGTATGCAGATTTATCTTCACTTTTAGAACATGTAAGAAAGAAGCTTGTAGAGCTTTCTACGTAATCCTGAAAATCACTTAGGAAATGTTAGCATGTCTGATGGATTTGTATGTATTGTGATACAACATGTACCCATATAATTTAACAGCATGTTCAGACTAGCAGAGACTACTTGACCACTAAATTCACCACCAGATACACTTACTGTTGATGATAGGAAGGAAAAGAATAAAGAAGGAAGCAGGGATTTGCCCAGATGAAGGGTAAGAATTTTCAAAACTTTCTGAATGCTTGCTCTAAGTTACCTGACAACAGCATTGCCTGTCAATATTGATGAAGTTACTGAACTCCTCATAAAATTTTCTTTATGAATAGCAATGAACTCTGTACAACTTAGAATGCTATAAAATTGTCTAATCTGCTGTCTATAGAGCAAATTTAGCTAAATGATAATGTTTCATCCTTCTTATATCGCAGAGTTGGCGGATAAGCTTCTACACTGTAAACCAAGTAGATTATGTAAACTTTTAAAAGGTTTTGGTCTCTGCCGACGTTTTTGTAGATCTATGCCTGTGGAGCAAATGTTTTTTGTTTATAAGCTAAAAGAGACAAATGCAGGTAGGTTTTGAATCTGTCTGTCTGTCTGTCTGCCTGTGGAAATGACTGAGTTGAACCAGTGCCGGGGAATTTCTGGAGTGGTGTCCCTTGGTCTGCTGAACAACGAGATTAAGAAGGGAGTAAGCATATAAATCTCAAAATCGATAGCCCCAGAGAGGGCGACGTCCTTTTCTAGTGACTATCGTTTGAAGGTTCAGCAAACTGTTGTCAAGTGAGCCAATTCCTTTCTTCGCTTCACCAAGAACTGCACTTTGTTCAGTCTATGTGGGATCACCTATCGCTACTGGAGTTCACTGGCACGTGGCACAAGTCACCCCGCCTCGTCTGCACCCTCCCTGCCTTTCCACCGGTCTGCATATCTGTCTGTCTGTCTGTCCCCACAGCAGCCTTTTTGGCTACTTGACTTCGACAGCGACAAAGCGGTGCACGTTACGTAGAGACGAATCCACACCTAATCGCGCTGCAAATGAACGTCTACGGTGCCATGAAAAAGTTGACTGCGGCAGCCGAAAGAATATCCAAACTTATTCATTGAAATTTTAACGTCTAGCAACTTTGAAAATAACTGGTAGATATTATCGTAGGGCGTTTAAAAGACGAACATTACCAAGCGGTGCATGAAGTCTGAAAACAGTACAGTACGTATTAACAGCGGAGTAGAGAAAGGTATGTAGTAGTGTCGTTAAGTTTCCCTTGAATTAGTATACCATAGATACTGGTTTGCAATAGTGATGGGAACACTTAGTACTCACCCCTTGAGAGGACTCCAGGGCAGAACACCAATACCGTTAGCCTTGCATACCTGGAATGGCTCAAGCTCAGAGAAACGGCTTACAAGACTGTATTGTTGCTGCAGACGAGGAAGTGAGGGAGTCAACAAGAACAGCCGCTACAGTCACTATTTAGACTATGCAAATCGCAAAATAATCTGCAGTAGCACCTTCAAATGCCATTACATTATCATCATCATTGGAAATAGCAGCAGCAGCAGCAGCAGCAGCAGCAGCAACAGCATCAGATGCAGGAGCAGTAGTAGCAGCATAATATTCATCATCATGATCATGGTCATCATTTACATTTCTCACAAGAAACAATACTATGATCACTAATCTTGCAATATGAATGTCAATAACGACCAACTTATTCCTAAACCAATAAATAGCCATACTATCACCACAAACGTTCGATATCTGTATCCTAATGACAACTTTACATCATATACCCTCGTACATCTACAATTAAACAATTAGGCCTATTAATATCATACATTTTTCGATATGAATAGCAGGCACGACCAATACATTATTATGCATCTACCACTACAGCAACATTTAAGCGTATGATGACAACAAGGGTGAACAGATACGTCAAAAGAAGACAGAATACTTGTATTAGCAGCAACAAAACCATAAAGATGAACTTTCATACTAAAAAAAAAAGAAAAAAGCTGAATCAGACCAACAAACCATCTCACCTGTAGACTAACAATAGGGCTGAGGCCCAACTTTTCAGTGGTGTCAACCAGTTTCTGCATCTGCCAGCCGGTTACATTGCTGACTCCTATATAGCGAATCTTCCCGGCGCGTACCAGGTCATCAAGCGTCCGCAGCGTTTCCTCCAGGGGCGTGCCATCATCCCAGCAGTGTGTCTGAGGATGGAGTTCAAGGATGTTTATCATGGGCAAAGTTGGGCAGAACTGAGAGCATAAAACCGGAGCTCGTGAACTTAAATTCAGTTCACGTGAACTTCACCCGAGCTTAACAACTGTTTAGGACACACTGATCTGGATCTGAGTTGTAGTTATTTTAGGTGCTTGATGTAAACTTTAATTTTCTACCTACATTTCAGTTCGATTTACATCTAGTCTAGCTCAAGATTCAGAAACGAATGCCAATGTTAAAAGCCCAAGAGGAACTGGTCTGATCTCAAAACTATTCAGTTTTCATGGAACTAAGCAAAACGTGATCTCAGGGCTTTTGTGCCTTAGTGAACTAAGTGTAATCTGAACTGTCTCTTTTGGTGAATTAGCTCAACTCTGATCATGGGACCACAGTGTCCAGTTGTTTGTCCTTGCACAAAGAGTAAAGACAGTGGTTCTCACGAACTCTAATTCCAAGGCATCAGTCCCTAAGAGAGGACAGAATATGCACAGGGTACGCTATCCTTCTCACCAATCACCTAATACCAACTATAGTGCGATCGGAAATAAATAATCGACTTTTTTTNCGTTTTTTTTTTTTTTTTTTGAGAAGTATCTGCTTCAAAATTTACACACAGCTTTTCATCCGTTTGTCCTTCCTGATATATACAGTATATATATATGGGGTTTTTTTTGTTTGTTTTTAAAGAAAATGAGTCCATAACTTCAGAAATTCTTCAAGGAAGCTACATAAAAATGGACGAAAAATGGTAGGTGGCGATAATGTTTAATGTTTTATAATAAGATCACTAAGTGGGTCATCAAAACATAGTCTCCATCCACAAAACTATCGCCACCACCACCACCACCATCACTATCACCATCACCATGACCATCACCGTCAGTGATTTGCCAATGCGCTTCTGAGCCATTATGGTTGATTCCTGAGAGAGAGGGTAGGGTTGAAATTTTTAGTGAATCTATAGGTAAATCTTATCTACAACTCCCTTCTGGCGATGGCTCTGACTCGTACCAACTATTTTCATATACGGAAGCATCATTTTCTATTTGTCACTTTGCCAAGAGTGGGTCACTGTGTTTCTGTGTTAATGTGACTTGTCCTGAAACTTTATTCTTCGAGTGTTAACCTATACAAGCAGCCATCCACGTTACAACAGACATCAATATTACCACCACGTTCACGTCCACCGCCGCACTACCACCACAACCATCACCACCACTACCACCATCATCACTACCACCACCTTACCTGAAAGAGATCTATGTAGTCAGTCCGCAGTCGTGCCAGACTCTTTTCCACACTTTCAGTGATGTGACGCCGACTAAGCCCAATATTGTTGACATATTTATCTATGCCCATGTTCTGACAGGCTTTGGTTGCTACGATGATGTTCTCGCGGGGCTGTCTGTTACAAAACACAAAAGGCGTGTAAGAGCATTATCAAAATTCCTACAGGATTATGAAGAAAATGAACAACACTTAAAGTTTCAGGGAGGTCCATCCTGATAGATCACTGATTATAAATCAGTAGGCGTGCCCAAGTCCCCGGCAAGTGTTTTGCATAACTACAGTAGTCTAATTTGCATTTATTAATGAGATACATAATATGGAAAATTATAATCGTGCCTCATAGGTTCTCAGATTTAATACCAGGATGCTTACCATCAATAAAATGTGATCCTAGTATATTTGCTAGATCATTACAGTGCTTATAGGAACTCTTGAGCAAACACCCATCTGCATAATTGACCTATTTTGTCTAACTGTTGTTTTCAGTAAAATATTCAGAAATATTTCGTAAAAAAAAAAAAAGACACTTCTTTCCACAACTATCCGCACCGACCGACAGTAAGGCAGACAGGCAGGCTAGCAAGTAAGCTGGCAGACAGTCGGTCAGTCAGACAGGCAGGCAGAGGCCAAATAGACTAGCAAGAAGGCAGACGGACAAGCTGGCAGGCACACTGTCAGACAGAGACAGGCAGGCAAGCCAACTCACTTTTCCAACCATTTTCCAATGATCTCCTCTGACTTGCCCCGCCCATAGACATTGGCCGTGTCTAGGAAGTTGCCGCCCCACTCCACATAGCGATCAAGGATTTGATGAGACAGGGCTACATCACACTGTCCGGGGAAGTCCCACTAGTACAGAATGAAATTAAATTGAATGAAAAGGTTGCATGCTCTTCACTCCACATGATTCAGATTTAATGATAGTGAGGAACAATCACAAAGAGAAAGCAACTAAACTTCTTTGGGCATGTCAACGGAGAAGGAAGATGTAAATGCATCGTAAGAACGAGGAGCAAAAGGAAGACAGAGAAAATGTATGTGGAACGAGCTAAAACCTACGCAAAAATTTGCGAGGACATCATCTCAGACAAACAAGCATTCACACAGCATACCGGAATCCGCATCAACACGTCACACTCTGGTTTATGCGCTATGTACCCCTTCATCACCACCTGAAAACCAACGGGCTTCCCGACGCTGGCTTAACCAATCATAACAGGCAAGAGAGAGAGAGAGAGAGAGAGAGAGAGAGAGAGAGAGAGAGAGGGTGAAATTGTCAGTTATTATGCTATTACTGTAAATCCTATCTACAGTGAAGACTGTGTCGTACCAAGTTTCATTAACGAAACATCACTTNGAGAGAGAGAGAGAGAGAGAGAGAGAGAGAGAGAGAGAGAGAGAGAGAGAGGGAGGTGAAATTGTCAGTTAATCTATATTATTATGCTATTACTATCTTATCTACAGTGAAGACTGTGTCGTACCAAGTTTCATTAACGAAACATCACTTTCCATTCGCCACTTTGTCAAAACTGGAACACTGTGTTACTGTGTTATTGCGACATGTCCTCGAATTTTATCCTTAAAGTGTTAACCTCTAACAACAGTGGACTGTCTCACCGCAGATTCTCCAAAGGTCATGCACCCCAGGCATAAATTGGACACTTTGAGTCCTGATCGACCCAGGTAGTTGTAGGCCACTTTTTTGTCGTCTGGAATTGTCGCCATCTGTAACAGACCATAACATGACGTAGTGATAAAGATTCTGTATGTTATGAACTGAGAGGGGTGTCTTAATTTTATTATATTTGTCTGCCTTATCATCTAAGTTTTGAAATGCAGTAAACTTCATAAGTGCAGATTGACGGAAATGGGAAACCTCACTATTTCCTTAGCAAAGGAAATATCAGTCTCTAGGCAAGTCCAGATGACTGCGACTAGTGCGGAAGAGATAGGAAACAATGCGCTGATTTGCAAGTGGTATTTGCTATACTTATATCATTGCCTCATTCATTAGCATACAGACCACCAATGATTCTTGCTATATCCTTCTCTTTCACAAGGCCGTTAATGAGTCGTATCACTAATAAATCTGAAATCATAAATAGTTGCCTCTATGATGCTGAGCTTTTCCCCCCAGGTCTTGTACAAAATGCAACACATTTGTAACAAACCTCTTAGGTGCGCACCCTTCCTTACTGTGACTGGCGCGCACCAATCAAAAACGTACCCCTTTCTAAGGACTACCTACTGCCTACAATTTTCAAGGAAAGAGTGTGGCTTCCCATTTGTCAAATTGCAGGGACTGAACGAACGCAGCTCAGACATACAGAGTGTCAAACAGCATCGTTGCATCCCTCTTTATTTCAGAAAATAATAAGGACTGAGAGATGAAACATGCAGGCAATATAGAACAACGAACATAATTAATTAACACCTACCAGTCTATTGTAACATACTCACTGGTTAAGTTCGAGGGTTTCTTAGGCTTTATGTCTCACTAATGATGAACGTAAGAAGTCCAGCTGTCTATTGGCTGTAGTACAGTAATCAAGTATTTCCAAAGTCTCGACTAAACCAGTAACTAAATATTATCACTGTAGCTTGCAGTCAATGTATACTGGATGACCACCACCTGTAGGGCGTAAATTTGCACGATATCTTACAAACGCAATCCTCTATGCCTAGATCTAGATCTAAATGTAGTCTAGAACACCCAAATAGCAAGCACAGGAGACAAGAGAACTGGGTCTGGGTTCTTCACAAATTATAGGGTGTCTCAGTATATATGTACAGTGTACTAGTAGTAGCCTCACTGGGATGCACTTAGGTTAGGTTACAGACCTGTAATAGGATTGGACCCTTTTTTCCTCTATGGGCTATATTAAAATTTTGAGCTGCCCTCTGAACCCAAAGTTTTAGCTTTCACCCAGACCCATACCAGATTGAAGCTCATTATGTGGCCCAAATTTTAAGACTGACCCAATCCTAGCAAGCCCGTTGAAATTTTGAGCTTGGTTACTATTTGTACACAGGGCCTACATTTTTCACTGGTCAACGCCAAACACCTCCTCTTCCGTCTGAGCACACCCTTGACCTGGCAGTTCCAGCCCAGGGCTAAATAGTAAAAAGTAAAATGGACACAGTTTTTCATGATATCAACCCCCCTCCCCNCCCCCCCCCCCGAGCCCTTATTACTGGAAGCAGGGCATGCCAATAGAGGGAGATGAAATATAATCCCTCAGTAGTAGGATCCAATAGTGAAAGTAGACTTACAGGCTTGTAACCTTGTTAATGTTAGCAGAGCTGCTTGACGACTTGAAGACGAAGGTTAAATGAGATAACACAATAACTGTGTGATCGGTGGATGACTGTGTGGTGTGAATATATATACAGTGTATACTGCTAGCAAAAAAGGACAAAGTAACTTTCCGACTCTTTTTCAACACCTCCTGGCTCACCGTGTACTTACTTGGTTTAATTGTTTTTGGGGTCGACATCGAGACACGTTGGGCAACTCCATGTGTACTGCGTCCATCTCAGCAGATAGCGTAGCGTGTGAAGGCTGTTTCCGTCACATTATGATTCCACGCCCTTCGTTTTCTTTTCTCTGCCGATGCTATGCCTGCCTGATCCTTTTCCCACCTTCCAGAATTTGGAGCAAGCTGTTCCTCATTATATACCAATATATCTCTACTTAGTCACATCTCATCAAGAATTTCGAGAAGAACCTGGGACTTAAAAGAATTATCAGTTTGAAGTGATTTTTATTCACCACCTGCATAAGATAGACATAAGCAACTCAGCCCTTTGCCAGCGCCTGAAGGCAAATCAAACACCTCAAAATGTTTTGCAGGATTGTCCTCTCCTGGCAGAATTAAGAGAACGGTTTTGGCCATCGGCAGCTGACATATGAAACGAAGCAATGGGAGAACTGCACCACAGACTATAAATAGTCTGTGAACTGCACAGACCTTGCTCGGCATTTTTCTTTTGTGTGAAGAGTTAATCACAGAATACAGCAAGCATACTCATCAGAAGTTGGAGACGAACGGTGTTCTTGTTCTTTAATAGACATGGATGGGAACACATTTGAAGACGCTCATTACGAAATTCACGGCCGCCAAAACGTTTCGTTGTAAGCATAGACATAGTCTATTGCAAAAAAGCCATATGACTGATCTAAGCCAGTTGTTTCTGTAATTCGCTAGTTTCGTATAAAATGTTTTGGTAATAAACGTGATCAATGATACCCCATTTTCAAGTATTAAAAAGCAGACCTTGCTTTATCAAGTACATTTGGTACGGAACCTGTTTTTTCCCTTTTCCACCCTTTTGTCTTGTACTACAGCTATTATAATCGCGTGAATAATTTGAACAGTATATTTCATTGTTATACATTACGTCGCCCAAGTTAGAGTCAAAGGTTACGAAGGGTCAGATAAGCCTACAGATCCACATTATGAATGAAGTGCGTTACACCTGGAGGCGTTCATGTACTTGGTCCCACTGTCTGATAAACTAGTCAGACAATGAAGAAAACTGCCTGCACATGGACCATATAGTGGACCCGGACTTACAGCTTATACCACTTAAAAATCTCATGGTATTGGCTGACAAAGCAAAATGAATAATTATTTCAATCTTTCACGCGTCTTCATGTCTCTGCACTGACTACATCTTTAAAATGTCTCTACCAATACCTGGAGCTGGAACCTATGTTGCCCCGTGAGGGAGTCCTCTTTCCTTCTGTGCACATAGATCTGTGTGTATGTGTGTGGGTGGGTGGGGAGTGGGGATAGAAAATTGTCTGCTATATCTGTACATGATCATAATTATGCTTGTTATTTGCTGATTAATGCAATCTCTGTTCTGCACTTAGTCAAGGCAGATTTTCAAATGATTGAATAAATTTGTATTATTTTACCTTATTATAAAATTTAATAATAAATGTATTTCTGATGCCCTTCTCAATAGTCTGCATGGGCAGTGTCTTTAAAAGACAAAGTGGTCACAAGACAAATATTGCAACTGTGTTATCACTTTCCACCTAGATAGATCATTTCCAGTGTTCAGTGACAAAAGCAAAATTGAATTTAATAATAATAATAATAGTAATAATAATAAAATAATAGTAATAGTAATGATAATAACGTTTTCATAATACCCTTAAAATAGTCTGCATAGGCAGTGTCTTAACTCTAGTAAGGCCTCTCGCTGGCTGTGTGGCCATCTTACAGATAATGACAGTTGCATGTCTTGTCTGCTGGTTGATCAGCTGACACTGGACTGCAAAATTCAATCGCCCTCTCACATCGTTGAGACTGGCAGGCGAATCTGTCCCACCTAGCATAGTGGAGTGAAGGTATGAACGGGTTCTACCCGTCTTAAAAACATAAAAGTCGCTGCAAGCAACATACTGCACCTGGGTTATCAATCACTTTGCACTGAATTTAAAACAGTATAATACATTTCTGATGTTTTTACAATAGTGTGGATGGGCGGTGTCTCAAAAAAAAAACAAACAACAACAACAACAAACACAAAACTGTGCCTGCACTGAGTACAATCCAAGTGTGTAAATCACTGAGGTTATTTCCCCTGTTCAGTGGAAGTGTATAGAATGAAACCATGTCCAACAATGCTACACTGATATAGCAGGTCACATATATAGCTTGACAGGCTTAAGTGATTTTAAGCAAATACATTCAAAGGCAACGAATCATTCTATATGGTTTATTTGATGAATTTCGTAAAATATGATCATGGGCACCATCATTAAATTTACAATGGAGTGTTCCCTAATTAGATAAACATTAACAGTGAGATTCCTTAGAAAAAATTTTTCTCCAAATAGAGAGCTGCATATATACACTTGGCACTCTTTCCCTTTCCCCAATCAGCATGTGTAAATCTTGGGATTTTACTCGCATTTGGTTATGAATTTGCCAGACTTCAGAAGTCTGACTCCTGCCCCTTAAGAGATTCCTATGATAACTGACCATAAGTCATACATAAATCTAAACCTTTACTTATAGCATGCTTAGGTGCCTGACACTAGCACTAGCATACTCCTAATTGTTCAGATTCCATCATGCGCAGATACGGTACACTTCCACCTAAAGCTACATTTAGGATTAGGGCAGGATAACAAAAAATTAAACACACATTAGAGACTTCCTAGACAATAGTAATTTCGAAAGAAATTTCTGAAGTTTGCATTTTGTTCCATAACCTATCCCTAACTGTGCCTCTAACCTTAAATGAGCTCCAGGCAGAATATCTTAACCTACAAATTTCTCTGAGATCCAGAGTCATCAAAAGTGCAATACAGTGCCATAAGTAAAAATACAACCCTCTATTATAAATGCGTACATAATGCAAAAAAGTATAAAGCAGTACATAAAAGTGAAAAATTTCATTTTATGAAATAAACGGGCTCCATGCGGACTTCATTTTTAGGAGGTCAACATTTTCACACAAATTTCTTTCATATATACACATTAACATATTATATTGAACAATATATACAATAAAATATTAAAGCCTCAGTCCACAAATGGGGTTGAGATTGTTGAGCAGCAATAATTTAGGGCATACTAAGAGTACTGATCAAATACGCAGAAAGAGAGAGAGTGAGAGAGAGAGAGAGAGAGAGAGAGAGAGAGAGAGAGAGAGAGAGACACAGAGAGAGAGAGACAGAAGAGATAAAGAGAGAGAGAGACAGAGAGAGACACAGAGAGAGAGTGTGTGTGTGTGTGTGTGTGTGTGTGTGTGTGTGTGTGTGTGAGAGAGAGAGAGAGAGAGAGAGAGAGAGAGAGAGAGAGAGAGAAATGAGACAGAGAACAATACTACAATTGCCTAATACAGATCTGTGGAATAACAATAACTTTTAATCTCACTATTCAGTGTGACCGGTATATTGTATCTTTACATAAGCAATAACGGCACTAATATCGCTTCCAGATACCCTTGCTGAAATTTCAGGAAAAACTGAATGCACTGTAACTTGATGGAGATAAACTTTCTGAAATTTCTTAAGTCTATTTGGATGTCTTGTTGTGGTGTCCCGCAGTGCATGAAAACTGGAGGCCACACTATGAAGAAGACTGGAGTAGAGAAAGGCATGTAGCAATGTTAAGAAGTTTCCCTTTCATTTGTACAGATATCCATGTATGTAACAAGAGCATGGACTGAAGTGGTATAGTTTCTTGGAGTTACATGTTATAACTATAAGCACAATGATATAAAGTATCAGACTTGTGAATCAAACCCACAAGCTTTACAAAGTTACCAATACCTGGACAAACAGGGATGGCAGCAGCCGATGGTAAAATTTTCTGGGAACCAAGATCAGCATAAAAGTCTTTGTTCAATAAGGAACTTGCTTTGTCTTTCATGCCACTTTGTCTTCTTCATGAAATGCCTGAGTTTTCAGGACTGATTTTAAATTTCAACATTCTATTATCAGTATACATATCCATGTCCATCTCTCTCTCCGCTTGAGTCAAAGCGGAGGAGGAGAAAATAGTGTGGGCACGGATGGTTGCAAGATGAGTTGTTGCACTGTACTATATCAATAACATCATATTTGTATACTGTATGAATAATATCATATTTGTATACTTGAAGGTTATTATTTTTGTTAGTGACATATGACAGAAAATAACAAAGTTGCAAAAGATATTCATCACCAAATACGATATCATTTATGTCATCAATGCTGTCACCAATAAGAGGAAAAGCACTGCAATCAAAAAAATATTATCACAGAACATCCCAGTGATATTAAACATCCTTGGGGCGTTAAGACGTGTTCGTTCTGGTGTTTGTTCTCCTCACCTAGGGTGGAGGCAATTTTAAATATTTAAGAGTAAAAAAAAAAATCAAAAGAAATTCCTGACAGGAATAAATGTTATGAAATGACTCCTTGTTTGTCTTTACCCTTAGACTTTAATTCCTGCTTCTCATTGAACTTAATATAATCCCAAGCTTCGTGATTTTCATTTTCATCACTGTAACCATTGATTATCATCACTGTCTGATTCACTTCTAAGAAGAATCACCATAACTTGTTGATAGTTGATTATTGATACTGTTTCAGCCTGTTGCCGTATACTGACTGAAAATAGAAGTCTATTAGAAAAAAGCATCTTCTCTCTCCTCTCCCAACTTATGGCATCCATGTCATCATTGGTATAGCATAGGAACATAAGTGCTACCTACCTTTATGCACTACCATGGATGTGATGCTTGCCTTAGCAGGCTGACAGCTGCTCCATCTTCTATAAGTTTTACAATGAGCCATCATCTGCATTTCAATTCAGCATCACATTTGTGGTATGGTTCAGAGGCGGTAAGTACTCATGCCGCTATGCCAGAATGATATAGTATTTTAAGTGAAAATTAGTTGTAGCAGACATATTTTAGTTTCTAGCTTTAAAAGATAGTGAATAACAATGAGTAAGCGTGTATCACTTCGCCTGATGATAAGTATGGTATCTCTGGCAGGCTCTATGAGATTTTCATTCAGCAGTGGAGTTGACGTGAGTATCTGGAAGATATTTGTTGACTCTTCCCTTGTTGATTCTGAACACCATTTCGTACGGATAAGGAAGATTTGGGGCTGACATTTCATCTAATTGATCCATCTAGAAAAGGGGGAAAAAAATAGTGTGAAGAGAAGAATGTCAATTTTAGCTACTTCATTCCCCCCATCTTCATCATCATCATCACAACCACTAACAACTGCAAAAACTGATCTAGGAGGTTTCATCTCCGTCATCATCATGAACTTACCATCATCGCCACCAACCAACAGCAAAATTCTCCTATTACCTACATTATCACTCTCACCTCTTCCGACCAAGAATAACACAAGCATCCAGAACACACATAAATATGTATAGCAGAAAACATACTGGCATTAGCAACATCAGCAGTATATATTATACAACATTGTAAAATCATTAGGAAAGAAAACCTGCAGATTATCAAGTTGCGATACCATCACTGACCTCTTCTTTGCTCAAACTCCATCCACTTGCAGCTCCCATGTTGTCATCGAGCTGACCTAGTGTTCTAGCCCCTATAATGACAGAGGGCACCACATCTCTCTGCAGGAGCCAGCGTATGGCAACCTGGGGAATGGTTTTACCTGTAAAGAGGAAGGGTAGACATAATGGTGAGTTCCATTATGGCAGTACAAAGAATGATGAGTGACAGTGGAGTTTGGTTAGGTCAAAGGTCACTCACTGCTGGAAGCTGTTTTACTTAACGCTTTACATATGAGGCAGGATTGGCAGCAAACAACTGTAAAATTCTTAGACATCATTATCATCATATGTGTCTCTGTTTGATGTGAAAGTTCTTTAATCATTCTTTCTATTTGCTTTATTTTATTAAATATACCTGATACCTTTTTCAATCTGATTTTTGCTTTTCCGAAAATTTTCAGTTTTCTGCTGTCCCTGGAGATCCTTTTGCAAAACCCGAGTGACTTACTTTGTTCATGACTTGAGAACAAATCTAACTGTCGATCTAGTCACTGTCTATCAAGTGTACTTTTACATTTTAACATGGAATGTTGTAATCTGCTCATTGTTTATTGGTTAAAACAAATACGACACATTTGCTAAGCACAGATATATCATGTTTGTCTCTGTCTCTTACTGTCTTCACTATGACTCAGAATTCTAGCATGGCCTCATGAAATAGCAATTAGCCGATTCAATTGACAGCTGGCAGGAATAGGATAAAGAACATAAAACAATGATTATAAGAAAACTGAGGATGATGATGACTGAAAAGAAAAGAGTGGAAAAAAATAGCTGGAACCAATTATATCAAATTAATGTAACAAGGAAAAGGAGTAGATTAAAAGCAACATAATATAGGAAGAGTGCAATATGCATTGATAGTACACTGTGTGAAACTGATCATCAGATTGTTGCCTGGTTCAAAATAAGAGCATTTCTTTAAAAGAACTATGTACAATAACAGAGAGTTGCATTTTTGCATATGATGCTGCACTGGAGTTTTGCTGACCCTAGAACTCCAGCAAATTTTGTAGACAATATATGAGGACAATCCTGCTGTAGAGTTGGTTTAGGCTTATGCGCAAGATTAGAGGTAGGTTAAGGAAGAACACACAAAATTGGGAAAGTCCCTAAACATTATATTTGTCTAGGATTCTGTTTTCAAATCCAGCCTCTAATCCTAACCCAGCCCTAGAAGGGAGAGTCCAGCCTTAGAAGGGAATGTCCTATAATACTGCACATCAAAGATTTAACACAGTCAGTGTCAGACAGTCTAAGTATGCATTAAATTAAGATTAAGGTGTATGCATGATTTAAGGACAACATCACAAAAGACTGCCAAAGGCCTAGTAAGGATCAAATTCCAAAAATCCAGCAAATCACGTAATCAAAATCGAAAAGCGGACACACTAGCTGGCGAAGGGGGATTGCATTCTGTGCATGTATACGCAACCCTCTGTTCTTCTGTCAGTTCACCCTGACAGTTTAGAAGCTGGCTCTATGACTGAAAACTGCTCACCATATTTCTTGCCAATTTCCTCCGCTGCCTCTATTATGTCAAATGCTTTGTCATCTATACTGGACCAAGCAGGGGCTGACTGCATTTTCCGAGCCTCATTGGCAGCAACATATCCCAGCCTTCCTTCTGTTGGTGTCACTCCTCGCATGAACTTCCCACTCAGTAAGCCACTGTTTAAGAAGGTATGACACTTTCAAAACTTTGTGGGTACTGAAATAGTGTTCTATATTACTTCAATAAAGATAATTTTTCTAATGTTACAAACTTTGGCTAATTTTCTTAATCTCGTATTATGTCATATTAAAATTTGTAAGCACCGATGGGCATATTCTGCAACTCTCTCCTCAATGCTGTCTCTAATCCTAAACTAGGCTCTCAGTGACAGAGTTCCTAGATTTTGCTGGTAAGAGAAGAATAGTACATGCACACCATAGTAGCAAAGGGCTTAATAGAGACCTCTAGATGTGCCCATCATATAACGGAAGGGGTGACAGAGCTTAGCGATGCCCTTGCTCTTGATTGCAGGAAGACAAACTTGTAAAAGCAAAGCTGTATCTTAAAGAGATTTACAAGGATAATAGAAATGTCTTGTAACTGTTGTTAATACCAAAACCATGCACCTATGAAATTGTGATTAAGTGGAATCACCTGTAATTAACAACTTCTCACCCTTTAAGAGGACTCCAGGGTAAAACAGCAATGCCTGTTGCCTTGCAAACCTGGAATGCCTCATGTTCAGAATCCCTACTCACCAGGCTGTATTGTTGCTGAAGCAGACAAAGAGATGGCATCAGTAGCATTCATTTATGATATAGTGGGCAATTCTTGATAAGAAGATACTGAAAATGTTATGGTTATAGGCAGTCTATATTGAGTTGCAAGACATGTGTAGCTCCAGTTTTCATCCAGTAGAGTTAAGTTAAATACCCATGAGATAAGGTGGACTGTCAGTGCTAAATATTATCACAGACGGTTTTCTCTATTTGAGTTAGGTTTCACTGTCCTTTTCAAGGGACAGTTACAGTTTTACTACAGCTTAGGCTGGAACTTCTGTTGGCTGTTGACAAGTAAGTGCCCTTAAAATACTGCAGAAAATACCCAAGGATAAATCGGATGCTAGCTGGATTTGAACCCAAGACCTTTACATTAAGAATCAAGTACTCTACTTCTCAGTCATTCTGCCACATTGGAAAAGGGTGAATACTACTACTGAGATTATTTACACCAACAATTTGAGGTGGACTAAAAAACAAACAATCTCACCTGTAAACTTACGACTGGGTTGAGACCCAACTTTTCAGTAGTGTCAACCAGTTTTTGCATTTGCCAGCCTGTAACATTACTGACTCCTATATAGCGAGCTTTCCCTGCACGCACCAGGTCATGAAGTGTCCTCAATGTTTCCTCTATTGGTGTGCTACTGTCCCAACAGTGTGTCTGTGGAGAAACATTTCTTAGTTAGCATGTTCAAAGAATGAAACTGAAAGTTAAATCTAGGCATTAAATCCCAAAGACAAACAAGAAAGAGAGAAATGTCTTTCATTTCCAAACTCTGAAGGAATTAGGTGTCTACAAAGCCATTCACGGTTATAGAATCATGATAATGAATAGACACAGTAACAAAAAAACAAAAACAAAGTAACATTTGACTGGCTTCATTTAATAATGGCCACTAAAAGACAATATTTTTCACATAAGAAAATTCTTTACTTTCTAATTTAAAACACAGGGTCATGGTAATTCTCATCAATCTCAAACTTTTTCATGCTCGCACAGATTTTTGAATAGGTACAGTTAACTTTATCTGCCTCCCTCTTCACAGAGAGAGATGATTAACTAGCATAATCACAATGGAGGATTGTGTGTCTGCCCACAGCACTGCAGTCACCTTTTGTTAAACCTGGAAGTCTAACACATTTCAAACACAAATTATCTGGACACTCCCAACTAGAGCTTAATAGGATTAGGGGTAGGAAGCAGAAAGCGAACTTAAGACAGTCCCTAGAAATTATCATTGTCTGGGAACTGTCCCCTGTGTGCTTTCTCTCTGCTAACCCTATCCCTAATCCTAACCAAACACTCGGCAGAAGTGCTCCATGATATGGCCCTTGAAGGAAGTTAAACAGTCAGATATATGCTGAGTCAGTATCAGGCTACCTAAGTATACTTAAGTAAAGATTTCATTTTCTGGATGATTTATGGACAACATCATTGGACCTGCCCAAGGACTTAAGCTTTTGGTTAAGTACAAAGGATGAAACCCAAAACTTTAACAAGTTTCAAAAACAAAGTTGAGAGAAGCTGGGACACTCTTGAATTTATTTTTATATTTGCTGATAAGTGAAATGGATATCCTGCCATGTGCAAATGCAACCCTCTATTACACCTTTCACCTATAAACTACAACTTTATCCAGATGTCAAGGCACTTTTATCAAACCCTTTCACCTTTTAACAGCATTTCCCATGTATGTAAATGAAATTTATAACTTATTTGGACATATTTTTTAAAATTTATCACCTAATTTCTAATATGCCCTAATTCCTAACATTTATAACCAGGCATTCACCAAGTCATCTTGTAAAATGGTGAAGCAATTGTTGCAGCTGCTACTGGTGATAATATGTGACAATCTTACCAACATTAAATTTTCCTAAGTCATTAAATGGCAAGTTTTAGTAGCAAGGTGCTGTCAGGGGAAGCTACTCATTTTAAGAAAGTGATACCGCAAATTCAGGATTAAGCACCTTCGTTGACATACAGCACTGTTATGATCTTAAAGGAAGACTGAACCGTCCTACAGACCATATTAAATCATACGGTACCCTATTATTCCAATAAAACAGTCTTTCAAGTGTCTGTCATAATGATATGACGCCTCTGCTGGCCCCAGACAACCCATAGGATTACATTATCCAAAGTCCGAATTGTTACAACCACTGCGCGCGTGGCGGCCATAAGCTTACGTCAAATACGTTCTTGCCACATGGCCCAGCTGTCTAGCCAGTGCTGTGCGGACGGGTGATAGCATGTTGGTATGAATGTTTTAATTCCTCTGTGAACAGTAGATATGCCAAACAAAATCATGCTGAGGCAATAAAAATGCAGAATACTTTTTCTGGCTTACTCTATCAAACTTTACATTTGAATTTGGAATACCAGAACCTTAATTAAAAGCTGAATAATACAATGTCAGGTAGAGGTGTCTGCAGATGCTGGAACGTAAGTGACGTCAGCGTTTTTGCCGCGGGCTTCTGCTGATCGGGGAAGGGGAATAATTCTGGACTTAAGGGCCAAACCCGGTAACTCTAGCTCTCTTTGTTGCGTCATATTACATACGCGGATGATAACAGAACGATGCTCTTTCTTCGCAAAATTGACTCGGTGGGCACCATAGATAATTTTTAAGGAGAAAAGGTATTGAAAAGTGGAAAATTATTTTTGATGTGCGTGTCCTACTTTAACTTTCTGAACTCACATAAATTATGAGACTATCATCAGAATTGCTCAAAATTATTAATACATGACCTAATTCATACAACCTTAGACAGAAGCATGGATGATAATTATATCATATATTAGAAGAACAGGTTGTATATTAAGAGCAGGTGTACACCCAAAGATTGACCATCACAGCTAATAAAACACTGCATAATGACAGTTAATCTTTATTTGTGGGCACCTACTATCTCTGTAATATAGAGATGACCTGAGGGTCACATGTCAACTACCCTTTTCCCACCTGCTTTTTGAAGTAAGCTACTATCAACACTTTAAGTGATTGTGCACCAGTTCAGTTCCACAACGTTCCTGCAAGATTCTCATGTGGTTGTCTATAATACAGCAATTCTTGTGAAGGTTATTTTAAGTCTTTAAGTGTGAGTGTCGAATGTATTCACACAATAGTTGCAACTCGGGAAAACATTAGTGTTAAATTTATTAGCATGTTAGGGGTTATCTGGAACATGTAAGTGTCAAATTTGCATGCTGCCCTGTAGTCAGGGGAATGGCAAACTATAAGGTGAAGTGACAAAACAGCTGACAATGGGTCATGCGACAAAGGTGTTGTATGGACTGCAGGTACAAAGCATTACCTCTGTTAACACTTTGTGGATACTGTTGCATTATCGCTGTCAATTTTTCTTTACCTTAGTGTACCAGCATCTAAAATGCCATAGAGCTAAGCTACAAATACATGTTTTCATAGGGGCCTTAGGAAAGAAAGCATAATTCACATAAGAAGGCTATGGTACACAAAGTGTAAAACCATATTTGAAATATGACGATAAGTCTAACAACCTGTCCTACCTGATAGAGATCTACATAGTTTGTCTTCAGCCGGTGTAAACTGCTGTCAATACTTTCAGTGATGTGACGCCGATTCAGCCCCACATTGTTGATGTTTTTCTCTGTCCCCATGCTTCCAGCAACTTTAGTTGCAACTATGAAGTCGTCACGCTGTTGTCTGCAAAACAACAGTTCACCACAGTTCAAATGAAGCTTTCTATGAACATCCTTTCCCTCCAAGATCATGTTAGCAATAAGAAGCCCTAACTTCATGAGACAAATAGGATTATCTCTGCCAAACCTGGCTTTGAGGAAACTCAGTGGTTTTGTATAAATACAGTTCTTTGCTTCAACAAAGGTGTAACATGGACCCTCATTTCACTATTTACATCAAGCAGCATTGCAGGAACAGCTCTACAGTAATCGCAGATACAGTTTAGACCAGACATAGTATACTGTTCTGAATGCTAAAGATGTTAAAGTTTTGAATGGTGACTAAAAATGAAAATATGAAATGGAAATAAGACTTTTACTTATCCCATAAGGAAATTGTTTTACAAAAGTGTTCTTTAACATGTACATATACAGAGCAATAAATATTTGAAAATACACACACATTTTTCAGCAATTTCACTATGGTGAAGGGTACATTTACTGCTGAGTTTACTGATATTGCCATACATAGGGTTATAGGGTAATTTCCTTGACTGAAGGAAGTATACATGCATAGAAAATTGTTAACCACAGACAACGTGCATGAAATTTTGAAACTACAAACATAATGGAATAAAACTGGTGCAAAATGTAGATGCATGCATCAGCTTCAACAAACTGTTTTTAATGATAAAGAATACACATGTCTCTCTTTCTAAGAAAATAGCAGTCCTTAGTTCCTGTCATCTGTACAAACATAACTTCTGCAATGATGGCAGAAAAATGGTAATAAAAATATGCAACAGAATGTCAGAGCGGACAATGAGGACCAGCAAACTCACTTTTCAAGCCACTTGCCCACAATTTCCTCTGACTTGCCACGTCCATACACATTGGCTGTGTCCAGGAAATTTCCACCCCACTCCACATAGCGATTAATAATGTAGTGGGACTGGTGTTCATCGCACTGTCCAGGAGTACCCCACTGAAATGAGAAAGATTGTGGTACAAACAAAGAGATATTATCATGAAAGAAATTATTTCAGTATCGGGCAAAAGCTTGTCATTTCCAGCACAGAACATTGGTGTGTGTGTGAAATTTCACACAGTGGGATAACAGGAAAAGTAAACAAAGAAAAAAGAGGAGACAACACAAAATGACGATGAAAAGTGGCCAACTACGTATACTTGCACAATCTATGCTAGTACTTGATGCCAAAAGAACATGAAGGAAGGAAAGGCACTAGATCTATATAATTTTCCTTATTGTGAACATAACAAATAAAATATGGCAAGTTAAATGTGTTAAATCTGTTTTGCTTTTTACTTTATATCAAAATGTCAATGCTAAGCAACTTTTTTCTTCCTATATTTTACACATTCATTAGGCTACGATATGCTAAAGAGTCTATAGCATTACACTTAACGGCAAAATATTGTGTGTTGTTGGCCGGCTTAAAAAGTTTTTTCCTTGCTGCTCGGATGATGCCTTAAAAAGGCAAACTACAGTCTTCTCTAAAAATACCAGCTCCGCATAAAAGAAGAAAATGGGGTCATAGGCACTATGAGTTTTTATACCAACTTCAATGGAAGCATAATTGAGTTTCTATTATGTTTCTTAAGAAATCTTGTTTCTAATACTACTAGTATTGTCAAAATCTGTTTTTGAAGGGCATGAAATTGACTTTGCCCATCTTTTCTTGTCTCAGACTTCTTATGATTATTGAATGCAACTGTAATATGCCATACAAATGTTCAATGATAGAGGTTTGTTTCTCTCCTCTGCGACTGAGTTCTTAGACACCCAAATTAACAACAAAATCTGAATTCATGGCAATAAAGGGTTCTGAAAATTGGCTTCCTAAACAGTGGATTCTTAGGGCATGTTTCACTTGAATCCATCACATCATTCTTGTCATTTAGCCAGAGGGTTTTAATGTCCCCTCATTCTTATTGCTAACTGATTTCATTAAGTCTGTCACTGCATGACATGACATGTCATTCTTCCTTGGAATGCAGAGGATATAATAAATATTATCATAAGTAACGACTACTATTAACATAATTGTATATATGTCTTTAGACATTATAATTTGATGTGATGTGACGTGCTAGATCCAGTGGAAAAACACCCCCAGGTGGTGACCATTACATTTCATTATGTTTTCAGGGTTAGTTTACAGGATAAGGAGTTTCATATTGTCAGGAGTTTTGGACAGTGGTGCCAGCTTGCCTAAAGCAACATTTATCCTGAGCTGAGATTTATTTCTGGATAAGCTTGGGATTAATTAAACTAGCTTACTATGTAAAAGTGATAATTTCATGAAATGACATAAGTAATGACCATAAACTTACAGAAGATTCCCCAAAATTCATGCATCCCAGGCATATGTTGGCAACCCTTAATCCTGAGCAACCCAGATAGTTGTGAGCCACTTTCATCTCATCCGTAATTTTTGCCATGGCTGAAATGATATTATATAGTCTATATATATATACAAAGAACAATATATTATCTTATCATGCCATCAGAACAAAGTGTCACAGGATATACACATGAAATTTCAGTCTCTCTGAATGCAGACCAGCATGCGTACAGGGACTGACAGTTTCAAAGCAAGATGAAGGTGAGAGGTGTGATCAGTACTACCGGTACTCTAGTAAGTAGTCTAGTCGAGTAGATCTATTCCTAAGTCTGAATTTACCTATTCAATGTTTCTGACTGCTCCAAAACAAAATCAGTATTTTCGTAGATCTAAGGGTGATCTAGCACTTAGGAGATCGCATCGATGCACTCCTCGTTCTTGCGTTTGACTCTCTACATCACCAGCTTGTACGCAGAGACACACAAAAACACAGCAAGAGAATGAAAGAGAGAGCGCGAGAGATAATGAAGGTTGATCTGTCACAGAAATCGATCACAAAGTAGGACCTAGAACCTGCGAGCTAAGCACACCAATAACTTATATTTTTATGTCCTATGGAAGGATTTCCATATGTGGTAACTCCTACAATTACGGTCAGTACCTTAATTCCGAATAGGGTCTAATGTACTAATACAACCCTAACCCTATCCCCATAACCCTACTAACCCTACCCTTAACCCTCACCTAACACTCCTAACAGTAACACTAATCATGTAATGCCCATCGAGACAGGAGCATCAGTCGAAGCGAACGGAACTCCTTATTGCCAGTTACCACATGGAAATCCTCCCCAATCTATGGCTAGTGAGATCAACATGGAGTATTACTGGTCGCCAAATTGTCTAAGATGTGTGAATATTGTGATCATTTAACGCCTGACCTTATTTACATTAGAAGTACAAAATCAAGGCCGGTGGTAAGAGTAGTCTATATTCATACTGACCTGTATGCGGTAAGAGTAGGCCTAGTCTATACTCATACTGACCTGTATGCATGTTCTTGCGTGAAACCGACAACGACAGCCTCCTGAAACCAATAACAACACAATATTTCACATACAACCTTGAAACGCGGCAAGTATAGTATAGTTAGGTTTAACGGTGTGCAACGCAGCACAACCCCTCAATAACTTAGTCTTCCACCCAGGAAGCAACCATGTAGACTAGGCCTATGACACAGCAAGTTGTGACCTGGCACGCATGTGTAACTGTGTTTGTTGTGTGTTGGGAGTTTTGATAGTGTAATATAACAGAAGGGTGGGGTTGATTTTTCGGTTTTGGATATAGATGGAAGTGGAGGTAGAGAGAAATCATTAAGATGAAAATATATTTGCGACAGCTAATGTGTGTTTGTGGGTGGGAAATTT